>JAIUJO010000330.1:30000-35000 GCA_023846275.1 Vanilla planifolia | reverse complement strand
TCTTTTTCTCCTGCTTCTACTTCTTGTTCTTATGCTTCTTCTTCTTCTTCTACATCTACTTCTTCTCCTTCTTCTTCAACTTCTTTTTGTTATTTTTCTTTTTCGTAGTCTTCTTCTTTTTTTTCTTCTTTTTCTCCTTCTCTTTCTCTTTCTTCTTCTCCAACTTGTTCCTCTTCCCCATCTTCTTCTTGCCCTTAATCTTCTTATCTTTCTTCTTCTTCTTCTTCTTCTTCATGTTCTCCTTCTTCTTCTTCATCATCTTCTTCCTTTTCCTCTTCTTCTTCTTCTTCTTCTTCTTCTTCTTCTTCTTCTTCTTCTTCTACAACTGCTTCTTCTTCATTTTCTACTTCTCCTTCTTCTTCCTCTTCTTCTACTTCTTCTTCTTCTTTCGCTTATAATTCTTCTAATCCTTCTTCTTCTTCTTCATCTTCTTCTCCTTCTCATTCTCCTTCTTCTTTTTCTTCATGTCCATTATGTTCTTCTTCTTCTCCAACTCCTTTTTCTTGCATTCCTCTTTTTTCTTCATCTTCTTTTTCTTCTTCTTCTTCTTCTACTTCATCTTACTATTCTTCTTCCTCTACTTCTTCATCTTCTGCTTCTTCTTCTTCTTATTCTTTTATCTTACTCTTCTTCTTCTTCTTTTTCTTCCTCCTCTTCTTCTTCTCTTTCAACTTCTTCTTCTCCTCCTCCTCCTCCTCCTTCTTCTTATCCTTCTAATTCTTCTTCTTCTTCTTCTTCTTGTTCTTCTTCTTCTTTTTCTTCATCTACTACTACTTGAGCAACTTGTTCTTCTTGTTCTTATTCTTCTTCTTCTACTACGACTTCTTATTGTTCTTCCCATTCTTCTTCTTCTTCTCCTTCTTCTTCATCAGCTTCTTCTTCTTCTCCTTCTTGTTCTTCTTCTTCTTCTTCTTCTTCTACATCTTCTTCATCCACTTTTTCATCTTCTTCTCATTCTTCCTGTCCTTCTTCATCTTCTTCTTCTACTCCTTGTTCATCATCATCATCTTCTTCTTCTTCTTCTTCTTCTACATATTCTTCTTCTCCTTCTTTTTCTCCTTCTCCTTCTTCTTCTCCTTCTCCTTCTTCTTCTCCTTCTTCTTCTTCTTCTTCTGTTACTACTACTACTTCTTTTTCTTCTTCTACCTCTTCTTCTTCTAGTTCTTCTTCTACTTCTTCTTCTTCTTATTATTTTTCTTCTTCTTCTTCTTTGTCTTCCCTTTCTTTTTCTTTTTCTTCTTCTTCATCGTCTTCTACTTCTACTTTTTCATGCTCTACTTCTTCTTCTTCTTCTTTTTCTTCTTCTTCTTCCTCTTCTTCCTCTTCTTCTTCTTCTTATTCTTCGTGTTCTTCTTATTCTTTATCTTCTTATTCTCCTTCTTCTTGTTCTTCTTCTTCTACTTCTTTTTCTTCTCCTTCTTCTTCCTCTCGTTCCATTTTTTTTCTTCTTCTTCTCCTTCATATTTTTCTCTTTCTTCTTCTTCTCCTTCTTCTTCTTCTTTTTCTTCTTCTGCTTCTTCTCCTTCTAATTCTACTTCTTCTTCTTTTGTCCATCTTCTTCTTCTTCTTCTTCTTCTTGTCCTTCTTCTTCATCTTCTTCTCCTTCTTTTTCTCCTGCTTCTACTTCTTGTTCTTATGCTTCTTCTTCTTCTACATCTACTTCTTCTCCTTCTTCTTCAACTTCTTTTTGTTATTTTTCTTTTTCGTAGTCTTGTTCTTTTTTTTCTTCTTTTTCTCTTTCTCTTTCCCTTTCTTCTTCTCCTTTTTCTTCCTCTTCCCCATCTTCTTCTTCCCCTTAATCTTCTTATCTTTCATCTTCTTCTTCTTCTTCTTCATCTTCTTCTTCTTCTCCTATTCTTATTCTTATTCGAATTCATCTATATCTTCTTCACCTTCCCCTTCTTCTTCTCCTTCTCCTTCCTCTTCTCCTTCTCCTTCTTCTCCTTCTTTTCCTTTTTTTCCTTCTTCTCCTTCTTCTTCTTCTCCTTCTTCTTCTCCTTCTACTTCTTCTTCCTCTACTGCTTCATCTATTTTTTCGTCTCTTTTTTCTTTTTCTTCTACTTCTTCTTCTGTGTCGTCTTCGACTTCACCTTATTCTTCTTCTTCTTCTCCTTCTCATTCTTCTTCTTCTTCATATTCTTCTTGTTTTTTTTTAATCTTTATCTTCTTATTTTCTTTCTACTTTTTCTTCTTCTTCTTCGTATTCTTATTTTTTTTCTTCTTCTCCATCTCTTTCTTCTTCTTCTCCTTGTTCATCTTCTCCTTCTTCTTCTTCTTCTTCTTCGTATTCTTATTTTTTTCTTCTTCTTCTCCATCTCTTTCTTCTTCTTCTCCTTGTTCTTCTTCTCCTACTTCTTCTTCTCTTTCTTCTTCATCTTCTTCTTCTTCCTCTTCTTTTGTTTCTTCTTCTTCTTCTTCTTCTTCATCTTCTTCTTCGTCGTCTTCTTTTTAGTCTTCCCCTTATCCTTCTTTTACTTCTTCTTCTTCTCCTTCTTCTGATTCCTCTTCTTCATCTTCTTCTTCTACTTCTTCTTGTTATTCTTCTTCTTCTTCTCCTTCTTCTTCTTATTCTTGTTCTTCTTCTCATTCTTAATCTACTACTACTTCTTATTCTTCTGATTCTTATTCTTCTTCTTTTTCTTTTACTTCTTCTTATTATTATTATTCTTCTTATTCTTCTTCTTCTTCTTCAACTTCTTTTTTTTCTCCTCCTTCTTGTTCTGCTACTTCTATTTCTTCTACTGCTTTTTCTTCTTTTTCATCATCCTGTCCTTCTCCTTCTACTTCTTCCACTCTTTCTCCATCTTCTTCTTCTTCTTCTTCTTATTCACCTTTCCTTCTCCCTCTTCTTCTTCTTCTACTTCTTCTTCTACTTCTTCTTCTTCTCCTTCTTTTTCTTCTTTTGCTTCCTCTTGTTACTCTTATCTATCTTTTTCTTTTTATTATTATTCTTATTATTCTTCTTCTTCTTATTCATCTTTTTCTTCTCCTTCTCCTTTACCTACTTCTTCTTCTACTTCTTCTTCTTCTTCTACTTCTTCTTCTTCGTCTTCTTCTCCTTATTCTTCTTCTCCTTCTTCTCCTTATTCTTCTACTTTTTCTTCTTCTTCCTCTTCTTCTTCTTCTTCTTCTAATTCTGCTTCTTTTTTTTCCTATTCTTCTTCTTCTTCCTCTTCATCTTTTTCTTCTTCTTCTTTGACTTCTTCTCCTTCTTCTTCTTCTTCTTCTTCTTCTTCATCTTCTCCATTTGCTTCTTCTTCTATTCGTTCTTCTTCTTCATCTTCTCCATCTGCTTCTTCTTCTATTCGTTCTTCTTCTACTTCTTCTTCTTCCTCCTCTTTCACTTCTTCATCTTCTTCTTCCTCTTCTTCTTTTTCTTCTTCTTTTTCTTCTTCATCTCCTTCTTCTTGTTTATTTTCTTCTTCATCTTCTTCTCCTCCTCCTCTTCCTCCTCCCCCTTTTTTTTGCTTCTTCTTCTTCTTCTTCTTCTTCCTCTTCTTCTTCTTCTTCTTCCTCTTCTTCTTCTTCTTCTACTTCTTCCTCTTTTTATTTCTCCTCTTCTTCTTCTTTGCCTTCATCTTCTTCTTCTTTTTCTTCTCCTTCTACTTCTTCTTCTTCTTTTTCTTCTCTTTCTTCTTCTTCTACTACTTCTTCTTCTTCTTCAACTTTTTCTTCTTCTTCTTCTTCTTCTTCTTCTTCTTCTTCTGCTGCTTCTTCTCCTTCTTCTTCTTCTTTTTCTCCTTGTTCTTCTCCCTTCTTCTCTTTTATTAATTAATATTCTTCTTCTTCTTCTACTCCTCCTACCTCCTCTTCTTCTTCTCCTCCTCCTCCTTCTTCATCTACTTCTTCTTCTCTTCTTCTTCTTCTTCTTCTTCTTCTTCTTCTTCTTCTTCTCTTTCTTCCTTTTCTTCTTCAACTTACTTTTCTTCTTTTTCTTCCCCTTCACCTTCTTCTTCTTCTTCTTTTTCAACTTCCTCTACTTCTTCCACTTTTTCTTCTTCTTCCTCTTTTTCTTCTTCTTCTTCTTCTTCTTCTTCTTCTCCTCCTCCTCCTCCTCCTCCTTCTTCATCATCAACTTCTTCCCCTGCATCATCATCTTCTTCTTCTTCTTCTTCTTCTTCTTCTTCTTATTCTTCTTTATGTTCTACTTCTTTTTCTTCTTCTCCTACTTCGGTTTCTTATTCTTCTTCAAGACCTCCTTCTTCTTCTTATTCTTCATCTTTTTCCTCTTCTTCTCCTTCTTCTTCTCCTTCTTCTTCATGTTCCACTTCTTCTTCATGTTCCTCTTTTTCTTCTCCTTCTTCTTTGTCTTGTTCTTCTTCTCCTTCTTCTTCTTCTTCTTCTTCCTCTTATTTACTACTTCTTCTCCTTCTTCTTCTTTTCTCCTTCTTCTTCTCTTATTCTAGTTTTTCTTCTTCTTCCTCTTCTTTTTCTTCTTCTTCTTATTCTTCTTCTTCTTTTATTTGTTCTCCTTCTTCTTCTTCTTCCTCTTCCTCTAATTCTTCTTCCTCTTCTTTCGCTTCTTCTTCTTCTTCTTCTTCTCCATCTCCATCTCATTCTTCTTCTTCTCCTCCTTTGTCTTACTTCTTTTTTTCTTCTTCTACTTCTCCTCCTTCTTTTTCATCTTCTTCAGGTTCAACTACTTTTTCTTCTTCTTCTTCTTCTTCCGCTCCTTCTTCTTCTTCTTCTTTCTTCTTCTTCTTCTTCTTCTTCTTCTTCTTCTTCCTTTTCTTCTTCTTCTTCATCTTCTGCTTCTCCTTCTGCTTCTTCTCCTCCTTCTTCTTCTTCCTTTTCTTCCTCTTTTGCTTCTTATTCTTCTGCCTCTTCTTCTTCTTCTTCCTCCTCTTCTTCTTTTACTTCTACTTCTTCTTCTTCAGCTTCTTCTTCTCCTTCTTGTTCTTCTACTTCTCCTTCTTCTACTACTTTTTCTTCTTCTTCTTCTTCTTGTCCTTCTTCGTCTTCTACAACTCTTTCTTCTTCTTCTACTTGTTCTTCTTGTT
>JAIUJO010000330.1:12500-15000 GCA_023846275.1 Vanilla planifolia | reverse complement strand
TACTTTTTTCTTCTCCTTCTTCTTCATCTTCTTCTTCTTCTTCTCCTTCTTCTTCTTCTACTACTACTACTCCTTATTATTCTTCTTTTTTTCTTCTTCTTCTCCTCCTTTTTCTCTTCCTCCTTCCACTTCTTTTTCTCCTTCTTCTTCTTCTTCTTCTTCTTCTTCTCCTTCCCCTTCTTCTTCTTCTTCTTCTTCTTCTCCTTCCCCTTCTTCTTCTTCTTCTTCTTCTTCTCCTTCTTCTTCTTCTTCTATTTCTTATTCCTCTTCCTATTCTTCTTCTTCTTTTTCTTTTGCTTATTATTCTTCTTCTTCATCTTCTTCTTCTTCCCTTTCTTCATCCTCTTCTTCTCCTTCTTCTTCTTCTTCTTCTTCAACTTCTTCTTCTTCTTCTCCTCCTCCTCCTTCTTCTCCTCAATCTTCTTCTCCTTCTTGTTCTTATTCTTCTTCTCTTCTTCTAATGCTTCCTCCTCCTCTTCTTCTTCTTCTTCTTCTTCTCCATCATTTTCTTCTTCTTCTTCTTCTTCTTCTTCTTCTTCTTCTCCTCCTCCTTCTTCTTTTCCTTCTTCTCCTTCTTCTCCTTATTCTTCTTCTTCTCCTTCTTCTTCTTCTTATTTTCCTTCTTCTTATTATTCTTCTTCTTCTTCTCCTTATTATTGTTATTACTATTATTATTTTTATTCTCGTACTTCTTCTTCTTCTACAACTTGATCTTCTAATTCCCCTTCTTCTCTTCTTCTTCTCTTCTTCTTCTCTGTACTTTTTCTTCTTCTTCTTCTTCTTCTTCTTCTACTTCTTCTTCTGCTTCGTCTCTTCTTCTTCTTCTTCTTCTTCTTCTTCTTCCTCTTCATCTTCTTCTTCTTCTTATTCTACTTTCTTATTGCTGAACTTTTTCTTCTATTTCTTCTCCTACTTTTTTTTCTTCTTCCTCTTCATCATCTCATTTCTCATTCTCTTACTTCTTCTTCTTCTTCTTCTTCTACTAACTTCTTCTTCTTCTCCTCCTTCTTCTTCCTCCACTTCTTCTTGTTCCTTTTTTTCTTCTTTTCATCTTCATCTTCTTCTTCTTCTTCTTCTTCTTCTTCATCTACTTCTTTATTCTTCATCTCCTTCTTCTTTCGCTTCTACATCTTTTTATTCTTCTTCTTCTTCTTTTTCCTCTTCTTCTTCTGTTTCTTTTTCTTGTACCTCTTCTTCTTCTTCTTCTTCTTCTTCTTTTGTTTCTTCTTCTTCTTCTTCTTCTTCTTCCACTTCTTCTTCTTCTTCTTCTTATTCTACTCCTTATTGCTCAACTTCCTCTTCTGTTTCTTCTCCTACTTTTTATTCTTCTTCATATTCTTTTTGTTCTTCTTCTTCTTCGTCATCTATTTCTCATTCTCTTACTTCTTCTTCTTCTTCTTCTTCTCCTTCTTCTTCCTCCACTTCTTCTTGTTCCTTTTTTTCTTCCTTTTCTTCTTCATCATCTTCTTCTTCTTCTTCTTCTTCTTCTTCTTCTGCTTCTTTATTCTTCTTCTGCTTCTTCTTTCACTTCTACTTCTTTTTATTCTTCTTCTTCATCATCTTCTTCTTCTTCTCCTTCTTCATCTTCTTCTTCTTCTTCTTCTTGATCTTCTTTTTCCTCTTCTTCTTCTTCATCTTCTTCTTCTTCTTCTCCTTCTCCTCCTTCTTTTTCTTCTCCTTATTCTTCTTCTTTTTCTTCTTCTTCTTCTTCCTCTTCTTCTTCTTTTTTTCTTCTTCTCCTTTTTCTCTTCCTTCTTCTTCCTATTCTTCTTCTTCTTCTTCCTATTCTTCTTCTTCTTCTTCTCCCTCTCCTTCATCATCTTCTTCTTCTTCTTCTTCTTCTTCTTTTCCTTCTCCTTCTTCTTCTTCTTGTACTTCTTATTCTTCTTCTTTTTCTTCTTCTTCTATTACTACTCTTTCTTCTTCTTCTTCTTCTTCTTCTTAATTTTCTTATTATTTTTCTACTTCCTCTTCTTCTTCTTCTTCTTCTTCACTTCTTCTTCTTCTTCTTCTTCTTCTTCTTCTTCTTCTACTTCTTCTATTTCTTCTTCTTCTGCTTCTTCTTCTTCTTCTTCTTATTTTGCTTCTTCTTCTTCTTCTCCTCCTCCTCCTTCTTCTCCTCCATCTTCTTCTCCTTCTTCTTCTTCTTCTTCTTCTTCTTCTTCTTCTCCTTCTTCTCTTCTTCATCTTCCTCCTCCTACTCTTCTTCTTCTTCTTCTTCTTCTTGATCTTCTTCTTCTTCCTCTTCTTCTTCTTCTCCTTCATCTCCTTCTTCTCCTACTTGTTCTTTCTGTTATTTTTTCTTCTTCTTTTTCTTCTTCTTCTTCTTCTACTCTTCTTCTTCTTATTCTACTCCATATTATTATTATTACAACTATTATTGTTGCTCTTCTACTTCTTCTTCTTCTACTACTTGATCTTCTTCTTCTACTTCTTCTTATCTTCTTCTCCTTTTTCTTATTCTTCTTCTTCTACTACTTCTTCTTCTTCTTCTTATTCT
>JAIUJO010000329.1:545256-546886 GCA_023846275.1 Vanilla planifolia | reverse complement strand
CTTGCTCTTCTTCTTTTTCCTCTTCTTCTTCTTAATCATATTCATCTACCACTTCTTCTTCTTCTTCTTCTTCTTCCTCATCCTCCTATTGTTCTCCTTCCTCTTCTTCTTCAACTTCTTATTCTTCTTCTTCTTCTTCTTCCTCTTCTACTTTTTCTTCCTCTTCTACTTTCTCTTTCTCACCTTTATCTTCTTCTTCTTCTTCTTCTTCCACTTCTTCTTCTGTTTCATCTTCCCCTTCCTCTTGTCTTCTTCTTATTCTCCTTCCACTTCTTATCCTTATTCTTTCTCATCATAATCTTCTTCTTCTTCTTCTTCTTCTCCTCCTCCTTCTTCCACTTTTTCTTTTTTGTCATCTTATACTTCTTCTTCTACTTCCTTTTTTCCTTTAGTTTTTCGACATCTTCTTCTTCTCCTCCTCCTTTGATTTCCACTTCTTCTTCTTTTTTACCTTCATCTTCTTCTACTACTCTTCTTCCTCTTCTTCTTCTTGTTCCTCCTCCTCTTCTTCTTCCACCTTTTCTTCTTCTTCTTTTTCTTCTTCTTCTACCTTATCTTTCTCTTCTTCTTCTTCTTCTTCTTCTTCTTCTTCTACTTCTTCTTCTTCTTCTTCTTCTTGTTTCTCTTCTTCTTTTTCTTCTTCTCCTTCCTCTTATCTTCTTCTACCTCCTCTTCTACTTCATCTTCTGCTTCCTCTTCTTCATCATCATCTTCTTCTTCTTCTTCATCTTCTTCCATCTTCCTTCTTCCATCTTCCTTCTTCCATCTTCCTTCTTCTTCATTTTTTCTTTTTTCTGTCTTCTTCTGTCTTTTCTTCTTCTTCTTCAACATCTTCTTCCTCTTCTTCTTCTTCGTTCTTCTTCTTCTTATCCTTCTTCTTCTTCTTCTTCTTCTTTCACTTCTTCTTCTTCCCTTTCTTCTTCTTCTTCTTCATCTTCTCCTTCTCTTCTTCTTCTTCTTCTTCTACTTCTTCTTCTTCTACTTCTTTTTCTTCTTCTTCTTCCTCTTTTTATTCTTCTTCTCCTTCCTCTGCTTCTTCTTCTTCTTCTTGTTCTTGTGCTTCTACTTCTTCACTTCTTCTTCTTATTCATTTTCTTATTCCTCATCTTCTTATTCTTATGCTACCTCTTCTTCTTTTTCTTCTTCTTCATCACTTCTTTTATTACTTCCTCCTCTTATTTTTGTTCTTCTTTTACTTCTTCCTCTTCTCTTATTATCCTTTATGTTCTTTGTCTTCTTCATTCTTTTTCCTTTCTTCTTTCTTATTTCATATTCCTTCTTCCTTCTTCCATCTTCTTTACTCCTTCCATCTTTGTTCTTCCTTCTTGCTTCATCAATCTTGCTTCTTCCTTCTCTCATTCATATTCTTTCTTTTGGCTTCTTCTTTCTTTGTCTTCTTCTTCTACAACTACTACATCTTCATCTTCTTCTTCTTCTTTTTCTTCTTCTTCTTCTTCAACAACTACTTCTTCATCTTTTACGTCTTATACTTCTTTTACTTCTTTTTCTCCTCTACTTCTTTGACTTCATCTTCTTCTTCTTCTCCTACTTCTCAGCTTTCCTCTTCTTGTTCTACTTTTTTGTCTTCATATTCTTCCAGTCTTCTTCTTCTTCCTCCTCCTCTTCATCT
>JAIUJO010000329.1:525256-540256 GCA_023846275.1 Vanilla planifolia | reverse complement strand
CTCGTCTTCTTTTTCTTCTCCTCATTCTTGTTTGTCTTCCTCTCCTTCTCCTTTTCCTTCACCTTATTCTACACCTCCATCTCGTTCTCCTCTTCTTCTTTTTCTTTCTCCTTCTCCCTCTCCTTCATCATCATCTTCTTCTTCTTCTTCTTTCTTCGATCTTCTTTCTTCTTTATTCTTTCTTACTTTTTCTTCTCTCCTCCCCCTTCCATATTATTTCCTCCCACCTTCTTTCTTCTTCCTTCTTTAATCTTGCTTTTTCCATCTTTCTTCTTCCTTCTTGCTTCCTTCTTCTTACTTCTTCCTTCTTCCTTCTTCTTTCTTCTTTCTTCTTCCTCTTTTCTTCTTTCTTCTTTCTTCTTTCCTCTTCTTTCTTCTTATTCCTTCTCATTTCTTCTTTCTTACTTTTTTCTTCTACTTTGTTCACTATCTTCAACTTCTTCTTCTTGTTCTGTTACAACTACTACTGCTTCTTCCTATTCTTGTTATTCTTCTCTTCTGCTTCTTCTTCTTCTAATACTTGTTCTACTTCTTCCTCTTCACCTATTCTTCTACTTCTTTGACTTCTACTTCTTATTCTTCTTCTTCTTTGGTTTCCTCTTCATCAACTTCTTCTTCTTCTTTGTCTTTTTTTTGTGTTATTCTCTTCCTCCCTTTCTTCTTCTTCTTCTTCTTCCTCCTCATTCTATTCCACTTCTCCTTCATCTTCCTCGTATTGCTCTTCTTTCTCTTCTTCTTCTTCTTTTTCCTCTTCTTATTCATCATCTTCTTCTTCTGCTTCTTCTTCATCATGATCATCAAGATCTTTTTCTTCTTCGTCTACTTCTTCTCTGTCATCTTCTTCCTCTTGTTCTTCCTTTTACCCTTCAACTTCGTCTTCTTCGACCACCTTCTCTTCCTTTTCCTCTTCTTTGTCTTCATCTTCTTCTCCAACTTCTTCTTCTATTTCTTCTTCATCTTCTTCCTTCTTCCATCTTACTTCTTCCTTTTTTCTTCTTCCACCTTTTATCTTTCTTCTTCTTTTTTCTTTCCTCTTTCTTCTTCAATCTTTTTCTTCTTCTTCTTCTTCTTCCTCCTCTTCTTCTTTTTCTTTTTGTTCTTCTTCTTATTTCCCTTCTTCTTCTTCGTCTTACTCCTCTTCTTCCATTTCTTCTTCTTCCTTTCTTTCGCCTTCTACTACTTCTTCATCTTCCCCTTCTTCCCTTCTTCTTCTTCTTTATTCTTCTTCTTCTTCCTCTTCACCTTCTTCTCCTTCTTCCTCTTTTACTTCTTCTTCTAGTACTACTTCTTCTTCTTTTGCTTCTTCTCCCTCTTCTTCTTCTTTTGCTTCTTCTCCCTCTTCTTCTTCTTCTTCTAGTACTTCTTCTTCTTCTTGTTCTTATTCTACCTTTTCTTATTCTTCTCCTTCTTCTTCTGCTTCTTCTTCCTTCTTCTTCTCTGGCATCTTCTTCTTCCTCTTCTTTTTCTTCTTCTTCTTCTTCCTCTTCTTTTTCTTCCGCTTTGTCTTCCTCTTCCTCTTCTTCTTGTTCCTCTCCTTCTACTTATTCTTCTTCTTCATCTTCTTCTTCCTCCTCCTCTCTTCTTCCACTTCTTGATCTTCTTCTTCTTCTTCTTCTTCTTCTTCTTGTTCTTCTTCTTCTATTTCCATTACTTCCTCTTCTTCTTCTTCTTCTTCTTCTTCTTCTCCTTTATCTTCTTCCACTTCCACTCCTCTTCTTCTTCTTCTTCTTCTATTTCATCTTCTTCCTCTTCTTCTTCTTCTTCTTCCTTTTTTCTTCTTTCTTCTTTCTTCTTTCTTCTTCTTTTTTACTTGTTCTTCTTTTTCTTCTTCTTCCTCATCTTCCTCATCTTCCTCTTCTTCATCTTCTTCCTCTTCTACTTCCTCAGCTTCTTCTTCTTCTTCCACATCTTTTTCTTCTTCTTCTTCTTCTTCTTCCTCTAATTATTATTATTATTATTATTATTATTATTATTATTATTATTATTATTATTATTATTCTACATCTTTTTCATATTCTTCTTCTTCTTTTTTCTCCTCTTCTTCTTCTTCTTCCCCTACTTTTTTTTCTTTTTTCTTCTTCTTCTTTTTCTTCACCTTCTTGTTCTTATTATTCTTCTTCTTCTTTTTCTTTTTCTTCTACTTCATCTTCTTCGTTTCCATCTTCTTCTTGTTCTTTTTCTTCTTCCTCTTCTACTTCTTCTTCTTCTTCTTTTTCTTCTTCTTTTCTTCATCTCTTCTTCTTGTTCTTCTTCTTCATCATCATCATTTTCGTCTTCTTCTACTTCTTCTTTTTCCACTTCATCTTCTCCTTCTTCATCCTCTTCTTCATCTTCTTCTTTCTTCATAATACTTAATCCTTAACTCCTACCCCTTAATCTTTAATAGGTAATCTATAATCCCTAGTTCCAAATTCCTAAACCTTCGTTCATAATCCCTAATCTCTAATCTTTACTAATTTTCATGAATTCCTTATCTTAAATCTTTAATCTCCCATCCCTAATTCATAATCTTAAAACCTTAATCCATTATCCCTAATACTTAGTACTTAATCCTTAATCCCTAAATCCCTTATTTCCAATCCCTAAACCCTAATCACTAAGCTGATCCATATTACGGTATTTCAAATCCTTATTTTCAAATCTTTATTACCTAATCCCTAATCCCTAAACCCTAATATTAATTACTAATTCTTAAATCCCAAATCTTTCATCCATAAACTCCAATATCTAATCCTTAATCCCTTATCTATAAATCTAAATCCCTCCCTCCCTAAAACATAATCACCAATCCCTAATATCTAATTCTTAATCTCTAAGCTATCACCCACAACTCTATAATCTATCTTAATCTTCTTCTTCTTCTTCTTCATCTTCTCCTTCTTTCTCTTCTTCCTTGCCTTCTACTTCTTCGTCTTCTTATTCTTCTTAATCTTCCTCTTCTTCTTCTTCAACTTTCTTTTCTTCTTCTCCCTGCTCTTCATTCTCTTTTTTTTCTTCTTCCTCCTCTTCTTCTTCTTCCTCTTCTTCTTCTTCTACCAGTCCTTCTTATTCTTCATCCTCCACTTCTTCTTCTCCTTCTTGCCTTCTCCTTCTTCTTCTTCTTCTTCTTCCTCCTCCTCTTCTTCTTCTTCTTCCTCTTCATCTTCTACTTCTTCTCCTCCGGCTCTACATCTCACACTTCTTCTTCTTCTTCTTCTTTTTCTTGTTTTTGTCCTTCTTCTTCATCTTCCTCCTCCATCTCTACTTCTCCTTCTTTTTCATCTTCCACTTTTTCTTCTTCTTCTTCTACTACCTCTTCTACTACTTGTTGCTGTTGTTCTTCTTCTTCATCATCTCTTCTTCTATAACTTTGATTTCTTCTTCTTTTTCTTCTTCTTTGGTTTCCCTTTCATCATAATCTCCTTCTTCTTCTTCATCTTTTTTATCATCTTCTTCTTCTTCTTCTTCCACTTCCTCCTCCACCACTTCTTCTTCCACTCTTTCTTATTCCTTTTCTTCTTCTTCTTCCTCTCCCTCTTCTTCTTCTTCATTTTGTTCTTCTTCTTCTTCTTCTTCATTGTCTTCTTCTTCTTTGTCTTCTTCGTCCTCTTCTTCTTCTTCTTCTTCTTCCCCTTCCTCATATCTTCTTCTAACTCCTCTTCCTCTCGTACTTCTTCTTCTTCTTCTTCTACTTCATCATCTTCTTTCTTCTTCCTTCTTCCATCATCTCTCTTCCTTCTTTTTTCTTTCCTCTTTCTTCTTCTTTCTTTTTCTTCTTCTTCTTCTTCTTCTTCTTCTTCTTTCCCTTCCTCTTCTTCTTGTTGTCCCTCTTCTTAATTTTCTTCTTCTTCTTTTTCTTCATCACCTTCTCCATCTTCTTTTCTTCTTCTTTTTCTTCTTCTTATACTTCCTTTTCCTATTCTTCTTCTTCTTCTTCTTCAAGTACTACTACTACTACTACTTCCTTTTTTTCTTCTTCTTCCTCTTCTTATTCTTCTTTTTCTTTTTCTTCTTTTCTTCTTCTCCTTCTTCTTCTCTTCCTCTTATTCTTCTTTTTTATATTCTTCTTCTTCTTCTTCTTCTTCTTCATCATCATCATCTTTTTCTTCCTCCTCTTTTTCTTGTTCTTCTTCTTTTATTTCTTTCTATTCTTCTTATTCTCATTCTTCTACTACTACTTTTTCTTCTTCTTCTTCTTCTTTCTCACTTCTTGTAGTTCATCTTCTTCTTCCTCTTCCTCTTCTTCTTCTTCTCCTCCTCCTCCTCTTCTTCATCTTCTTCTTCTTCTTCTTCGATTTCCTCTTCTTCCTCTTTTTCTTCTTCTTCTTCTTCTTCTTTGTCTTCTTCTACTTCCTCTTCTCTTCTTCTTCTTCTTCTTCTTCTCCTTCTTATTCTTCCTGGTCTTCTTTTTCCACTTCTTCTTCATCATCAACTTCTTTTCATTCCTCTTCTTCTTCTTTTCCTTCTTCTTTTTCTTTTTCTTCTGCATCTTCTTGTTGTTCTTCTTCCTCATCCTCTTCTTCCTCATCTTCCTCTTCTTCCTCCTCTTCTTCTTCTTCTTCCTTTCCTCCTTCTTCCCTTCCTCTTTTTCTTCTCCTACCGCTTCCTCTTTCTCTTCCCCTTCCTTTTCCTCTTGCTCTTCTTGTTCTTCTTTTTCTTCGTCATCTTCTTCCTTCTTCTATCTTTCATCTTCCTTATTCCTTCTTCCCTATTTCTTCCTTCTTCCTTCTTCCTTTTCTTTCTTCCTTCTTTCTTCCTTCGTCGATCTTCTTTCTTCTTCTCACTTCTTTCATCTTTCTTCTTTCTTCACCTTTCTACTTCTTCTTTTTCTTCTTCTTCCTCATCTTCATCTTATTCTTCTTCTTCATTTTTTACTTCCTCATCTTCTTCTTCTTGTTCCACTTCTTCTTCTTCTTCTGGTTCTTCTTCTTCTTCTTCTTTTTTCTCTTATTATTATTATTATTATTATTATTATTATTCTATGTCTTCGACTTCTTCCTCTTCTTCTTTTTTCTCTTCTTCTTATTCTTCTTCTTCTTCTGTTTCTTCTTTGTGTACTTCATCTTCTTCTTCTTTTTCCTCTTCATCTTCCCCTTCTTCTTCCTCTTCTGCAACTACTACTTCACCTTCTTTTTCTTTGCCTTCTTCTTTCTCTTATCCTTCTCCTTCTTCTTTCTCCCTAACACTTAACCCTTAATTTCTAATCCTTAATCTTTAATTCTTAATCCCTAAGCCTTAATCCATAATCCTTGATCTCTAATCTTAAATCCTTATCTTGAATTCTGAATCCAAAATCTCTATTCTCTAATCCCTAATAAATAATCCCAAAACCTTAATCCTTAATTCCTAATACTTAATACTAAATCTTTAACTTTTTAATCACTTATTTCCAATCCATAATCCATAATCTAAACCATAAGCTTTATTCCTAATTCTTAATCCCGAATCACTAATCCGTAAACCTTAATTCTTTATCCTTAATCCCTAATCGATAAATCCGAACACTCCCTCCCTAACGTGTTATCCCCAATCCTATTAACTTATTCCTAATCTATAGGATGTCACCCATTACTCTATATTCTATCTTTTACTTCTTCTTCTTCCACTTCTTTCTCTTCTTGTCCTTTCTCTTTTCCTTTTTCTTTTGCCTGGTCCCCTTCTTTTTGTTCTTCTTATACTTCCTTTTCTTCTCCTTCTTCTTCTTCTTCTTCTTCCTCCTCCTCCTCCACTTCCTCTTCTTATTCTTTGTCTTATTTTTCTTCTTCCTCCTCCTCTTCTTCCCCTTCCTCTTCTTCTTCTTCTTCATTTTATTCGTCATCACCATCATCATCATCATCATCATCATCTTCTTCTTCTTCTTCTTCTTATTCTTCTTCATCGTCTTCATCCTCTTCTTATTCTTCTTCACCTTCTCCTTATCTTCTTCTACCTCCTCTTCCTCTTCCTCTTCCTCTCCTTCATCATCTTCTTCTTCTACTTCTTAATCTTTTTCCTTCTTCCTTCTTCTTCCTTCTTCTTCTTCTATCTTCTCTTTTCCTTCTTTTTCTTTCTTCTTTCTTCTTCTTTCTTTTTCTTCTTCTTTTTCTTCTTCTTCTTCTTCTACTTCTTCTTGCTATTCCTCTTTTTCATCTTCTTCTTCTTCTTTTTCTTCATCATCATCTTCTTCTTCTTCATCTTCTCCTTCTTCTCTTCTTCTTTTCTTCTTCTTCTTCAACTTCCTCTTCCCATTCTTCTTCTTCTTCTTCTTCTTCTTCTTCTTTTTCTTCTTCTTGTACTACTACTACTACTACCACTACAACTTCTTCTTCTTCCTCTTCTTCTTCTTCTTCCTCTTCTTATTCTTCTTCTTCTTCTACTTCGACTTCTTCTTCTTCTTCTTCTTCTTCTTCTTCTTCATCATCATCTTCTTCCTCCTCTTTTTATTCATCTTCTTTTATTTCTTCCTCTTCTTCTTATTCTTATTCTTCTTGTTCTACTACTTTTTCTTCTTCTTCTTCTTCATCTTCTTCTTGTTCTTCTTTGTCACTTCTGCTTCTTCATCTTCTTCTTCTTCTTCTTCCTCTTCCTTCACCTCTTCTTCTTCTTCTTCTTCTTCTTCTTCGATTTCCTCCTCTTCCTCTACTTCTTCTTCGTCTTCTTCTTTGTCTTCTTCTACTTCCTCTTCCTTTCTTCTTTTTCTTCTTCCTTGTCTTCTTTTTCCACTTTTTCTTCTTCTTCTTCATCAGCTTCTTCTCATTCCTCTTCTGCATCTTCTTTTTCTTTTTCTTTTTCTTCTTCATCTTCTTCTTGTACTTCTTTCTCCTCATCTTCTTCTTCTTCTTCTTCCTCTTCTTTCTCTTCTTCTTCTTCTTCTTCTTCTTCTTCTTCTTCTTCCTTTTCTCCTTCTTCTTCGCCATTCTCTTCGTCTTCTCCTACCTATTCCTCTTTCTCTTCCTCTTACTTTTCCTCTTCTTCTTCTTCTTCCTCTTCTTCTTCTTCATCATCTTCTTCCTTGTTCTATCTTCCATCTTCCTTATTCCTTTTTCCTTGTTTCTTCCATCTTCCTTCTTCCTTTTCCTACTTCCTTCTTCCTTCTTCTTTCTTCTTTCACCCATCTTCTTTCTTTCTTCTTCTCACTTCTTTCATCTTTCTTCTTTCTTCTTCATTCTACTTCTTCTTTTTCTTCTTCTTTCTCATCTTCATCATATTCATCTTCTTACTTTTTTTTCTTCCTCTTCTTCTTCTTCTTTTCGTTCTTCTTCTTCTTCTTTTTCCTCTTATTATCATTATTATTCTACGTCATTTTTTTCTTTCTCTTCTTCTTTTTCTCTTCTTCTTCTTCTTCTTCTTCTTCTTCGTCTTTGTCTTCTTCTTTCTTTTCTTCCTCTTCTTCTTCCTGTACTTGTTTTTCTTCTTTTTCGTCTTCCTTATCTTTTTCCTCTTTGTCTTTCTCTTCTTCCTCTTCTTCTTCTTCTTCTACTACTACTACTTTACCTTCTCTCTCTCTTCGTCTTCTTCTTGCTCTTATCCTTCTCCTTCTTTCTCCCTAATACTTAATCCTTAATTCATAATCCTTAATCTTTAATACCTAATCCCTAATCTCAAATTCTTTTTCCTAATCCTTAATCCATAATCCCTATTCTCTAATCCCTAATCCTTGCCATGAATTCCTAATCCAAAATCTCTAATCTCTAATCTCTGATCCCTAATAGATAAACCCAGAGACTTAATCCTTAATCCCTCGTACTTAATATTAAATCCTTAATCTTTTAATCCCTAATTTCTAATCCTTAATCCATAATCTAATCCCTAGTATCTAATTCCTAATTTTATCCCAAATCCCTATTACCTAATCCATAATCTCCTAACCCTAAGACTTATTCCAAATTCTTAATCCCAAATCCCTAATCCCGATGCCCTAATCCTTTATCCATAAACCCTAATCGATAACTCTGAATCCCTCCCTCCCTAACGCGTTATCCCCAATTCCTAACACCTAATTCCTTATCATTAGGACGTCGCCCACTACTCTATGATCTGTCTTCTTCTTCTTCTTCTTTCACTTTTTCTTTTTTTGCTACCTTGTCCTCTTCTTGTTCTTCTTCCTATTCTTTCTCATCTTCCTCCTCCTCTGCTTCTTCTCTTTCTTCCTTCTCTTCCTCTCCTTATTCTTTGTCTTCTTTTTCTTCTTCCTCCTCTTCTTCCTCTTTTTCAATTTCTTCCCCTTCCTCTTCTTCTTCGTCTCATTAATCTTCCTCTTCTTCTTCTTCTTCTTCTTCTTCCTCTTCTTCTTCTTCTTCATCTTTTTTCCTTCTACTTCTTCTCCTATGTATTCTTCTTACTACTCTTCTTCTTCTTCTTCTTCTTCCTCTTCTACTTTATTTTCATGTTGTTCTTTTTCTTCTTCTTCTTCTTCTTCTTCTTTTACTTCTTTTGTTTCTTCTTCTTTTACTTGTTCTTCTTTGTCAACTTCTTCTTCTTCTTCTCATTCCTTCTTCTTCTTCTTCTTCTTCTTCTTCTTCTTCTTCTTCCTCTTATACTACTTCTTCTTCTTCTACTTCTTCTTTTTTGTATTCTTCTTCTTCCTCTCTTCTTCTACTTCTTCATCTTCTTCCTTCTCTTCTTTTTCTTCTTCCTCTTCTTCTTGTTCCTCTTTGTCTTCTATTTCCTCTCCTTCCTCATCTTCTTCTTGTTCTTTGTCTTCTTCTACCTCCTCTTCTCTTTTTCTTCTTCTTCTTCCATGTCTTCTTTTTCCACTTCTTCTACTTTATCATCTTCATCAACTTCTTATTCCTCTCCTACTTCTTCTTTTTCTTTCCTTCTTCTACTTCTTCTTCTTGTTCTTCTTTCTCTTCTTTTTCTTCTTTTTGTTCTTCTTCCTCATCTCCTTCTACTTCTTCTTCTTCCCTTTTTCCATCTTCTTCCCCTTCCTCTTCTTCTTCTGCTACCTCTTCCTCTTTCTCTTCCTCTTCCTTTTCCTCTTCCTCTTTTTCTTCTTCTTCTTCTTCTTCCTCCTTCTATCTTCCATCTTCCATCTTCCTTATTCCTTCTTCCTTCATGTTTCTTCCTTCTTCCTTCTTCTTTTTCCTTCTTCCTTCTTCGTTTTCTTTCCGCCTTCTCCCATCTTTTTTCCTCCTTCTCCTTTCTTCTTTCATCTTTCTTGATTCTTCTTCTTTCTACATTTTTCTTCTTTTTTTTCTTCTTCCTCATCATCAACTTCTTCGTTTTCTTCCTCTTCTTCTTCCTCATCTTCTTCATCATCATCACCTTCTTCTTCTTCTTCTTCCTATTCTTCTTATTATTATTATGATGATTATAATTATTCTACTTCTTCTTCTTTTTCATCTTCTTCGTCGTCCTCTTCTCCTTCTTCCTATTCTTCTTGCTCTTCTTCTTCTACTTTACTTTTCTTTTTCTTCTTCTTCTTCTTCTTCTTCTTCTCCTTCTTCTTCTCACTCTTGTTCTTATTCTTCTACATCTTCTATTTCTTTTTCTTCTATTTTCTCTTCTTCTCCTCCTTCTTCTCCTTCTTCTTCTATTTCTTCTTCTTCTACTACTTCTTCTTCTTCTCCTTCTTTCTCTAATTCTTCTTCTTCTTCTTGTTCTTCTTCTTCTTCTTCTCTTCTTTTTCATCTTTTTCTTCTTCTGCTTCTTCCTCTTCGTCGTCTCCTTCCTCTTCCTCTTCTTCTTGTTCTTCTTCTATTACTACTACTACTACTTTGCCTTCTTTTTCTTCTTCATTTTACTCATGTCCTTCTTCCTCTTTCTCCCTAGTCCTTAATCCTTAATTCCTAATTCCTAATCTTTAATACCTAATTATTAATCTCTAATCCCTAATCCCTAATCCTTGATCCAAAATCCTTAATCTCTAATCTCTAATCTTTGTCTTTAATTCCTAATCCTAAATCTCTAATCCCTAATCACTAATTCATAATCCAAAAACCTTAATCCTTAATCCTTAATACATAATACTTAATCCTTAATCCCTTATTTCTTTTCTCTAATCTTGAATTCCTAATCTAATCCCTAATACCTATATCCTATTCTGTTTTCCCAAACCCCTATCACCTAATCCCTAGTCCCTAAACCCTAACCCTAATTCCTAATTCCTTTTCCTGAATCCTTAATCCCTAAACCCTAATTCCTAATCCTTCATCCCCATTGCATAAATAAAAATCCTTTCATTCCTAATGCCTAATCCCCAATCCCTAATTTCTAATTTTTCAACCGTCGTCCACTACACTATAATCTGTCTTCTTCTTCTTCTTCTTCTTCTTCCCCTTCTCCTTCTTTCTCTTTTCTTTTACTTCTTCCTCGTCCTCTTCTTGTTCTTCATCATATTCTTTGCCATCTTCCACTTCTTTTGCATCTTCTTTTTCTTGTTTTTCTTCTTCTGCTTCCTCCTCTTCTTCTTCCTCTTCTTCTCCTTTTGCTGCTTCTTCTTTTTTTATTCTTCAACCTCTTCTTCTTCTTGTTCTTCTTCTTTTTCCTTATCTTCTTCTTCCCCTTCTTCTCTTTATTCTTCTTCTTTTACTAATACAACTTTTACTTCTTCATCTTCATCATCTTCTTCTTCTTCTTCTTCATCTTCTCCTTCTCCTCCTCCTTCTTCATCATCTTCTCTTCTTCTTTCTTCTTTCTTCTTTCTTCTTCTTTTTTCTTTCTTATTTCTTATATCTTCTTCCTTCTTCCTTCTTTCTTTTGGCTTTAGCCTTCATCCTTCTTGCTTCTCACTTCTTTCTTTTTTCTTCTTCCATCTTCTTTCTTTCTTTCTTTTTTCTTTTTTCTTTTTTCTTCTTTCTTCTTTCTTCTTTCTTCTTCTTTCTTCTTCTTTCTTCTTCTTTCTTCTTTCTTCTTCTTTCTTCCATCTTCGTTCTTCCTTCTCATTTCTTTCTTCTTCTTCCTTCTTTTTTCCTTTCTTTTCTTCTTCTTTCACCATCGTCTTCTCCTTTTTCTTCTTCTTCTTCTTCTCTATCTTCTTCTTCTCCATCTTCTTCTTCTTCTTCTATTTCTTATTCTTTATCCAAAAACAATAATCCCTAATCTTGCACCCCATTATCCATAATCTATAATCTGTAATACCTAATCCTTCTCTCTCTCATCTATAATCCTAATCCCTAATCGCTAATGCCCAATGTCAAATCCATAATCACTAATAACTAATCCTTAATATTTAATCTTTAAACCATCCATAATCCATAATAACTAATCCCTTATCCTTAAACCCTAATTTTAAATCTTTAATCCTTAATGTCTAATCTTTCATACCTTATCTATAATCTGCAATTCCTAATCGTTAATCTCTAATCCCTAATCTCTTATCCTTATTCTGAATTCCTAATCCTAAATCTCTAATCTCTAAATCCTAATTCATAAACACTAAACCCCAATCTTTAACCCTAATACCTAATCCTTAATCCCTAATACGTAAACCTTAATCCATTAATCAATAACTCCTAATATGTATTCCCTAATCTAATCGGGAATCCCTAATTCTTAATATGAATTCCTAATCCCTAATCCCTAATCCCTAAACCCTAACCCTAATCACTAATCCATAATCCCTAATTCTTAATTCTTAATCATAAATCCTTATTACCTAATCCTTAATCTCTAATCCTTATTCTCTAATCCATAATCTTTAATCCCTCCCTCCCTAATGCCTAATCCCAAAACATTAATACCTAATTCTTAACCTTAAGTTTTAGACACTAGTCCATAATATGTCTTCTTCTTCTTCTTCTTCTTGTTCCTCTTCTTCTTCCACTTCTTCTTTCTATTCTTCTTTTTCTTTCTTGTCTTCTTCTTGTTCTTCTTCATACTCTTCTACATCTTTCTCTTTTGTTCTTCTTCTTCTTCTTCCTCCTCTTCCTCCACTACTTTCTCTTATTCTTCTACTTCTTCTTCTTCCTCTTCCTCTCCTTGCTCTTCTACTTCTTCATCCCCTTCTTCCTCTTCTTCTTCTTCTCCTTTTTTTTCTTCTTCCTCTTATCCTTCTTCTTTTTCTTCTTCTTCTTCTCCTTCCTCTTCTTCCTCTTCTTCTTCTTCTTCTTCTTCCTCTTCTTCTTCATCTTCTCCTTCTTCTTCTTCTTCTTCTTCTTCTCTTTCTTCTTCTGCTTTTTCTTCTTCTTCTTCTTTTTCCTCATCTTCTTCTTTTGCTTCTTCTCCTTCTTCTTCTTCTTCTTCTTCTTCTACTTCTTCCTCTTCTTCTTCTTCTTCTTCTTCTTCTTCATCTTCTTTCTTCTTCTTCTTCTACCTTTTTCTTATTCTTCTTCTTCTTCTTCATCTTCTTCTTCTTCTTCTTCTTCTACCTTTTTCTTATTCTTCTTCTTCTTCTTCTTCTTCTCATCCTTTTTCTTGTGCTGTTTCCTCTTTTCCTTCCTATCCTTCTCTCCTTCTACTTTTGTACTTCTTCTTCCTCCTCCTCTTCTAGTACCTTATCTTGCTCTTCTTCTTCTTCCTCCTCTTCTTGTTCTTCTTTCTCTTCTTCCTTATCTTCCTCTCCTTCTTCTTCTTCTTCCTCTTCAATTTTTTCTTCCTCATGTTTCTCTTCTTCTTCTTATTCTTCTTATTCCTCTCCTCTTTATACTTATTCTTCCTTTTCTTCATCATCTTCTTCTGCTTCTTCTTCTTCTTTTTCTTCTTCTTCTTCTTTTTTTACTTCTCCTTTTTCTTCTTCTTCTTCTCTACTTCATCTTCTACTTCTTGTTCTTCTGCTTCTTCCTCTTGTTCTTCTTCGTCTCCTTCTTTCTTGTCTTCTTCTTTTTCTTCTCCTTCTTTACCTTCTTCTTTTCCTTCTCCTTCTTATTCTCTTCTTCCTCCTTTCCTTTCCCTTTCTCCTTCTCCTTCTTCCACTTTTTCTTCTACTTCTCTCTTCTCTCTTCTTTCTTATTTCTTCTTCCTTCTTCCTTCTTCCATAATCCTTCCTCCATCCAACTTACTTCGTCCTTCTTCAATCCTGCTTCTTCTACCTTCCTTCTTTCTTCTTGCTTCTTCCTTCTTCCGTCTTCGTTGTTCCTTCTTCTTTCTTCTTTCTTCTTTCTTCTTTCTTCATTCTTCTTTGTTCTTAATCTTTCTTCTTATTCCTTCTTATTTCCTCTTTCTTTCTTTTTCCTTCTTCTTTATCTTCATTGTCTTCTCCTTCTGCTACTACTACTTCTTCTTCTTCACTTCTACTTCTTCATCTTCTATTTGTTCTTCTTTATTGTCTTCTTCGTCCTCATCTTTTCTTCTACTTCTTTGACCTCTTCTTCTTCTTTTTCTTCTTCTTTAGCTTCCTCTTCTTCTCCTTATTCTTCTTCTTCTTCTTTTCTTCTTCTTCTTTGTCTTCTTCTTCTTCTTCTTCTCTTTCTCTTCTTCTTCTTCTTCTTCTTCTTCTACTACTACTCCTACTACTATTTTTTCCCCTTCCTCTTCATCATCTTCTTCTTCTTCTCCTTCTTCTTCATCTTCTTCTTCTTCTTCATATTTATCATCTTCTTCCTATTCCTCTTACTGCTCTTCTACCTCCTTCTCATCCTCTTTCTCTTCCTCTTCTTCGTCTTCTTCTTCTTCCTCTTCTTCTTCTTCTTCTTCTTCTTCTTTTTCTTCTTCATCTTCTTCCTTATTCCTTTTTCCTTGTTCCTTCATCTTTCTTCCTTCTTCCATCTTGTTAATTACTTCTTTTTTTTCTTTCCTTCTTCTGCTTTCTTTTTCTTCTTCTTCTTCTTCTTCCTCTTATTCTTCTTCTTCTTCTTCTTCTTCTTCTTTCTTTTTTTGATCATCTTCTTCTTGCTCTTCTTCTTCTTCCTTTTCTTCTTCCTCTTTTTTTACTTCTACTTCTTCTTATTCTTTGCCTTTTCCTTCTCTTATTTTTTTTCTTCTTTTCTTCTTCTTTTTCTTCTTCCACTTCTTCTTCTTCTTCTTCTTCAACCTCTTCTTCTTCTTCTTCTTCCTCCTCTTTTTCTTCTTCTTCTTCTTCTTCTTTTCTTCTTCATGTTCTTCATTCTCTTTCTCTTCTTCCTCTTCTATTTCTTCTTCTTCTTCTTCTTAACTTCTTCTTCATCAGGTTCTTCTTCCACCTCTATTTCTTCTTCTTCTTCTACTACTTCTTATTTTTCGTATTCTCATTTTTCTTCTTCTTCTTCTTTTTCCTCTTATGTTCTATTTCTTCATCTTCTTCTTCGTCTTGTTCTTGTTCTTTGTGTTCTTCTTCTATTTTTTCTTCATCATCTTCATCTTCTTCTTCTTCTTCATTGACTTCTTTTTCCTGTTGTCTTCTTCTTCTTCTTCTTCTTCTTCTTCTTTCTCGTCTTCTTTATCCACTTCTTCTTCATCCTCTTCATCTTCTCCTTATTCCTCTTCTACTTCTTTCTCTATTTTTTTTTCTTTTTTTCTTCTTCTTCCTCTTCTTCGTCTTCCTCATCAGCATCATCATCATCATCATCATCTTCTTCTTCTTCTTCTTCTCTTTCGTCTTCTTCATCTTCTTCTTCCTCTACTTCTTCTTCTTCCTATTCTTCTTCAGTTTCTTCTACCTCTTTCTCTTCCTCTTCCTTTTCCTCTTTCTTTTCTTCTTCTTCTTCTTCTTCTTCTTCCTTCATCTATCTTCCATGTTCCTTATACCATCTTCCTTCTTATTTCTTCCTTATTCCTTCTTCCTTCTTCCTTCTTCCTTCTTCCTTCTTCTTTCTTCCTTTGTGAATCTTCTTTGTTCCTTCTTTCTCTGTTCTTCTTTCTTCTTCTTCTTCTTCTTCTAATACTACTACTACTTCTTCTTCTTCTTCTTCTTCTTCTTCTTCCTATTATTATTATTATTATTATTATTATTATTGTTGTTGTTCTTCTCGTTCTTCTTCCTCTTCTTCTTTTTCATCTTCTTCTTCTTCTTCTTCTTCTACTACTTGTTCTACTTGGTCCTCCTCTTCTTCTTCTTCCTTTTTTCTTCCTGTTCTTCTTCCCCATCTCCTTCCTCTACTTGTTTTTCTTCTGTTTCTTCTCCTTCTTCATCTTCTCCTCCTCCTCCTCCGCCTCCTTCTCCTTCTTGTTCTTATTCTTATTCCT
>JAIUJO010000329.1:512756-520256 GCA_023846275.1 Vanilla planifolia | reverse complement strand
TTCTTCTTCTTTTCCTCTTCATCTTTCTCTACTTCTTCTTCTTCTTCTTCTCTTCAACTTATTCATCCTCTTCTTCTTCTTCTTCTTCTTCTTCTTCTTACTCCTCTGCTTCATCTCCTTCTTCTTCTCCTTTTTCCTCCTCATCCTCTTCTTCTTCTTCTTCTTCTTTCTCTGCTTCTTCTTCTTCTTATTCCTTATCCTCCTCTTTTTTTTCAACTACTTCTTCTTTGTCTTCTTCTTGTTCTTATTCTTTTTCATCCTTTTCTTCTTTTTGTTCTTCTTTTTCATCTTTTTCTTCTTTCTACTCTTCTTGTTCTTGTTCTTCTTCGTCTTCATCTCCTACTTCTTCTCCTTCTTCATAACCTATAATCCCCATTCCCTAATCTTTACTCCTTATTCCCAAATCCCTAATCCTTATTCTATAACCCCTAATCCATCTCTTCATCCTCTTCTTCTACTATTACTATTTCTTCTTCCTCTTCTTCTTCTTCTTCTTCTTCTTCTTCCTCCTTCTCTTCCTTTTCTTCTTCTTCTTCATCATTTTCTTCTACTTCTCCATTCTCATATTCCCCTTACTATTGTTCTTTTTCTTCTTCCTCTTCTTCTTTTTCTTCTTCTTCTTATTCCTTTTCTTCTTCTTCTCTGCTTCTTCTTCTTCTTCTTCTTCTTCTTCTCCTTCTTCTTCTTCATCAAATTCTTCTTCTTCTTCTTCTTCTTCCTCTTCTTCTTCTTCCACTTCTTCTTCTAATTCTTCTTCTTCTCTTATTCTTCTTCATTTTCTTCTTCCTGCCCTTCTTCTTCTTCCTCTTCTTATTCTTCTTCTTCTTCTTCTTCTTCTTCTTCTCCCTCTTTGTCCTCCTATTCTTCTTCTCCGTCTTCTTCTTCTTCTTCTTCTTGCTCTTCACCTTCTTCTCTTTCTTCTCCTTCTTATTCTTCTCCTTCTTCTTCTTCTTCTTCTTCTCCTCCTCCTTGTTTTTTTTACTGTTCTTCTTATTCTTCTCCATCTTCCTCTTCCTCATCATCTTCTTCTTCTTCCTCTTCTGCTCGTCTTCTTCTTCTTCTTCTCCTTCTTCTTCTTCTTCTTTTACCCTTTCTTTTTCTTCTTCCTCTTCTTCTTCTTCTTTGTCATCTTCTTGTTCTTCTTATTCTTCATCTTCTGTCTTTCTCTCCTTACACTTTGTCTTCTTTCTCTTGTTCTTCCTCTTCTTTATTTTCTTGTTCTTGCTCTTCTACTTCTTATTCTTCTTCTTCTCTTTCTTTTTCTTCTTCTTCTTCTTCTTCCTTTTACTCTTCTTCTTCTTCCTTTTCCTCTTCTTCTTCTTCATCGTTTTCTTTTTCCTCTTTTTCCCTCTTCTTCTTTATCATCTTCTTCTTCTTCTCCCTCATCTTCTTCTTTATCTTCTTCTTCTCCTTAATTGTCTTCTCCTTCTTTTTCTTGTTATTTTTCTTCTTCACCTCCTTCTTTTTCCTTTTGTTATTTTTATTCTTCTTCTTTTTCTTGCATTTCTTCATCTTTTACTTCTTTGTCTTCTTCTTCTTCTATTACTTCTTCTTCCTCTTTTTCTTTCTTGATCCCCTATCCTTCCCTAATCCTTAATACTTAATCCCTGATCTCTAATTCTTAATCTTATCCTTAATCCTTAAATCTTAATCCATAATCCCTATTCTCTAATCCCTAAATCCTAATCTCTGGTCTTTTATCTCTAATGCTTAATCCCAATCCCTTCCTTCATAAGCTCTAATTCCTAATCCCTTATCCTTAATTTTTAATCCTTAAACCCTTACCCTAATTATAACCTTTTAATCTTTGATCATTAATTCGTAATCTCCAATCACTAATCTCTAATCTTAATAATCCAAAATCCTTATTCCTTAATCCCTAATCCTAAATTCCTAATCCATAATCTTTAGTAATTAACCTTTTAATCCTAAATCTCTAATCCCTAATCATTAATCACTTTATCCATAATCTCTCCTTCCAAATCCTCAATCCCTAATCCCATTTTACTTATTCCTTAGTCCTAACTCTTTAATCCCTAATCCTTAATCCCTAAACCATCATACCTAATTGCTACTCCATAATCCCTAGTCCCTGATCATTAATCCCTAAATAATAATCCCTAATATCTAATCCATAATCCCTTCCTCCTTATTCTTCTTCTTCTTTTCCTTCTTCTTCATCCTCTTCCTCATAATCTACATCATTTTGTTCTTCTTCATTTTCTTCCCCTTCTTCCTCATTTTCCTCTTCCTCTTCTTCTTCTTCTTCCTCCTCCTCTTCTTCTTCTTCTCCATCTTCTTTCTTCTTCTGTCTTTACTTCTTCTTCTTCTTCTTCTTCTTCTTCTTCTTCTTCTACTTCTTCTTCCTCTTCTTCTTCTTCTTCCTCTTCTTCTTCTTCTTCTTCTTCTTCCTCTTCTTCTTCTCCTTCTCCTTATTCTTCTTCTTCTTCTTCTTCTTCTTCTTCTTCTTCCTTCTTTGTTCATTCTTATTTCTTCTTTTTTCTATCTTCTTTCCTTTTTCTTCTTCCTACTTCCTTCCTCCTTCCTTCTTCCATCTTCCTTCTTCTTTCCTCTTGTCTTCTTCCTATCTTCTTTCTTCTTCTTTCATCTTTTTCTTCTTCCTCTTTTTCTTCTTCTTTCTCGTCTTCTTCTTCTTCTTTCTCCCTTGTTCATTTGTCCTTCTTCCTTGTCTCTAATCCTTAATGCTTAATTCCTAATCCTTAATCCATAATCACTAATCCATCATTAATCTCCAACCCTTAATCTTTAATTCCTTTCTAACCTTTAATCCTTAATACCTAATTCCTAATCCTTAATCTATAATCTATAATCTATAATCTCTAATCACTAATCTCTAATCCATAATTCCTAATCCTTAATCACAAATATCTAATCCTTAATCCCTAATGTCTAATGTTAATACTAATCCATTAATCTCTAATCCCTAATCTCTAATATCAAATCCTACATCCCTAATCACTAATCTCTAATCTTTAACCCTAATCTGTATTCCTTGATCCTTAATCCAAAATCTTGAATTCTAAATCCCTAATCCGTAATAATTAATCCCTGAATTCTTAATCTCTAATCATTAATTGCTAGTCTTTAATTGCTAATCCTTAATCTCAAGTCCATTGTCATTAATCTCTAATCTCTATTCCCTTATCCATAATCCCTAATCCTAAATCCCTAATCTTTAATGGATAATTCCTTCAACCTTAATCCAAAATTTATAATCTTTAATCATTAATCCCTTCGTCCTTAATATCTAATCCTTAATCCTTATTCCTACTAATTATTCCATGATCCTTACTCTCTAATGCTTAATCCTTAACACTTAAGCCCTATCTGAAATTGCTAATCCATAATTCATTATCCTTAATCCCAAATCCATATTGCTTAATACATAATCCCTCTCTCTAATCCCAAATCCCTAATCCTTATTCCCGAATACCTAATCTCTAACCCCTAATCCATCCCTCTCTAATCTGTAATCCGTATTCCACAATCTAGATTCCTTAATCTATCCCCTTTTAATTCGTAATCCCTAATCCTTCTCATCTTTCTGTTCCTCTTATTTTTCTTTCTCTTCTTCTTCCTCTTCTTCTTCTTCCTCCTCCCCTTCTTCTTCTTCCATATTTTCTTCTTCTTGCTCTTCTTCTTCCTTTTCTTCCTCAACTTTCTCTTCTTCTTCTTCTTCTTACGTATTTCTTTTCTTCTTCTTCTTCCTCCTCTTCCTCTTCTTCTTCTTCGTCTACTTTTTCTTTTTCTTCTCTTTCTCCTTCTTTTCTTGTTTTTCTTGTTCCTCTTTTTCTTTTTCTTCCCCTCCTCCTCCTCCTCCTCCTTATATTTCCTATCCTTCTTCTTCTTCTTTAGTTTCTCTTTTTTCTACTCCTCCATCTCTTTCTCTTTCTCCTTCTCCTTCTCCTTCTCCATCTCTTTCTCCTACTCCTCCTTCTCTTTCTCGTTCTCCATCTCCTTCTCCTTCTCTTTCTCCTTCCCCTCCTCCTTTTCCTCCTTCTCCTCAGCCTCCTTCGCCTTCTATTTCTCCCTGTTCTTCTTCTTCTCCTTCTCCTTCTCTTTCTCGTTCTCCATCTCCTTCTCCTTCTCTTTCTCCTTCCCCTCTTCCTTTTCCTCCTCCTCATCCTCCTTTTCCTTCCCTTTCTCCTTGTTCTTCTTCCTCTAACTCTTCTTCTTTTCCCTTTTTTCATCTTTCTTCTTTCTTCGTAGTTCTTCCTTCCTACTTCCTTCCTCCTTCCTCCTTCCTTCTTTCTTCCTTCTTTGTTGTTCCTTCTTCTTTATTCTTCCTCTTCTTCTTCCTTTTCTTCTTCTTCTTTTTGCTCCTCGTCATCTTCTTTTGTCTTTCTTCTTTCTTCCTTCTTCCCTCTTCCTTCTCCCAACTCCCTAATTGCTAATCCTTAATCCCTAATTACAAATCCATCCCTAATCTCTAATTCTTGATCTTTAATCCCTTACCTCCAATCCTTAATTTCTAATGCCTAAACTTTAACCCATTATACATAATCCTTAATCACTAATCTCTTACCATTATCCATAATCCCTAATCTCCAATTCTTAATCCCTAATCTTTAACACTAATCTTAATCAATTAATCTCTAATCTCTAATATCTAATCTTAAATCATAAATCCATAATCCTTAATCCATAGTCCCTATACCCTCATCCCTAATCCCTTATCCTCAGTCCTTAACCTCTAATTGTTAATCTCTAATCCATCGCCTCTTCTTCTTCTTTTTCTTCTTCTTCATCTTCTTCTTCCTCTTCCTAC
This sequence comes from Vanilla planifolia, assembly GCA_023846275.1. Taxonomy (NCBI): domain Eukaryota; kingdom Viridiplantae; phylum Streptophyta; class Magnoliopsida; order Asparagales; family Orchidaceae; genus Vanilla; species Vanilla planifolia. The sequence goes on along the minus strand of JAIUJO010000329.1, from coordinate 515,467 downwards.
TCTTCTTCTTCCTCCTTATTTTCTTCTTCTTCTTCCTTCTCTTCTTCAACTTCTTTTTTACCTTCTTTTTCTTCTACTTCTTCTTCTTCTTCTTCTTCTTCCTTCTCTTCTTCCACTTCTTCCTCACTTACTTCTTCTTCTTCTTCTTCCTATTCTTCATTATTTACTTCTTCTTCTTTGACTACCTCTTCTTATTCTTCTTCTTTCTCTTCTTCTTCTTCTTCTTCTTTATCTTCTTTATCCTCTTCTTCCTTTTCTTCTTTAACTTCTTCTTCTATTCTTATTCTTTTGATTCCTCTTCTTCTTCCTTTTCTTCTTCTTCTTCTTCTTCTTCTTCTTCTATTTCTTCTATTTATTTTTCTTCTTCTTCTTCTTCTCCATCTATTTCTTCTTCTGCTTCCCCTTCTGTTTCTCTTTCTCTTCCCTCTTCTTCTTCTTCTACTCCTCTTTCTCCTTCTCCTTCTCCTTCTCCTTCTACTCCTCTTTCTCCTTATCCACCTTGTCCTTCTCCTTCTCTTTCCTCTTCCTTTTTATCTTCTTCATCTTTTTCCATCTTTCTTCTTTCTTCTTTCTTCTTTCTTCTTTCTTCTTCCTTCTTCCTTCATCCTTCCTTACAACTTCCTTACTTCTTCCTTCCTCCTTCTTTATTCTTCTTATTCTTCTTCCTTTTCTTCTTCTTCTTCTTCTTTCTTCCTTCTTCTTTCTTCTTTCTATCTTCTCCGTTCTTCCTTCTCCCTTCCTCCTTTTCCCTAATCCCTAATGCCTAATCTTTAATGCTTAATCATTTATCTATCATTAATCTCGAATCCTTAATCTTTAATCTTTAATCTCTAATCTCTAATTCTGAAACACTAATCCTTAATTCTGAATCCCTAATCCCTAATCTCTTATTCTTAATTCCTAATCTATGATCTCTAATCCCTATAGTTTAATCCCTAATCCCAAATCTCTAAACCGAAATCTCTAATTGATAACTCCCAAATCCCTAATCCTTTCCTCAATCTTTAATCTATATTGCAAGATACCTAATCCCTAATTCTTCATTCCTAAATCACTAATTCCTAACCCTTGAACACTAATCCTTAATTCACCACTTCTTCTTCTTCTTTATCTATTTGTTCTAACACTTCTTCTTTTCTTGCTTCTTTGTCTTCTTCTTCTTCCACTTCTTCCTCTTCTTCCTCATCTTCCTTTCCTTCTTCTTCTTGTTCCACATTTTCTTCTTCTTCTTCTTCTTCTTCTTCTAATTCTTGTTCTTCATCTTGTGATACATCTTCTTCTTTTGTCTTCTTCTTCTTCTTAATTTTCTTCTTGCTCTTCTTCTTCTTCTTCTCTCACCTCTTCTTCTTCCTCTTCTTTTTCTTCCTCTTCTTCTTCCTTTACTTGTTTTTCTTCTTCCTCTTCCTTTTCTTCTTCTTATTCTCCTTCATCTTCATCTTCTCCTTCTTTTTCTCCTTCTTCTTCTTCTTCTATTTGTTCCTCTTCTTCTTCTTCTTCATCAACTTCTTCTTTTTCTTTTGCTCTTCTTCTTCTTCAGCTTCTTCTTCCTCCTTCTCCTCCTCCTCTTCTTCTTGTTCTACTTCATCTTCCTCTTCTTCTTCTTCTTCTCCTCCTCCTCCTTCTTCAATTTCTTCACCTTCTTCTTCTTCATCCAACTCTTTTATTTCTCTTTCTTCTTCTTCGTCTTTATCTTCTTCTTCTTTCTCTTATTCTTATTCTTCTTCTTCGTCTTCTTCTTCTTTTTCAACTTCTTCTTCTTCTTCTTCTTCTTCTTCTTCTCCTTCTCCTTCTTCTACATCTTCTTCTCCTTCTTCTTCTCCTTCATCTTCTCCTCTCCTTCTTCTAAATCTTCTTCTTCTTCTATTATTACTTCTTTTTCATCTTCTTCGTCTTCTTCTCCCTCTTCTGCTTCTTATTATTATTATTATTATTCTTGTTCTTCTGGTTATACTACATCTTCTTCTTCTTCCACTTCTTTTTTTCCTCTACTTCTTCTTCTTCTTTACTTTCTACTTTTTTTTCACCTTCTTCTTCCTCCTCTTCTTCTTCCTCTTCTCCTTCCTCTAGTTGTTTTCCTTCTTCTCCTTCTTCCTCTTCTATTTCTTCTTATTCTTTTTTTTTCTTCTTCTTCTCCCTCCTCTGTTTGTTACTTTTCTTCTTCTTCTTCTTCCTCTTCTTCTTCGTCATCTTCATCTTGTTCTTCTTTTTCTTCTGCTCTTCTTTATGTTCTTCATCATCATCATCATCATCTTCCTCTTCTTCTTCTTCATCTTCTTCTTCTTCTTCTTCTTCTTCTTCTTCTTCTAATTCATTTTCCTCTTCTTCTTGTTTTATTTCTTCACCTTCTACTTCTTTTATTTCTTCACCTTCTTTTTCTTCTTCTTCTTCCTACTCTTCCTCTTCTCCTTCTTCTTCTTCTTCTTCCACTTATTCTTCTTCTTCATTTTCTTCTTCTTCTTTTATTTCTTCTTCTTCTTCTTCTCCTTCTCCTTCTTCTTCTTCATCTTCTTCTCCTCTTTCTTCTTCTTCTTCTTCTTCTTCTCATCTCCTTCTTCTTGTACTTCATTTTCTTCTTCTTCTTCTTTGTCTTCGTCTTCTTCTTTTTCTTCTTCTTTGCCTTCTTCTTTTTCTTCTTCTTCTTCTTCTCCTTGTTCTTATTATTATTCTTCTTCTTCTTCACCATCTTCTTCTTCATAATCCTCAATCCCTAT
>JAIUJO010000329.1:505256-507756 GCA_023846275.1 Vanilla planifolia | reverse complement strand
ACCATTAATCTATATCTCCTGATACCTAATCCATTTTCCTTCATTCCTTAATCCCTAATCCCTAATCTCGAACCCCTAAACCCTAATCAGTCACTTCTTCCTCTTCTTCACCTACTTCGTCTTCTTCCTCTTCTTCTTCTTCTTCTTTCACTTCTTCCTCTTCTTCTTCCTCATCTTTGTCTTCTACTTCCACCTCCTCTTCCTAATCTTCCTCATTTTCTACTTCTTCTTCTTCCTCCTCCTCTTCATCTTCTCCTTCTTCTTCCTCCTCTTTTTATTCTACTTCTTCTTCTTCTTCCTCTTCTTCCTCACCTTCTTCTTCTTCCTACTCTTCTTCATCCTAGTCTTCTTCTTTCACGTCTTTTTCCTCTTCTTCTTTTCCTTGTCTTTCCTCTTCTTTTTACTCTTCTTCTTCCTTTACATCTTTTTCTTATTCTTTTCTTCCTCTTCTTCTCCTTCTTCTCCTCCTTCATCTTCTTCTTCTTCCCTGTCTATTATATCTTCTTCTTCTTCTCCTTGTCCTTCTCCCTCTCCTCCTCCTCCTTCTGCCCCTTTTATTTCTTCTTTTCCTTCTTCCTCTTCTTCTTCTTCTTATTCCTCTTCTTCATCTTTTTTTCCTCTCTTCTTCTTGTTCGTCTTATTTTTCTTCTTGATCTTCCTCTTCTTCTTTTGCTTTTTCTTTTTCCTCTTCATCTTCTTTTTTCTTTTTTTTTTCTTCTTCTTCTTCTTCTTCTTCGACTTTTTCAACTTCTTCATCTTCTTCTTCTTCTTACTGTTCTCCTTCTCCCTTGTTTTCTTCTTCTTCCTTTTCTTCTTCTTCTTCTTCTTCCTCTTCCTCATCTTCTTCATCTTTCTCTACTTCTTCTACATCTTCTTCTTCTTCCTCATCTTTGTTTTCCTCTTCTTCATCTTCTTTTGTTTTTCTTCTTCTTGTTCTTCTTCCTTCTCTTCTTCTTCCTCTACTTGTTTTTCTTCTTCTTCTTCTTGTCCTCCTCCTTATTCTTCTTCTACTTCTTATTCTTCTTCTCCTTCCTCTTCTATTTATTTTTCATCATCATCATCATCATCTCCTCCTCCTCCTTCTTCTTCTTCTACTTCTTCTTTGTCTTCCTCTTCTTCTTCTTCTTCTTCCTCTTCTTCTCTTCTTCTTCTTCTTCATCATCATCTTCTTCTTTGTCATCTTCATATTCTTCAACTACTACTACTACTTCTTCTTCTTCTCCTTCTTCTTCTTCTACTTTGTCACCATCAACATCTTCTTCTTCCTCTTCTTCTTCTACTTCTTCCTCTTCTTCATTTATTTCTTCTTCTTCTTCTTCTTCCTCTTCTTCTTGTTCTTCTTCTTCGTCTTCTTCATCTTCTTCTTCTTCTTCTTCTTCTTTTTCTTCGTCTCTTCTTCTTGTTGTTTTTTTTCTTCTGCTTCTTCTACTTCTCCTTCGTTTTTGTCTTCATCTTCCTCTACTTCTTCTTGTTCTTCTTCTTCTTCTTCTTCTTCTTCATTTACTTGTCCATGTTCTTCTTCTTTTTCTTTTTCTGCCTCTTCTTCCTCTTCTTCTTCTACTTCTTCTTCTATGTATTCTTCTTCTTCTGCTTCTTCTTTTTCCTCTTCTTATTCTTCTTTTCCTTTTTCTTCTTGTTCATCTTCTTCTCCTTCTTTTTCTTTTTCCTCTTCTTCTTCCTCTTCTTCTTCATCAACTTATTGTTCTTCGTCTTCTTCTTCTTCTTCTTCTTCTCCTTATCCTTCTTCTTCTTCTATTTCAAGTTGTTGTTCTTCTTCTTCTACTTCTTTTTCCTCTACTTCATCTTCTTCTTCTTTTCTTCTTTTTGTCCTTCTTCTTCTTGATCAACTTTTCTTATTTGCTTCTTCTTTTTTTCTTCCTTTTCATATTCTTCATGCTCTTCATTTTCTTCTTCTTCTTCTTCTTTTTCCTCTTCATCTTCGTTTTCTTCATCATCTTCTTCTGCTTCTTCTTCTTCATCTTTATTAACTCCTTCACCTTATTCTTCATCTTTTTCACCTTACAATTCTCCTTCTTCTTCTTCTTCTTCTTCCTCTTCTTCTTTTTCTTCTTCTTCTTCTTTTTCCACATCTTCTTTTTCTTCTTCATCATCATCATCATCCTCATCATCATCATCTTCTTCTTCTTCATCATCATCTTTATTTTCTTCTTCTTCTTCTTCCACTTCACGCTCATCTTCCCCTTCTTCTTCTTCTTCTTCTTCTTCTCCATCTTCTACTTATTATTCTTTTTCTTCCATTTGTTCTTCTTCTTCATCTTCTTCTTCTACTTCTTCTCCTTCTTTGTATTTTTTAATCTTTATTCTATTATTCTTACACTTTAATCCCTCCTTTCCTAATCTCACATCCCTAATTCAATAATGGCTAATACACCCCTCCCTAATCCCTAATCCATAAACCAGCCTTAACCTATAATGCCTAACCCTTAATTTTCAATCTCTAATCCCCAATCTATATTCCTTAATCCTTAATCTTTAATCC
>JAIUJO010000329.1:492756-497756 GCA_023846275.1 Vanilla planifolia | reverse complement strand
TATCTACTTCTATTTCCTCGACCTGCTCTTCTTCCTTTTCTTCTTCTTCTTCTTCTTCTTCTCCTTTTTCTTTCTGTTCTAGTTCTTGTACTTCTTTTTCTTATTTTATTTCTTCTGCTTCTTCTTCTTCCCCTTCTTCTACTTCTACTTCTTCTTCTTCTTTTTCTGCTTTTTCTTCTTCTTGTTCTTCAACTCCTTCTCCTGTTTCTTCTCCCCCTCCTCCTCCTCCTCTTTCTTCTTCTCCTTCTTCTTCTGCTACTTCCTCTTCTTCTTCTTCTTTCCTTTTTGCTTCATATACTTTTACTTCTTTTTCTTCTCCTTCTTTGTCTTCTTCTTCTTCTTCTTTCTCTTTTTCTTCTTATACTTTTACTTGTTTTACTTCTTCTTCTTCTTGTCTTCTTCTTCTTCTTCATCTTCATCTTCTTCTTGTTCTTCTTCTGCTTCCTCTTCTTCATCATCATCTTCTTTTTCTTCTACTTCTTCTCCTTCGCCTCCTCCTCCTCCTCTTCCTCCTCCTTCTCCTCAATCTCCTTCTCCTTCTTCTTGTTCCTCTTCTTGTTCTTATTCTCCATCTTCTTCTTCTGCTTCTTCTACTGCTTCTTCATCTCGCCATTCTTCTTCAACACATCTTCTTATTCTTGTTCTTCTTTTTCTTCTTCTTCTTCTTGTTTTTCTTCTACTTCTTCTTTTCATCATCATCATCTTCTTCTTCTTCTCTTTTGTCTACTTCTTCTTCTTCTTCTTCTTTTCTTTTTCTCCTTCTCCTTCTTCTTCTACTACTTATTCTTCTTCTTCTTCTTCTTCTTCTTCTTCTTCTTCGTCTTCTTCTTCTTCTTCATTTTCTTTTTCTTGTAATTCTTTTAATTTTTCTTCTTCTACATCATCATCATCATCATCATCTTCTTCTTCTTCTTCTTGAACTTCTTCTTCTTCTTCTTCTTCTCCTCCGCCTCCTCGTCCCCTTTCTTCGCTATATCATCTACTTCTTCTGCTTCTTCTTATTCTTCTTCTTCTTCTTCTCCTCCTCCTCCACCTCCTTTTTCTTCTCCTTCTTCTTCTTCTTCTTCTTCATCATCTTCTTCTTCATCTTTTTCTTCGTCATCTTTGGCTTCTTCGTCTTCCTCTTCTTCTACTTCTACTTCTACTTCTTCTTCTTCCTCCTATAATTCTTCTTCTTCTTCTTCTTCTTATGGTTATTATCGTTATTTCTATTTTAATTCTTCTTCTTCTTCTTCGTCTTCTTCTTCTTCTGCTTCTTCTTCTTCATCTTCTTCTTCTTTTTCTTCTTCTTCTTCTTCTTCTTTCTGTTCTTTTGCCTCCTCTTCTTCTCCTTCTTCTTCATCTGCTTCTTCTTTTTCTTCTTCTCTTCTTCTTCAACTACTACTTCTAATACTACTATGACTACAACTACTTCGTCTTTTTCTTCTACTTCTTCCTTTTTTTTTCTTCTTCTTCCACTTCTTCTTCTTGTTGTTCTTCTTCTTCTTCTCCGTCACCTTAATCTCCTTCTCCTTCTCCTTTTTCTTCTTTAACTTCATCTTCCCCTTCTTCTTCTTCTTCGTCTTCTTTTTTCTCTTCTTCTCCTTCTACTTCTTCTTCTTCTTCTTGTTCATCTTCTTCTTTTTCTTCTTCTACTTCTACTTCTTCTTCCTTATCTTTTTCTTCTTCATGTTCTATTTCTTTTTTTTTCTACTTCTTGTTATTCCTTTGCTTATTTTTCTTCTACTTCTTCTTTTTCTTATTATTCTTCTTCTTCTTCATTTTCTTTTTCCTCTTCTCCTTCATCATCATCTTCTTCTTCTCCTTCCTCTTCTTCTTCTTCCTTTTCTCCTTTTCCAACTTCTTCTATTTCATCTGCTTCTACATCTTCTTCTTCTTCTTCTTCTTCTTCTTCTTATTCTTCTTCTTTTCCCACTACTTCATCATCATCATCTTCTTCTCCTTCTTCTTCTTGTTCTCCTCCTTTTTCTTCTTCCTCTCCTTCTTCATCTTCTACTTCTTTTTCTTCTTCTTCTTCTTCTTCTTCTTCTTCTACTTCTTTTTCTACTTCTACTTCTTCTTCTTCTTCTTCTTCTACATCCCCCTCCTTCTTCTTGTTCTTGTTCTTCTTTTTGTTTTGCTTTTTATTCCTCAACTTCTTCATTTTATTGTTGGTCTTCTACTTTTTCTTCATCTTCTCTTTCTTCTTCTTCTTCTTCTTCTTCTCCTCCTCCTCCTCCTCTCCCCCCTCCTCCTCCTTCTTCTTCTTCTTCTTCTTCATCTCCTTCAACTTCTTCTTCTTGTCCTTCTTCTTCTTCTTTTTCTGCTTCATCTTCTTTTCATCTTCTTATTCTTCATCTCCTTCTCCTTCTTCTTCATCTCCTTCTTCTTCTTCTTCTCCTTCTTCTTCTTCTTCTTCTCTACTTCTTATTATTACACTTCTTCTTCTTCTTCTTATTCTTCTACTTCTTTGGCTTCTTCTTCTTCATCATCATCTTCTCCTTCATCTTCTTTTACTTCTTTTTTTTTACTTTTTATTGTTCCACCTCTTCTTCTTCTTCTTTTTCTTCTTCGCTTCTTCTTCTTCTTCTTCTTCTTTTTATTATTATTATTATTGTTATTATTATTACAATTATTATTATTATTATTACTATTTTTATTATGCTTTTTCTTCTTTTCTTTTTTATTTGTTGTTGTTGTTGCTCTTCTTCTTCTTCTTTTCTTTTTGATTTGTTGTTGTTGTTCTTCTTCTTCTTCTTTTGCTTCTTCTCCTTCTTCTTCTTCCACTTTCTTTTTCTTCTTTTTCTTCTTCCTTTCCTACTACTTCTTATTCTTCTTCTTTCTCTTCTTCTACTAACAAACTACTATTACAACTACTTCTATGTCATTTCCTTCAACTTCTTCTCATTGTCCTTCTTCTTCTTCCGTTTCTTTTCACTTCTTCTTTTTCATCATCCTCTTCTACTTGTTCTTCTTCTTCTTCTTCTTCTTCTTCCTCTTCTTCTACTACGACTTCTTCTTTTTCTTCTTCTTCTTCTACATCTTCTATCCTTATTCTTCTTTTTCCTCTTCTTTTCTTCTATTCCTTATTCTTTTTGTTTTTCTTCTATTTCTTATTCCTCTTCTCCTTCTTCTTTCTCCTTCTTCATCTTATTCTTCTTCTTCTTGTTCTTCTTCTTCCTCTACTTCTCCTTCTTCTTCTGCTTCTTCTTCCTCTTATTATTCCACTTCTTTTTTTTCTTCTTCTTCTCCTTCTTCTTCTTCTTCTTCTTCTTATCCTTCTTCTTCTTTTTCTTCAACTTCAACTTCTTTATCTTCCACCTTTTCTTCTTCTTCTCCATCTTTTTCTTCTTATTCTACTTCTTCTTCTTCTTCTTCATCTTCCCCTTCTTCGTCTTCTCCTTCTTCTTCTTTTTCTTCTTCTTCTTCTTCTTCTCCTTCTCCTTCTGCTTCTCCTTCTTCTTCTGCTTCCTTTGCTTCTTCTTCTTCTTGCTTTCTCTTCATCTTCATCCACTACTTTTTCTTTGCTTCTTATTCATCTACTTCTTCGATTTCTTCTTCTTCTTCTCCTCCTCTCCTTCTATTTGTTCTCCTTCTTCTTCTTCTTCAACTCCTTCTTCTTCTTCTTCTACTTCTTCTTCTCCTTCTTCTTCTTCTTCTTTTTCTTCAACTTCTTCTTCATCTTCTTCTACTTCTTCTTCTTCTTCTTCTACTTCTTCTTCGTCTTCTTCTTATTTTTCTTCTTCTTCTTCTTCTTCTTCTTCTTTTTCTTCTTCTTCGTCTACTTCTTCTTTTATTTCTTGATCTTTTCATCATCCAGTTTTTTTAATTATTATTTATTATTATCATTACTACTATTATTGCTATTATTATTATTATTATTATTATTATTATCATTATTCTACTTCTTTTTCTTCTTCTCCTACTCCTTCTTCTTCTTCTTCTTCTTCTTCTTCTTTTTCTACTTCCCCTTCTTGTTCTTCTTCTTCACCTTCTCTTTCTTCTGCTTCTTCTCCTTCTTCTTCTTCTACATCTTCTTCAACTTCTTACACTTCTTCTTATTATTATTATTTTTATTCTTCTTCTTCTTGTTCACCTTCTTCTTCGTTTTCTTTTTCTTGTTCTTCTTTTTCTTCTTCTTCTTCTTCTTCCACTTCTTTCCCTTCTTCTTCTCCTTCTTCTACTCCATCTTATTCTTCTTCTTCTTCTTCTTCTTCTTCTTCTTCTTCTTCCTCTACTTCTTCTTGTTCTTGTTCTTGTTCTTCTTCTTCTACTTCTTCTTCCTCTTCTTCTTCTTCTTCTTCCACATCTTCTTCTACTTCATCTTCATTTTCTTCTTCTTCTTCTTCTTCTTTATCATCATCTTCTTCTTCTTCCTCTCATTCTTCTTCTTCTTCTTCTTCTTACTCTTCTTTTGCTACTACTACTGCTACTTCATCTTACTATTCTTTTTATTCTTGTTGTTGTTGTTGTTTTTTTTCTTCTTCTTCTTCTTATTGTCTTTCTTCTTCTTCTTCTTCTTCTTCATCGTCTTCTCCTTCTTCTTCTTCTTCTTCTTCATTGTGTTCTCCTTCTTCTTCTTCTTCTTCTTCTTCTTCCTCTCCTTTTTCTTCTTCTTCTTCTTCTTCTTCTTCTTTTGCTTCTTCTTCTTCTTCTTCTTCTTCTTCCTCTTCTTTTTGTTGTTGTTCTTCTTCTTCTTCTTCTTCTTCTTCGTCTTCTACTGCTTCTTCTTCTTCTTCTTCTTCATCTTCTTCTACTTCTCCTAGTTCTCCTCCATCTTCTTGTTCTCCTTGTTCCTCTTCTTTTTTTTCTTCTCCTTATTCTTCTTATTCTGCTTCTCCTTGTTTTTCATCATCATCATCATCTTCTTCTTCTTCGTCATTGTTTTCTTTTTCTTCCTTTTTTTCTTCTTCTACTTCTTCTTTTGCTTCAACATCTTATATTTCTTTTTCTTCTTCTTCTTCTTCTTCTTCTACTTCTTTTTCTATTTCTTCTTCTTCTCCTTCTTTTCTTCTTCTTCT
>JAIUJO010000329.1:452756-457756 GCA_023846275.1 Vanilla planifolia | reverse complement strand
TTCAACTCCTTCTTCTTCTTCTTCTTAATCATCATCTTCTTCTTCATCTTCTTCTTTTTGTTCTTATTTTTTTTCATTTTCTTCTTCTTCTTCTTCTACTTCTTCTTCTACTTCATCTTCTTTTTCTTCTACTTCTTTTAATTTTTATTATTTTTATTATTATTATCAATGCAATTGTTACTATTACTATTATTATTATCATTATTGTTCTTCTACTTCTTTTTCTTCTTCTCCTATGTCTTCTTCTTCTTCTTCTTCTCCATCTTTTTCTTCGTCTTCTTCTTCTTCTTCTTTTACTTCCTCTTCTTCTTCTTCTTGTTCTCCTTCTTCTTTTGTATCTTCTCCTTCTTCTTCTCCTACTACTTCTTCTTCTTCTACTACATCTTCTTCGACTTCTTCCTCTTCCTATTATTATAATTATTTTTATTTTTCTTCTACTTCTTCTTCTTCTTCTTTGTTTTCATTTTTTTCTTCTTCTTCTTCATCTTCTTCTTCTTCTACTTCTTCTTCTTCCCCTTCATCTTGTTCTTCTCCTCCTCCTTCTTCTTCTCCTTTTTTCTTCTTCTTCTTCTTCTTCTTCGACTTCTTCCTCATCTTCTTCTACTTCATCTTCTTTGTAATCTTCTTCTCCTTCTTCTACTTCTTCATCTTCTTCATCTTCTCATTGTTGTTCTTCTTCTTCTACTACTATTACTACTACTACTTCATCTTATTATTCTTATAGTTCTTCTTGTTGTTGTTCTTCTTATTCTTATTCTCATTCTTCTTCTTCTTTTTCTTCTTCATGTTTTTCTTCATCATCTTCTCCTTCTTCTTCTCCTTATTCCTCCTCTTCTTCATCATTTTCTCATTCTTGTTTTTCTTCCTCTCCTTCTTCTTCTTCTTCTTCTTTTTTTGCTTCTTCTTCTTTTTCTCGTTCTTCTTCTTCTTCTTCTTCTTCTTCTTTTGCTTCTTTTTCTTCTCATCCTCTTTCTTCTTCTTCTTCTTCTTCTTCTTCTTATTCTTCTTTCTCCACTCCTCTAGGTTCTTCTCCCTTTTGTTCTGCTTGTTCCTCTCCTTCTATTTTTCTTCTCCTTATTCTTCTTCTTCTGCTTCTCCTTCTTTTTCTTTTTCTTCTTCAACATCATCATCATCTTCATCTTTTTCATCATTTTCTTCTTCTTCCTTTTCTTCTTGTTCTTGTTCTTCTTCTTCTTCTCTTTTTATTTCTTCTTCTTCTTCTCCTTCTTCTTAATTTGCTTCTTTTCTTCTTTTTCTTCTTCTACTTTTTCTTCTTCTCCTCCTTCACGTTTTTCTTCTTTTTCTTCTTATTCTTCTTTTTCTTCTTCTACTTCTGTTTCTACTGCTTCTTCTTCTTCTTCTTCTTATATTTCCCCACCTTCTTCTTGTTCTTGTTCTTCTTTTTCTTTTACTTCTTATTCTTCTACTTCTTTGTTTTCTTCTTCTACATCTTCTTATTCTCCTCCTCACCCTCTTCCTTCTTCTTCTTCTTCTCCATCTTCTTCTACTTCTTCTCCTTCTCCTTCTTTTTCTTTTTTTCTTCTTCTTCTTCTAATTATTCTTCTCCTTCTCCTTCTTCTTCTTCTTCTTCTTCTTCTCCTTCTTCTTCTTCTTCTTCTTTTTCTTCCTCTTATTCTTCTTCTTCTTGTTCTACTTTTACTACTTCTTTGGCTTCTTTTTCTTCTTCTTTTCCTTCTCCTTTATCTACTTTTTCTTCTTCTTTTTCTTCTTCTTCTTCTTTTTCTTCTTTGCTTCTTCTTCTTCTTCATCTTCTTCTTCTCTTTATCGTTAGTGTTATTATTATTATTGTTATTATTATTATTATTATTATTATTTTGTTTCTTCTTCTCCTTGTTGTTGTTCTTGTTCTTCTACAGCTACTGCTACTACTACTACTATCACAACTACTTTTATGTCGTTTTCTTCAACATCTTCTTCTTCTTCTACTTCTTCTTCTTCTTCTCGCACTTCGTCTTCTTCTTGTCCTTCTTCTTCTTCTTTTTCTTTCCACTTCTTCTTTTTCTTCATCCTCCTCTTCTTCTCCTTCTTCATCTTCTTCCTATTCTTGTTTTTCTACTAGTACTTCCTTGTCTTCTTCTTCTTCATCTTCTTCTCCTTCTCCTTCTTCTTATTCTTATTATTATTCTTCTACTTTTTCTTCTTCTTGTTCTTCCTCTTCTTCTTCTCCATCTTCTACTTCTTCTCCTTCTTCTTCTTCTTCTTATTCTTCTTCTCCTTCTCCTTCTTCTTCTCCATCTTCTTCTTCTTCTTCTTTTCTTCTCCTTCATCTTCTTTTTCTTCTCCTTCATCTTCTTTTTCTTCTTTTTCTTTTGCTTCTTATTCTTCTGCCTCTTCTGCTTCTTCTACTTTTTCTTCTTCTTCTTCTTTTTCTTCCTTGCTTCTTCTTCTTCTTCTTCATCTTCTTCTTCTCTTTATTATTGTTATTATTATTATTAATATTATTATTATTATTATTTTGTTTCTTCTTCTCCTTCTTCTTCTTCTTCTTCTTCTTCTTCTTCTCCTTCTTCTACCACTTCATTTACTTCTTCTTCTTCCTCTTCTACTGCTTCTTCTTGTTCTTCTACTGCTACTACTACTACTATTACAACTACTTTTATGTCATTTTTGTAAACATCATCTACTTCTACTTGTTCTTCTTCTTGTCCTTCTTCTACTTCTTTTTTCTTTCCGCTTCCTCTTCTTTTTCTTCATCTTCCTCTTCTTCTCCTTCTTCTTCATCTTCTTTTTCTTCATCTTCTTCTACAACTACTTCTTTCACTTCTTATTCCTCCTCTTCTTCTTCTTCTTATTCTTATTCATCTTCTTCTTCTCCATCTTCTTCTACTTCTTCTCCTTCTCCTTCTTCTTCTTCTTTTTTTGCGTCTTCTTCTTCTAATTCTTCTTCTCCTTCTCCTTCTTCTTCTTCTCCTTCTTCTTCTTCCTCTTGTTCTTCTTGTTCTTCCTCTTCTTCTTATTCTTCTTCTTCTTCTTCTTCTTCTTTGGCTTCTTCTTCTTGTTCTTCTTTTTCTTCTCTTTTATCTTCTTTTTCTTCTTCTTTTTCTTTTGCTTCTTATTATTCTACCTCTTCTACTTCTTCATTTTCTTCTTTGCTTCTTCTTCTTCTTCATCTTCTTCTTCTCTTTATTATTATTATTATTATTATTATTATTGTTGTTGTTATTATTATTATTATTATTATTATTCTATTTCTTCTTCTTATTGTTGTTGTTCTTCTTCTTCTTTTTCTTCTTCTCCTTCTTCTTCTTCCAATTCTTTTTCTTCGTCTTCTTCAACTCCTACTACTACTTCTTCTCCTTCTTCTTCTTCTTCTTTTTCTACTGCTGCTACTACTACTACTACTATTACAAATACTTTTATGTCGTTTTCTTCAACATTTTCTTCTTTTTCTTCTACTTCTTCTTCTTCTCATCCTTCTTTATCTTTTTCTTCTTCTTCTTATACTTATTGTTAATCTTATTTTTCTTCTAGTTCTTATTCCTCTTCTCCTTCTTCTTCTTATTCTTCTTCTTCTTTTTCTCCTTCTTCGTCTTATTCTTCTTCTTCTTCTTGTTCTTCTACTTCTTCTTCATCTACTTCTCCCTCTTCTTATTATTATTATTATTCCTCTTCTTCTTTTTTTGTTCTTCTCCTTCTTCTTCTTCTTCATCTTCTTCTCCTTCTTCTTCTTCTTCTTCAACTTCTTCTTCCTCCTCCTTTTCTTCTTTTTCTACTTCTTTTTCTTCTGCTTCTACTTCTTCTATTTCATCTAAATCTTATAATTCTTCTTCTTCTTCTTCTTCTTCTTCTTCTTCTTCTTCTCCTTCTTCTGCTTCTTCTTGCCTTTTTGCATCTTCTCCAACTTCTTCTTCTTCTTCTTCTTCTTCTTCTTCTTCTTCTTCTCCTTCTCCTTCTTCTTCTACTTCTTATCCTTCTTCTTCTTCTTCTTCTATCTCTTATTTTCTTTTCTACTTCTTTTTTTTTTGCTTGTTATTCTTCTACTTCTTTGATTTCTTCTTCTTCTTCTCCTCCTCCTTTTTCAACTTCTTCTTCTTCTACCTCTACTACTACTTCTTCTTCTTCTTTTTCATCATCATCATCTTCTTCTTCTTTTACTTCTTCTTTTCCCTCTTCTTCTTCTTCTTCTACTTCTTCTTCTTCTTCTTCTTCTTCTTCTTCATCTTCTTCTTCTTCGTCTTCTTCTTCATTTTCTTATTATTATTATTCTTCTTCATCTTTTCCTTTTACTTCTTCTACTTCTTATTCTACTTCCTCATTTTCTTCTTTCTCCACTTATTTTCATTAATATTATTTTTATTATTATTATTGTTCTTTTGCTTCTTTTTCTTGTTCTCCCACTTCTACTTCTTCTTCTTTTTTCCCTTCTACTTTTTCTTCTTCTTCAACTACTACTACTACTTCTTCTTCTCTTTCTTCTTCTGCTTCTCCTTTTTCTTCTTCTTCTTCTTCTGCTACTTCTTCTTCTCTTACTACATCTTCTTCAACTTTTTTCTCTTCTTCTTATTATTATTATTTTTATTCTTCTTCTTTTTCATCTTCTTCATCTTCTTTTTCTTCTTCTTCTTCTTCTCCATCTTCGTCTTCTTCTTCTTCTTCTTTTTCTTCGTCAACATCTTCTTCTTCTACTTCTTCTTTTTTCCTTTCTTCTTCTCCTTCTTCTTGTTCTTGCCCATCTCCTTCTTCTCCTTCTTCTTCTTATTCTTGTTCTTCTACTTCTTCTTCTTCTTCTTTTTCTTCTTCTTCTACTTCTTCTTCTACTTCTTCTTCTTCCTCTTTTTCTTCTCCTTCTCGTTCTTCTACCTCTCCTTCTTTTACTTCAACTTCTTTGTCTTCTTCTTCTTCTTCTTCTTCTTCTTCTTTATCTCCTTCTTCTGCTTCTTCTCCTTCTTCTTCTTCTTCTTCTTCTTCTTCTACTACTACTATTACTACATCTAATTATTATTTTTATTCTTCTTCTTCTTCTTGTTGTTCTTCTTCTT
>JAIUJO010000329.1:442756-445256 GCA_023846275.1 Vanilla planifolia | reverse complement strand
CTTCTTCTTGTTCTTCTTTTTCTTTTGCTTCGTATTCTTCTACAACTTTTCTTCTTCTTCTTTTTTTCTTTTCTTATTCTTGTTCTTCTTCTTCTTCGTCATAATCATCTTCTTCTTCTTCTTCTCCTTCTTGTTATTCTTCTTCCTATTATTCTTCTGCTTCTTCTTCTTATTCTTCTTCTTTGTCTTCTATTTCTTCTTCCTTTTGTCCTTCATCTGCTTATTAATCTTCTTGCCCTTCTTCTTCTTCTTCTTCACCTTCTTCGTCTTCTTCTTTTTCTTCTTTTTTTTCTTCTTCTTCTTCTCCTTTCTCTACTTCTTTTTCTTTCCACTTCTTCTTTTTCTTCATCATCTTCTTTTTCTTCTTCTTCTTCTTCTTTTTCTACTACTACTTCTTCTTCTTATCCTTCTTTATCTTCTTCTTCTTCTTCTTCTTATACTTATTGTTCTTCTTATTCTTCTTCTTCTAGTTCTTATTCCTCTTCTCCTTCATCTTCTTCTTCTTCTTCTTCTTCTTCTTCTTCTCCTTCTTCATCTTATTCTTCTTCTTCTTCTTCTTCTACTTCTTCTTCTTCCTTTACTTCTCCTTCTTCTTCTCCTTCTTCTTCTTATTATTATTCCTCTTCTTTTTTTCTTCTTCTCCTTCTTCTTCTTCTTCTTCTCCTCCTCCCTCTTCTTCCTCTTCTTCTTCAACTTCTTCTTCTTCAACTTCTTCTTCTTCTTACTCCTTTTCTTCTTATTCTACTTCTTCTTCTTCTACTTCTACTTCTTCTTCATCTTCTTCTTCTTCCCCTTCTTCGTCTTCTCCTTCTTCTTCTTCTTCTTCTTATTCTTCTTCTCCTTCTTCTTCTTCTTCTGCTTCCTCCTCCTTCTTCTTCTTCTTCTTCTTCTTATTCTTTCTCTTCTTCTTCTACTACTACTTCTTTTTCTTTTGCTTCTTATTCTTCTACTTCTTTGATTTGTTCTTCTTCTTTTTCTTCTTCTTCTTCTCCTCCTCCTCCTCCTCCTCCATTTTTTTTTCGTCTTCTTTTTTTTCAACTCCTTCTTCTTCTTCTTCTTAATCATCATCTTCTTCTTCATCTTCTTCTTTTTGTTCTTATTTTTTTTCATTTTCTTCTTCTTCTTCTTCTACTTCTTCTTCTACTTCATCTTCTTTTTCTTCTACTTCTTTTAATTTTTATTATTTTTATTATTATTATCAACGCAATTGTTACTATTACTATTATTATTATCATTATTGTTCTTCTACTTCTTTTTCTTCTTCTCCTATGTCTTCTTCTTCTTCTTCTTCTCCATCTTTTTCTTCATCTTCTTCTTCTTCTTCTTTTACTTCCTCTTCTTCTTCTTCTTGTTCTCCTTCTTCTTTTGTATCTTCTCCTTCTTCTTCTCCTACTACTTCTTCTTCTTCTACTACATCTTCTTCGACTTCTTCCTCTTCCTATTATTATAATTTTTTTTATTTTTCTTCTACTTCTTCTTCTTCTTCTTTGTCTTCATTTTTTTCTTCTTCTTCTTCTTCATCTTCTGCTTCTTCTACTTCTTCTTCTTCCCCTTCATCTTGTTCTTCTCCTCCTCCTTTTTCTTCTCCTTTTTTCTTCTTCTTCTTCTTCTTCTTCTTCTTCAACTTCTTCTTGTTCTTCTTCTTCTTCGACTTCTTCCTCATCTTCTTCTACTTCATCTTCTTTGTAATCTTCTTCTCCTTCTTCTACTTCTTTATCTTCTTCATCTTCTCATTGTTGTTCTTCTTCTTCTACTACTATTACTACTACTACTTCATCTTATTATTCTTATAGTTCTTCTTGTTGTTGTTCTTCTTATTCTTATTCTCATTCTTCTTCTTCTTTTTCTTCTTCATGTTTTTCTTCATCATCTTCTCCTTCTTCTTCTTCTTATTCCTCCTCTTCTTCATCATTTTCTCATACTTGCTTTTCTTCCTCTCCTTCTTCTTCTTCTTCTTCTTCTTTTGCTTCTTCTTCTTTTTCTCGTTCTTCTTCTTCTTCTTCTTCTTCTTCTTCTTTTGCTTCTTTTTCTTCTCATCCTCTTTCTTCTTCTTCTTCTTCTTCTTCTTCTTATTCTTCTTTCTCCACTCCTCTAGGTTCTTCTCCCTTTTGTTCTGCTTGTTCCTCTCCTTCTATTTTTCTTCTCCTTATTCTTCTTCTTCTGCTTCTCCTTCTTTTTCTTTTTCTTCTTCAACATCATCATCATCTTCATCTTTTTCATCATTTTCTTCTTCTTCCTTTTCTTCTTGTTCTTGTTCTTCTTCTTCTTCTCTTTTTATTTCTTCTTCTTCTTCTCCTTCTTCTTAATTTGCTTCTTTTCTTCTTTTTCTTCTTCTACTTTTTCTTCTTCTCCTCCTTCACGTTTTTCTTCTTTTTCTTCTTATTCTTCTTTTTCTTCTTATTCTTCTTTTTCTTCTTCTACTTCTGTTTCTACTGCTTCTTCTTCTTCTTCTTCTTCTATTTCCCCACCTTCTTTTTGTTCTTGTTCTTCTTTTTCTTTT
>JAIUJO010000329.1:430256-440256 GCA_023846275.1 Vanilla planifolia | reverse complement strand
TACTTCTTATCCTTCTTCTTCTTCTTCTTCTATCTCTTATTTTCTTTTCTACTTCTTTTATTTTTGCTTGTTATTCTTCTACTTCTTTGATTTTTTCTTCTTCTTCTCCTCCTCCTTTTTCAACTTCTTCTTCTTCTACCTCTACTACTACTTCTTCTTCTTCTTTTTCATCATCATCATCTTCTTCTTCTTTTACTTCTTCTTTTCCCTCTTCTTCTTCTTCTTCTACTTCTTCTTCTTTTTCTTCTTCTTCTTCTACATCTTCTTCTTCTTCGTCTTCTTCTTCATTTTCTTATTATTATTATTCTTCTTCTTCTTTTCCTTTTACTTCTTCTACTTCTTATTCTACTTCCTCATTTTCTTCTTTCTCCACTTATTTTCATTAATATTATTTTTATTATTATTATTGTTCTTTTGCTTCTTTTTCTTGTTCTCCCACTTCTTCTTCTTCTTCTTTTTTCCCTTCTACTTTTTCTTCTTCTTCAACTACTACTACTACTTCTTCTTCTCTTTCTTCTTCTGCTTCTCCTTTTTCTTCTTCTTCTTCTTCTGCTACTTCTTCTTCTCTTACTACATCTTCTTCAACTTTTTTCTCTTCTTCTTATTATTATTATTTTTATTCTTCTTCTTTTTCATCTTCTTCATCTTCTTTTTCTTCTTCTTCTTCTTCTCCATCTTCGTCTTCTTCTTCTTCTTCTTTTTCTTCGTCAACATCTTCTTCTTCTACTTCTTCTTTTTTCCTTTCTTCTTCTCCTTCTTCTTGTTCTTGCCCATCTCCTTCTTCTCCTTCTTCTTCTTGTTCTTGTTCTTCTACTTCTTCTTCTTCTTCTTTTTCTTCTTCTTCTACTTCTTCTACTTCTTCTTCTTCCTCTTTTTCTTCTCCTTCTCGTTCTTCTACCTCTCCTTCTTTTACTTCAACTTCTTTGTCTTCTTCTTCTTCTTCTTCTTCTTCTTTATCTCCTTCTTCTGCTTCTTCTCCTTCTTCTTCTTCTTCTTCTTCTTCTTCTACTACTACTATTACTACATCTAATTATTATTTTTATTCTTCTTCTTCTTCTTGTTGTTCTTCTTCTTATTCTCATTCTTCTTCTTCTTCTTCTTGTTCTTGTTCTTCTTCTTGTTCTTCTTCTACTTCTCGTTCCTCCTCTTCTTCTTCATTTTCTCCTTCTTCTTCTTCTTCTTCCACTCCTTCTTCTTCTTCTTCTTCTTCTTTTTCTTCTTCTTCTTCTTCAACATCTTCTTCTTCTTCTTCCCCATTTCTACTTCTTCTTCTTCTTCTTCTACTTCTCTATCTTCTTCTTTCTCTTCTTCATCTTCAATTTATTCTTCTTTCTTTTCCTCTTCTTCCACCTCTTTTCTTTCTTCTACCTGTTCTTCTTCTTCTTCTTCTTCATCTTCTTCTTTTTTTTATGCTTCTTCTTTTTCTTTTTCTCCTCCATCTCTTTCTATTTTTTCTTCTTCTTCTCCTTCTTCTTTTGCTTCTTTTCTTCTTCTTATTCTTCTTCTTCTTCTTTTGTTTCCTCTCCTTCTTCTTCTTTTTTACTTCCTTCTTCTTGTTCTTCTTTTTCTTTTGCTTCGTATTCTTCTACAACTTTTCTTCTTCTTCTTTTTTTCTTTTCTTATTCTTGTTCTTCTTCTTCTTCGTCATAATCATCTTCTTCTTCTTCTTCTCCATCTTGTTATTCTTCTTCCTATTATTCTTCTGCTTCTTCTTCTTATTCTTCTTCTTTGTCTTCTATTTCTTCTTCCTTTTGTCCTTCATCTGCTTATTAATCTTCTTGCCCTTCTTCTTCTTCTTCTTCACCTTCTTCTTCTTCTTCTTTTTCTTCTCCTTTTTCTTCTTCTTCTTCTCCTTTCTCTACTTCTTTTTCTTTCCACTTCTTCTTTTTCTTCATCATCTTCTTTTTCTTCTTCTTCTTCTTCTTTTTCTACTACTACTTCTTCTTCTTATCCTTCTTTATCTTCTTCTTCTTCTTCTTCTTATACTTATTGTTCTTCTTATTCTTCTTCTTCTAGTTCTTATTCCTCTTCTCCTTCATCTTCTTCTTCTTCTTCTTCTTCTTCTTCTCCTTCTTCATCTTATTCTTCTTCTTCTTCTGCTTCTTCTACTTCTTCTTCTTCCTTTACTTCTCCTTCTTCTTCTCCTTCTTCTTCTTATTATTATTCCTCTTCTTTTTTTCTTCTTCTCCTTCTTCTTCTTCTTCTCCTCCTCCCTCTTCTTCCTCTTCTTCTTCAACTTCTTCTTCTTCAACTTCTTCTTCTTCTTACTCCTTTTCTTCTTATTCTACTTCTTTTTCTTCTACTTCTACTTCTTCTTCATCTTCTTCTTCTTCCCCTTCTTCGTCTTCTCCTTCTTCTTCTTCTTCTTCTTATTCTTCTTCTCCTTCTTCTTCTTCTTCTGCTTCCTCCTCCTTCTTCTTCTTCTTCTTCTTATTCTTTCTCTTCTTCTTCTACTACTACTTCTTTTTCTTTTGCTTCTTATTCTTCTACTTCTTTGATTTGTTCTTCTTCTTTTTCTTCTTCTTCTTCTCCTCCTCCTCCTCCTCCTCCATTTTTTTTTTCGTCTTCTTTTTTTTCAACTCCTTCTTCTTCTTCTTCTTAATCATCATCTTCTTCTTCATCTTCTTCTTTTTGTTCTTATTTTTTTTCATTTTCTTCTTCTTCTTCTTCTACTTCTTCTTCTACTTCATCTTCTTTTTCTTCTACTTCTTTTAATTTTTATTATTTTTATTATTATTATCAACGCAATTGTTACTATTACTATTATTATTATCATTATTGTTCTTCTACTTCTTTTTCTTCTTCTCCTATGTCTTCTTCTTCTTCTTCTTCTCCATCTTTTTCTTCGTCTTCTTCTTCTTCTTCTTTTACTTCCTCTTCTTCTTCTTCTTGTTCTCCTTCTTCTTTTGTATCTTCTCCTTCTTCTTCTCCTACTACTTCTTCTTCTTCTACTACATCTTCTTCGACTTCTTCCTCTTCCTATTATTATAATTATTTTTATTTTTCTTCTACTTCTTCTTCTTCTTCTTTGTCTTCATTTTTTTCTTCTTCTTCTTCATCTTCTTCTTCTTCTACTTCTTCTTCTTCCCCTTCATCTTGTTCTTCTCCTCCTCCTTCTTCTTCTCCTTTTTTCTTCTTCTTCTTCTTCTTCTTCTTCTTCAACTTCTTCTTGTTCTTCTTCTTCTTCGACTTCTTCCTCATCTTCTTCTACTTCATCTTCTTTGTAATCTTCTTCTCCTTCTTCTACTTCTTTATCTTCTTCATCTTCTCATTGTTGTTCTTCTTCTTCTACTACTATTACTACTACTACTTCATCTTATTATTCTTATTCTTATAGTTCTTCTTGTTGTTGTTCTTCTTATTCTTATTCTCATTCTTCTTCTTCTTTTTCTTCTTCATGTTTTTCTTCATCATCTTCTCCTTCTTCTTCTTCTTATTCCTCCTCTTCTTCATCATTTTCTCATTCTTGTTTTTCTTCCTCTCCTTCTTCTTCTTCTTCTTCTTCTTTTGCTTCTTCTTCTTTTTCTCGTTCTTCTTCTTCTTCTTCTTCTTCTTCTTCTTTTGCTTCTTTTTCTTCTCATCCTCTTTCTTCTTCTTCTTCTTCTTCTTATTCTTATTCTTCTTTCTCCACTCCTCTAGGTTCTTCTCCCTTTTGTTCTGCTTGTTCCTCTCCTATTTTTCTTCTCCTTATTCTTCTTCTTCTGCTTCTCCTTCTTTTTCTTTTTCTTCTTCAACATCATCATCATCTTCATCTTTTTCATCATTTTCTTCTTCTTCCTTTTCTTCTTGTTCTTGTTCTTCTTCTTCTTCTCTTTTTATTTCTTCTTCTTCTTCTCCTTCTTCTTAATTTGCTTCTTTTCTTCTTTTTCTTCTTCTACTTTTTCTTCTTCTACTTTTTCTTCTTCTCCTCCTTCACGTTTTTCTTCTTTTTCTTCTTATTCTTCTTTTTCTTCTTCTACTTCTGTTTCTACTGCTTCTTCTTCTTCTTCTTCTTCTATTTCCCCACCTTCTTCTTGTTCTTGTTCTTCTTTTTCTTTTACTTCTTATTCTTCTACTTCTTTGTTTTCTTCTTCTACATCTTCTTATTCTCCTCCTCCTCCTCCTCCTCACCCTCTTCCTTCTTCTTCTTCTTCTCCATCTTCTTCTACTTCTTCTCCTTCTCCTTCTTTTTCTTTTTTTCTTCTTCTTCTTCTAATTATTCTTCTCCTTCTCCTTCTTCTTCTTCTTCTTCTTCTTCTCCTTCTTCTTCTTCTTCTTCTTTTTCTTCCTCTTATTCTTCTTCTTCTTGTTCTACTTTTACTGCTTCTTTGGCTTCTCTTTCTTCTTCTTTTCCTTCTCCTTTATCTACTTTTTCTTCTTCTTTTTCTTCTTCTTCTTCTTTTTCTTCTTTGCTTCTTCTTCTTCTTCATCTTCTTCTTCTCTTTATCGTTAGTGTTATTATTATTATTGTTATTATTATTATTATTATTATTATTATTATTATTTTGTTTCTTCTTCTCCTTGTTGTTGTTCTTGTTCTTCTACAGCTACTGCTACTACTACTACTATCACAACTACTTTTATGTCGTTTTCTTCAACATCTTCTTCTTCTTCTACTTCTTCTTCTTCTTCTCGCACTTCTTCTTCTTCTTGTCCTTCTTCTTCTTCTTTTTCTTTCCACTTCTTCTTTTTCTTCATCCTCCTCTTCTTCTCCTTCTTCATCTTCTTCCTATTCTTGTTTTTCTACTAGTACTTCCTTGTCTTCTTCTTCTTCATCTTCTTCTCCTTCTCCTTCTTCTTATTCTTATTATTATTCTTCTACTTTTTCTTCTTCTTGTTCTTCCTCTTCTTCTTCTCCATCTTCTACTTCTTCTCCTTCTTCTTCTTCTTCTTATTCTTCTTCTCCTTCTCCTTCTTCTTCTCCATCTTCTTCTTCTTCTTCTTTTCTTCTCCTTCATCTTCTTTTTCTTCTCCTTCATCTTCTTTTTCTTCTTTTTCTTTTGCTTCTTATTCTTCTGCCTCTTCTGCTTCTTCTACTTTTTCTTCTTCTTCTTCTTTTTCTTCCTTGCTTCTTCTTCTTCTTCTTCATCTTCTTCTTCTCTTTATTATTATTATTATTATTATTAATATTATTATTATTATTATTTTGTTTCTTCTTCTCCTTCTTCTTCTTCTTCTTCTTCTTCTTCTTCTCCTTCTTCTACCACTTCATTTACTTCTTCTTCTTCCTCTTCTACTGCTTCTTCTTGTTCTTCTACTGCTACTACTACTACTATTACAACTACTTTTATGTCATTTTTGTAAACATCATCTACTTCTACTTGTTCTTCTTCTTGTCCTTCTTCTACTTCTTTTTTCTTTCCGCTTCCTCTTCTTTTTCTTCATCTTCCTCTTCTTCTCCTTCTTCTTCATCTTCTTTTTCTTCATCTTCTTCTACAACTACTTCTTTCACTTCTTATTCCTCCTCTTCTTCTTCTTCTTATTCTTATTCATCTTCTTCTTCTCCATCTTCTTCTACTTCTTCTCCTTCTCCTTCTTCTTCTTCTTTTTTTGCTTCTTCTTCTTCTAATTCTTCTTCTCCTTCTCCTTCTTCTTCTTCTCCTTCTTCTTCTTCCTCTTGTTCTTCTTGTTCTTCCTCTTCTTCTTATTCTTCTTCTTCTTCTTCTTCTTCTTTGGCTTCTTCTTCTTGTTCTTCTTTTTCTTCTCTTTTATCTTCTTTTTCTTCTTCTTTTTCTTTTGCTTCTTATTATTCTACCTCTTCTACTTCTTCATTTTCTTCTTTGCTTCTTCTTCTTCTTCATCTTCTTCTTCTCTTTATTATTATTATTATTATTATTATTATTATTGTTGTTATTATTATTATTATTATTATTATTCTATTTCTTCTTCTTATTGTTGTTGTTCTTCTTCTTCTTTTTCTTCTTCTACTTCTTCTTCTTCCAATTCTTTTTCTTCGTCTTCTTCAACTCCTACTACTACTTCTTCTCCTTCTTCTTCTTCTTCTTTTTCTACTGCTGCTACTACTACTACTACTATTACAAATACTTTTATGTCGTTTTCTTCAACATCTTCTTCTTTTTCTTCTACTTCTTCTTCTTCTCATCCTTCTTTATCTTTTCCTTCTTCTTCTTATACTTATTGTTATTCTTATTTTTCTTCTAGTTCTTATTCCTCTTCTCCTTCATCTTCTTATTCTTCTTCTTCTTTTTCTCCTTCTTCGTCTTATTCTTCTTCTTCTTCTTGTTCTTCTACTTCTTCTTCATCTTCTTCTTCTCTTTATTATTATTATTATTATTATTATTATTATTATTATTCTATTTCTTCTTCTTATTGTTGTTGTTGTTCTTCTTCTTCTTCTTCTTCTCCTTCTTCTTCCACTTCTTTTTCTTCGTCTTCTTCAACTCCTACTACTACTTCTTCTCCTTCTTCTTCTTCTTCTTTTTCTACTGCTGCTACTACTACTACTACTACTACTACTATTACAAATACTTTTATGTCGTTTTCTTCAACATCTTCTTCTTTTTCTTCTACTTCTTCTTCTTCTTCTTCTTCTTCTCATCCTTCTTTATCTTTTTCTTCTTCTTCTTATACTTATTGTTATTCTTATTTTTCTTCTAGTTCTTATTCCTCTTCTCCTTCATCTTCTTATTCTTCTTCTTCTTTTTCTCCTTCTTCGTCTTATTCTTCTTCTTCTTCTTGTTCTTCTACTTCTTCTTCATCTACTTCTCCCTCTTCTTATTATTATTATTATTCCTCTTCTTCTTTTTTTCTTCTTCTCCTTCTTCTTCTTCTTCATCTTCTTCTCCTTCTTCTTCTTCTTCTTCAACTTCTTCTTCCTCCTCCTTTTCTTCTTTTTCTACTTCTTTTTCTTCTGCTTCTACTTCTTCTATTTCATCTAAATCTTCTAATTCTTCTTCTTCTTCTTCTTCTTCTTCTTCTTCTCCTTCTTCTGCTTCTTCTTGCCTTTTTGCATCTTCTCCTACTTCTTCTTCTTCTTCTTCTTCTTCTTCTTCTTCTTCTTCTCCTTCTCCTTCTTCTTCTACTTCATATCCTTCTTCTTCTTCTTCTTCTATCTCTTATTTTCTTTTCTACTTCTTTTATTTTTGCTTGTTATTCTTCTACTTCTTTGATTTCTTCTTCTTCTTCTCCTCCTCCTTTTTCAACTTCTTCTTCTTCTACCTCTACTACTACTTCTTCTTCTTCTTTTTCATCATCATCATCTTCTTCTTCTTTTACTTCTTCTTTTCCCTCTTCTTCTTCTTCTACTACTTCTTCTTCTTCTTCTTCTTCTTCTTCTTCATCTTCTTCTTCTTCGTCTTCTTCTTCATTTTCTTATTATTATTATTCTTCTTCTTCTTTTCCTTTTACTTCTTCTACTTCTTATTCTACTTCCTCATTTTCTTCTTTCTCCACTTATTTTCATTAATATTATTTTTATTATTATTATTGTTCTTTTGCTTCTTTTTCTTGTTCTCCCACTTCTTCTTCTTCTTCTTTTTTCCCTTCTACTTTTTATTCTTCTTCAACTACTACTACTACTTCTTCTCTTTCTTCTTCTGCTTTTCCTTTTTCTTCTTCTTCTTCTTCTGCTACTTCTTCTTCTCTTACTACATCTTCTTCAACTTTTTTCTCTTCTTCTTATTATTATTATTTTTATTCTTCTTCTTTTTCATCTTCTTCATCTTCTTTTTCTTCTTCTTCTTCTTCTCCATCTTCGCCTTCTTCTTCTTCTTCTTTTTCTTCGTCAACATCTTCTTCTTCAACTTCTTCTTTTTTCCTTTCTTCTTCTCCTTCTTGTTCTTGCCCATCTCTTTCTTCTCCTTCTTCTTCTTGTTCTTGTTCTTCTACTTCTTCTTCTTCTTCTTTTTCTTCTTCTTCTACTTCTTCTTCTACTTCTTCTTCTTCCACTTTTTCTTCTCCTTCTCGTTCTTCTACCTCTCCTTTTTTTACTTCAACTTCTTTGTCTTCTTCTTCTTCTTCTTCTTCTTCTTCTTTATCTCCTTCTTCTGCTTCTTCTCCTTCTTCTTCTTCTTCTTCTTCTTCTTCTTCTTCTTCTTCTTCTACTACTACTACTATTACTACATCTAATTATTATTTTTATTCTTCTTCTTCTTCTTGTTGTTCTTCTTCTTATTCTCATTCTTCTTCTTCTTCTTCTTGTTCTTGTTCTTCTTCTTCTTCTTCTTCTTCTTCTTGTTCCTCCTCTTCTTCTTCATTTTCTCCTTCTTCTTCTTCTTCTTCCACTCCTTCTTCTTCTTCTTCTTCTTCTTTTTCTTCTTCTTCTTCTTCAACATCTTCTTCTTCTTCTTCCCCATTTCTTCTTCTTCTTCTTCTTCTTCTTCTTCTTCTACTTCTCTATCTTCTTCTTTCTCTTCTTCATCTTCAATTTATTCTTCTTTCTTTTCCTCTTCTTCCACCTCTTTTCTTTCTTCTACCTGTTCTTCTTCTTCTTCTTCTTCATCTTCTTCTTTTTTTTATGCTTCTTCTTTTTCTTTTTCTCCTCCATCTCTTTCTATTTTTTCTTCTTCTTCTCCTTCTTCTTTTGCTTCTTTTCTTCTTCTTATTCTTCTTCTTCTTCTTTTGTTTCCTCTCCTTCTTCTTCTTTTTTACTTCCTTCTTCTTGTTCTTCTTTTTCTTTTGCTTCGTATTCTTCTACAACTTTTCTTCTTCTTCTTTTTTTCTTTTCTTATTCTTGTTCTTCTTCTTCTTCGTCATAATCATCTTCTTCTTCTTCTTCTCCTTCTTGTTATTCTTCTTCCTATTATTCTTCTGCTTCTTCTTCTTATTCTTCTTCTTTGTCTTCTATTTCTTCTTCCTTTTGTCCTTCATCTGCTTATTAATCTTCTTGCCCTTCTTCTTCTTCTTCTTCACCTTCTTCGTCTTCTTCTTTTTCTTCTTTTTTTTCTTCTTCTTCTTCTCCTTTCTCTACTTCTTTTTCTTTCCACTTCTTCTTTTTCTTCATCATCTTCTTTTTCTTCTTCTTCTTCTTCTTTTTCTACTACTACTTCTTCTTCTTATCCTTCTTTATCTTCTTCTTCTTCTTCTTCTTATACTTATTGTTCTTCTTATTCTTCTTCTTCTAGTTCTTATTCCTCTTCTCCTTCATCTTCTTCTTCTTCTTCTTCTTCTTCTTCTTCTCCTTCTTCATCTTATTCTTCTTCTTCTTCTTCTTCTACTTCTTCTTCTTCCTTTACTTCTCCTTCTTCTTCTCCTTCTTCTTCTTATTATTATTCCTCTTCTTTTTTTCTTCTTCTCCTTCTTCTTCTTCTTCTTCTCCTCCTCCCTCTTCTTCCTCTTCTTCTTCAACTTCTTCTTCTTCAACTTCTTCTTCTTCTTACTCCTTTTCTTCTTATTCTACTTCTTCTTCTTCTACTTCTACTTCTTCTTCATCTTCTTCTTCTTCCCCTTCTTCGTCTTCTCCTTCTTCTTCTTCTTCTTCTTATTCTTCTTCTCCTTCTTCTTCTTCTTCTGCTTCCTCCTCCTTCTTCTTCTTCTTCTTCTTCTTATTCTTTCTCTTCTTCTTCTACTACTACTTCTTTTTCTTTTGCTTCTTATTCTTCTACTTCTTTGATTTGTTCTTCTTCTTTTTCTTCTTCTTCTTCTCCTCCTCCTCCTCCTCCTCCATTTTTTTTTCGTCTTCTTTTTTTTCAACTCCTTCTTCTTCTTCTTCTTAATCATCATCTTCTTCTTCATCTTCTTCTTTTTGTTCTTATTTTTTTTCATTTTCTTCTTCTTCTTCTTCTACTTCTTCTTCTACTTCATCTTCTTTTTCTTCTACTTCTTTTAATTTTTATTATTTTTATTATTATTATCAACGCAATTGTTACTATTACTATTATTATTATCATTATTGTTCTTCTACTTCTTTTTCTTCTTCTCCTATGTCTTCTTCTTCTTCTTCTTCTCCATCTTTTTCTTCATCTTCTTCTTCTTCTTCTTTTACTTCCTCTTCTTCTTCTTCTTGTTCTCCTTCTTCTTTTGTATCTTCTCCTTCTTCTTCTCCTACTACTTCTTCTTCTTC
>JAIUJO010000329.1:355256-415256 GCA_023846275.1 Vanilla planifolia | reverse complement strand
TTATTTTTCTTCTTCTTCTTCTTGTTCTTGTTCTTTTGTTTCCTCTCCTCCTTCTTCTTCTTTACCTCCTTCTTCTTGTTCTTCTTGTTCGTCTTTTTCATTTACTTCTTATTCTTCAATATCTTTTTCTTCTACTTCTTCTTCTTCTTCTTCATCTTCCTCTTCTTCTATTGCTTCTTCTGCTTCCTCTTCTTCTATTGCTTCTTCTTCTTCTATTTATTCTTCTTCTCCTCCTCCTCCTCCTCCTTCTTCTTCCTCTCCTTTTTCTTCTTCTTCTTCTTCTTCTTCTTCTTCTTCTTCTTCTTCTTCTTCTTCTCCTTCTTTTTCTTCTTCTTATTCTTCTATTTTTTTTTTCTTCTTCTTCTTTTACTTCTTCTCTTTCTTCTTCTTCTCCTTCTTCTTCTTTTTCTTCTTCCTTTTCTTTTCCTTGTTATTCATCTACTTCTTTTTCTTCTTCATCTTCTCCTTCTTCTTCTTGTTCTTCTTCTTCTTCTATTTCTTTTTCTTCTTTTTTTTCTTCTTCTTCTTCTTATTATTATTATTATTAATATTATTATTATTATGATTATTATTATAATTATTATTAGTATTATTATTATTCTGCTTCTTTTTCTTCTCCATCTTTTTCTTCTTCTTCTTCTTCCTCTTCTTCTTCTACCTCTTCTCTTACTTCTTCTTGTTCATCATCTTCTTCTCCTTCTTCCTCTTCTTCTACTACTTCTACTACTAGTATGTCATTTTTTTCTACTTCTTCTTCTACTACTACTACTACTACTACTTCATCCTATTCTTCTTCTTCTTTTTCTTCTTCTTTAACTACTTCTTCTTCTACTACTCCACTCCTTCATATTCTTCTCTTTCTTCTACTTCTTTCTCTTCTTCTACTTCTTTCTTTTCTTCTTCTTCTTCTTCCTCTTTTACTTCTTATTTTTCTTTTACTTCTTCTTCTTCTTCATTTCTTCTTATTCTTACTATTATTCTTCTTCTACTTCTTTTGGTTCTTATTCTTCTTATTCTTCTTCTTCTTCTTTGATTTGTTATTCCTCTTCACCTTAATCATCATCATCATCTTTTTCTTGTTCTTCTTCTTCTTG
This sequence comes from Vanilla planifolia, assembly GCA_023846275.1. Taxonomy (NCBI): domain Eukaryota; kingdom Viridiplantae; phylum Streptophyta; class Magnoliopsida; order Asparagales; family Orchidaceae; genus Vanilla; species Vanilla planifolia. The sequence goes on along the minus strand of JAIUJO010000329.1, from coordinate 414,162 downwards.
TTCGTCTTCTTCTTCTTCTTCTTCTTCTTCTCCATCTTCTTCTTCTTCTTGTTCGTCTTCTTCTTCTTCCTTTCAATCTCCTCCTTCTACTTCTTCCTCTTCTCCTTCTTCTTCTTCTTCTTCTTCTTCTTATTCTTCTTCTTCATCTTCTTCTTCTTCTTTTTCTTCTTCTTCGTCATCCTCCTTTTCTTCTTCTACTAATTCTTCTTCTTTTTCTCCTACTTCTTCTTCTTTTTCTCCTTCTTCTTCTTTTCTTTTTACTCCTTCTCCTTCTCTTTCTTCTTCCACTTCTCCTTCTTCTTCTTCTCCTTCTTCTTCTACTTCCTCTCCTTTTTCTTCTTTTTCTTTTAATTTTCTTCTTGTTCTTTTTTTACTTCTTTTTCTTTTGCTTCTTATTCTTCAACTTCTTCTTTTTCTTCTTCTTCTTATTCTACTTCTTCTTGATCATCTTCTTCTTCTTCTTCTTCTTAATAATTAAAATACTATCATTATTTTAACATCTTATTCCAAAATAATATTCTCATTTTTACAAGCATGTCAAACATTTGGTAAAAGATGAAGTCAGCTAACGTGCAAAATTTTTTATTAATTATATGAGGCAAAATATGGTAGATCAAATTTGTGAATTATGTATTTAACAAGTTTTTTATTCTTAAGTTCTAGTAGAAAATCTTTTACACTTGAAAAAAATTATTTTTTAAATAATTATTTTTTAAATGAGGCGGCTCATCATTTAGTGAAATTCACAAGTATTTTTAAATGGTTTTGTCGATACTTGTGGCTTCATCCACCCATGATGACTAATCAGACTTCTACTAATCACTCATTTTCAACGAAGCTAGTAAACCAAATACACATTGATCGTCCAATGAGACACCAAAATCTACAAAAAAAGTTTGAGTATATGAAACAATTTTGAAACTTTACAATTTTTGCATAAAAAATTTTCTACATTTTTAAATCATTAAAACAAGAGTTGCACAACTAATGGCTAAAAATAGGTCCTCTAATAGCAAAAATCATTATTTTGAAAGCTAGCCATCATAGGTGATACGAACCAGGGGATGGTGTAGCTACTATTTGATTCTATGTGCTAGTAGCAGATACCGTTTGATTAGAATAATTTATAAAGGTTTTATATTTAATCATAATAGGATAAGATTTGGGATTCTTGAGGGCAATTTTGAGGAACTTTGATTGCTTTATTGATGAGAGTTATCATTGATGCGTGTGGTATTCCAATCAAGATATAACATAACGTGAGAAAAGTCATTAGGATTGGTTCACATGTTGCAATCAATTTCAAATTGAAGAGGAGCTCGAGTCGAGAAGGAGCTTGCGACCAGAATCTGGTGACGGGAAGGAGTTAGAGACGGGGTGCTGGAAGCAGGGGGCTGTTGACGGGGGGACTGGAGACGGATTGCTGGTGGCGAAGTGAAGGGGACAGGACGTGAGTGGCGAAAGACAGGTGAGGAGAAGTTGGCATCTAAAGCTAGTGGTGGAGGCATAAACAGAGCTTGAGGTACTGGGTCGGTGTCGGAGATTGGATCAGGGAAACTCATGGTAGGACGGAAGAGAAGGTGTGCACGGGACGAGTAACTGGTAATGGTCAGCTGACAAGCATGCAAGTGGGCACGTGAGAAGCCAAGACCATTGTGCAGAACTACCTGGCCACGTGGATCCCCAGGAATTTTGATTTTAAAATCCCGAGTATTCGCTTGGAGCGGGGGCACGGGGACAGGATTAAACTACAAAGTCATCTTACGATTCACCATATCGGATCGTCCCCTTGCATGGTTCTGGAATGCCTATAGCCATAACGGGAAGAAAGATGGCAGGAAGCAAGGTAAGAAAGAGTAACAGTAAGATGAGGACCTCTAGGAGCAACTCGCTAGTGAGAGAAAGCATTTCTTCCACCTCTAGGGGGAAATGACGACCGTCGAGAGGAATATCCTTGTTCCTCAAAATTTAGCTGCAACGGTGGAGGTATTAATCAAAACTACTGGAACTACTGACTCAAGCGGTAGCCCAGTGAAGGAGGAATGCGATGAAGCATAATAATCTGATGGTCATGCCGTGCACACTGCTAAGGAAGATCAAGATCGAGGTGATTTCTGCAACAAGGCTACAAATCTTCTATTCATCCCTATTCAGCAGGAATCTTTGCAGCTCTTCGGACCTGCTTGTAACCAATGATTGGGTTCCCTCCCAACAGGATGGATAAAAGTGAATTGCGATGATACGGTAGGGGATAACACTGTTGGCCTTGGCTTGGTGGTCAGAGACAGCATGGGGATGCAGCTCTTGGGTGCTGGTAAGAGGGCTTTCTCTCAGGCTGTCGATGTGTTGGAGGTCCAGGCTATGTTCGAGGCCCTTAACATGCTAAGGGGTTCCCTTCCCCACCACAGGGTCATGGAGATTCAGACTGACTCGATGATGGCACTTCAGGAGGTCTGTGAGATGATATATCACCCACCTGTGGTTGGCCACTTTGCTAAGACTGTCAGGTATGCCAGATTGTCTGGAGGCAATTAGATTTTCTCATATCCATAGAGAAGGAAATGCGCTTTCTGACAGGGTGGCATGTGCTGCATCTGGGGAATCCCTTCCTAAGCCCCTCATCAAACTTATGCTGATAGATTTCATGTTTGATCCTCAGTGAGGATCTCATATGCGAAATACTTGTATGGCTTATGCCACTTTTGATTCTAATATATTATAGTTTCATAAAAAAATAAGGATAATGATCTAGAACATTAGAATCAAAAGCTGGTGCAAAGTTGGTGTTAAATTGGTTATGTTAACAAAGGGAGAGAAACATTAAACAGCTTAATCAACTATTGTAGATGAATGGCTAGATGTAAGTAAATAATTCGCAAATACTAACATAATCTAGACTATTTGATAGCAAAAATGTGCCATCAGTTGGTGTATAAAAGCTCAAATTTGGCAATAACATTTTTTTTGTCTCACATTGCAAAATAGTTCAGGTGATTTATGCTTATAATGTTTTCATTATGATTCAACCTAGTAAGGTTGGCAACCCCATGGTGTTTTCAGAAAGTCATGACCTGGGTCACCAATGCATATACATAAATATGAGTCTTACTTATCCCAGTTCCTTAACTAATTCACTAGTAACTCCATACCATAAAGTTAGTTAAGGAGTTATGCCTTGAACCAATTGACCCAAAACTGCTGCAAGAATTGTGCATTAAATCAATATCCTGTGCTAACTTGTCTTGGTTTTTATCAGGCACCTAACAAGTGGCTCCTCAAGGTCCATGCCTATATTGTGGGAAATAAACCTTAGTCAAGTCCTTCAGGCTTTAGGGTGTAAAAAATATTTATAAGATTTCAAAAATAATATATATATGAAAATTATTTGAATATTTATAAGATTTCAAAAAGTCAAATATCTTTATTAAAAAAACAAATACAACATAAGTACAACATTAAATTTGTATAAAAAAATGACAATTATTTGTGCAATAATTACATAGAAATTACAAGTATTAACAAGCTATTCATATAGATTTAGAAATATTATTTTTTGAAGCTTAGCAACTCCTCAAATAGAATTGTTGTTGTCTCTAAAGTTAGTAATTTAATAAGTTATCAAAATTTTTTTAATTCTTTAAGCTATAACTTTGATCGAACAAACTCAAACTACTGCAATTAAACTTGACATTTAACTAATATAATACTAAACTCAATAAAATATTAGCAAATATTTAGCTTGACTTCATGATTATCACATACAAATATAAAAGAAAATTAATTATAAGTATGAATTTTTAATATCTAAAAAAATGTGTACACAAAATAATAAAAATTATCACAATAGATATACATTTTCTTGAAAACAACAAAAACCTTTATATAATATAAAATGAAAAGCTTCAATACATTTATTATATGTATGTTAGAATAAATAGAAAACATTTTAAAAAAACAAAACTAAAAAATTTCAAGAGATACCCAGCTAAAATTATTAAAATTTTGGTACACACAAATTAAAAACAACATTTTGGGGGTAATTTGATCATAAAAACTGTATTAAAACTTAAAAATATTAAAATTAAAAAATCCTTATGACATAAATTTATCAACAGTACAATGAAAATAATATTTTAGTGCAAAAAAACATTTTGAACTTGAAGAAAAAGAAAACTACTATCACATTTAAATATTTACTGAATATAAATTAGTTTAGAATTTGAAATAAAAAAATAATTATACTCAATGTTTAATAAATAAATAAAATTAATTAGAATTATAATAATAGATAAAAATTACAAAAGTATTTGAAATTAAAAAATTCGAACATGCATCACATTCAAGGAAGTGGTTTCCTAAAAAATATTAGCATGCTAAGCTTTATGTTACTTAAAATCATAAACAATCACAAGAAATAAAATTTAAATAATTAACACATGTGAACTAATTAAATACATCTATGAAAGAAATTGATGATAAACAATAATCACAAAAATATATTGTGAAAGAAAATAAAAAATAAAAAACTAATGAAACAATAACAATATTAAAATATTTAATAAAAAATGTATGTCATAAAAAATATTATTTTTTATTAATATAAGCATAGTAAAAACTTTTGTAGATGGTAAATTATAAATAATAAAAAAAAATTTGAAATTATTAACATTCACGAAATTTACAATGTATAAGTTTTGACTACATGACAATATAAAATATTACTAGTAGTTTGCTATTGCCAAATACCATTATTGTAAAAATAATATAAAAAATTATTAAAAATAAAAAATTTTCAAGAAATGTTGAAAGCGATAAAGAAATACAAATTTTTAAAAATCTTGAAATAGTTAACCATTGAAATATTAAAACAATGTGTAGAATTTATCAATGATATGTTACATTAAAATGTAATAAAAATAATAATTACATCCAAAAGCTATATACGAATTAATTTATAATTCAAAGCTCAATAATATTGAAAATATGATTATAAAGTACCACTATATAATTAATCATGCATACTAATACAAATAATAATATAGTGAAAAAAGATATTGGGCTACAAAATAAAAAATGTAAAATTTAAGGTATCATAATTCAAAAACAGAAGATTACAAACAATTTAAAAAATTGTTCTATAAATAGGGCATGAAAATTAAAGAAAAAATACACTTTTTTTGTACAATGATAAAATTAAAAAACATATTTAAAATTTTCAAATTCATATATAATGTCAAATAATTATATCTAATACATTATGAATTACTAAATGTTGACCAAAAAAATTTTTTGTTAAGAATTTTTCATATTATGTTAAATAAAAAGTAAATATAGTCATTCAATTATGATACATCTTTTTCAATTACAATGCACAAAATATATAAAGAATATCATGTTTTTTCAAAAAAAACTTTCAAATATTGAAACACAAAATCACAAAATATAATGAATAACAAGTTATTTTAATTTTTTTGATATTTTGTTAAAACACATTTTTAATCTGCAATATATTAATAAAATTTTTTTTTCAAATATAAAAGTTTAAAAAATTAATATATTAGAAAAATTAAGTTTTTAATAAAGAAATGAAAAAAAAAACAATTTGATAAAAGCTAAGCACAAATCCTTTTTGAAACATATTATGGAATGCAAGGAAACACTTTAAATTAAAATAAAAAGTCACAAAAAAATTAAAACATTAATTAATCATATATAGTATATAGAATCAAATAGTAATCACCAAAAATTATCATTAAATAAAAAGAAAATTTGTGGAAAATGAAATGAGATATATGTAATACAAAGAAAAAATAATTAAGATTTGTACAAATAGAATGTTACCAAAAAAAGATACAAAATGAATGTTCTAGAATAAATATAAAATATGAAAAAAAATGAAAATTAATAATCATCAAATTAAATATATCTTAAAAAATTTTAAAAAGTAATAAAAGATGTTTATAAAAATCACTCATTTAGCATATCTAATTCAATGTGTAAGTCATCAAAATTTATTTTTACTAATATAAGAATTATAAGTCCTTTATTAGAGATAAAAAAAGAAAAAAGTGTTAATATAATGGAATTTTATGAATATTTAAATACATTACTAACAAGAAATAAAATTTTCTTAGCAAAGCAACATTTCGAAACATAAATTTTTTACAATAAATATTAAATTAACAAATATTATTAAAAAATTTACCATTTTAAAAAGTTAAGAAACTATGCACCAAAATTTAGTTGTATTACACAAATGCAATACATGCGCATAGCTTTTTGTCTAAAGATTATAATCAATACAAGATTAAAAAAGAAATTTTAAAAAATACATAAAATATATATGATTAATATTAAAAAATTGAAGTTCATTAAAATATCTATATGGTATATTAACAAAACATTTTGCCAATAATGCAAGAAAAATAATCATCATGATGTAAATCATGAAATTTAGAATGTTGAAAGTTTGAAAAAAAATGACAATAATGAAATAACTAAAAAAATAAAAAATAATGTGTGCAAAATTTTTGAGACAATATTCGTAATATTTAAATCTGAACAAATGTCCAAAGGCAAATGATGTTGCATGTAAATAAAAAACAATTAAAAATAGATTATTTTAAAACATAAAATATTTATGCAAATGAAGTGAGAAAATTATTAAAAAGTTATAATTATTTACATAATACATTAATAAAATATTTGGTAAAGGTTAACTTTTCTATTATATAATATATGAATTAATTGATTATTTAATTAGAATTAGGTATGTTATGTCATATAAATGAATGATATAAAATACTTAGAAGTAGAAAATAGGCATGTAAAATTTATTTATTTAATATATTCATGAGACAATATTCTCACTTGTCTATCAACAAAAGAGTTTTCTTATTATTACAAATAGAAAGGACTTAAACATTTATTTATATTATTTTAATAAATAATAAACTCTTTAAAAAAGTATGATAATTTTATTTTTAAAAATAGAGAAAATTAATTTAACAAAAGATCTGAATATTTTGAAAATACATTAGCATGTACATTTTTTTATTAACGTAAGCTAAATAAATTTAATTTTGTAAATAGAAATTGTTATGAATTTTAACATATAAATATGTCATTATTGTAGCTCAACACTAAAAATGTTAAGAACTATAGACATATATTGTCTAAACAAATTTTGTAATTTAACCACAAATTTAAAAAAAATAGCAAAATCCCATGAAAAAAGTTTTGATATCTAAAGGAAAGTTAAAATTTTAAAAAACTTTTGTTGTAGTGGACACAAAATATTATCCCAAAAAATAATTAATGATATTTTATTTTAAAAATAATTAAATTGAAAATCATTAAAATCATAAGCAATTATATAAAGGTAATATGTAGTAATTGTTTGTTTAGTTATTATGAATATGTAGTAATAACTAGTGAAAGTGAAAATTGTGATAAAGCATGGCATACATGCACCTTAAGTTTGATTGAAGATTTATGGCTTTGTTTAATGGCTTGATTAACTTCCTGATCTAGTGTCAAGTGGGTTTGCTTCAAATGTTGTTGCTTAACCATTTCAACATCTTATGTTCATTACATTTTAATTGGTAAAATCAATAAACCTTTAATTTATAGATAAGCTATAATTACTTCAAAAGAAATGAAGACATCATTCCAATTAAACCATTCTTGGGTTTCATTTGACATTTTTAACTCTAGAACTCATGATATGAAATACCATATATCTGAAACTCAAAATACGTGATATAAATTAAGAAAATAAGTTTAAAATAAGCTTAATATTTTCTCTAGTTTATGACAATCAAATATGATGACTAATGCTACATATGTATGATCTAGTTTTTGTATTAATTTTCAAGTAAAAATTAGAACTATAACTAGGTCATATATTTACAATGATCTCATTATGTATATATGATTATCATTTGAGATAGAAATATAAAGTGTAAACATTCTTTTACCAGTTATCTATCTTGTCGTATTCTTTTTAATGTTTTAAGGATTGAGTTCTTCTACTTGTAATATTTATACAAACTCTTTTTCATGTGTAAACTTTTTATTTCTTATGAGAATCCCTAGTCTTCATTAAACTGTAAATGAGTTGAACATGTATGATATAATTTGTCATATTGGTATGATTCTTCATTTATGATTTAATGACAAACCTCTTCTTGTTAGTAAGTTGTATCTTTCACATAAGAGTAGGCATTTTGTTTTGTGTTTTTGCATAAATTTTATATGAAATAGTATAAAGAAGAATGCTTTACTTTTGTGATTCATTTCTTTTCATTCAGTGCATAGAGGACTAAAGAAAAAAAAATGTTACAATGTTGTTATAGAAATATCAAATTCTCTTTATGTGCACGAATTTTTTGTTAAGCTAAAATTTGATAACAAAAATATGATCATATTATTGTCATCATACATGGTACAAAATAGTCCTAACAGATCTACATATTATGAAAAATTTAATTTTATATTAGTGCCTCATTGTATACATGTACGATCACCTTTGCTTAATGTAATAAATTTATCTTGCTTGTACAATTTGAGTGATCATTTAGAACAACAATTGAAAACATAAAAAAGGCAATAAAGCTTTTCATTGTGTTATCTATTCATTTATGTCATACTTGCATGACAAACTTATGCTACAAATACATAAATATCCAATAGCTGGTTTATTACGGCAATCAGTTCTATCTACCTATTGTCGTAGAATATTTATTGATTGTAAATTTATAGACAATTGCTAAAATCATAATGACTAGTTTAATTACTCTAGGAAAAAAATAAATCAATTTGATTTACTTTTAAAAATGAGTGATTCATAAAGAATATAAGTAAAACTTTTTTTTATATTAAAATTGATGGATGAGCACATTTCATTCTATTAGCTTTATTTTGTTGATTCTAAGCATAGTAATTTCTTCATCATACATTTAAATATTATGTCACTTTTGTCAAAAAGGGATTAGGGTAAAAGCTATAAAAGGTTTTCTATGTGCTATAAATTTTGATCTTTCAACCACCATAATTATTATTGTGTTATGGTCAAGGTTGGCTAATCTCTGTAAGCTCGTAGGTGATCTGTTGATGATTAATGAAGTTATTGAAAGGATGTCTACTATGCCCACCATATGGCAAATGTTGCTAGTTTATTAGAAGCCTCGCTAGGTTGACTGTGGTTTAATGAAGACTTTGTGCTCATGGTAGAACTATTTGAAATCATTATGTGCTTTATGTATCTTTTCTGTTTGTTTTGACTATTGTTTATTAAATAATAGTGTGTTTATAAATGTAAGGAAGGATTTCAAATGATCAAAATAATTGTTATAAAAAATCATTTATGTTAATAATTCAAAAAGACACCATTTTCCTCCTCTTATAGCAAGTGTAATCCTTTCAACTATTTTCATAATGGATTGTTTGAAATTTAGAAGTTCCTAATGCAAGGTCATTCTCTTGTATTTTTTATGGTGAATTTTTTCTGATATCTATTAACTTTTTGGATTGTCCTCCTTTATTTCATTGGAAACATTAAACATTGTACAAAATGCTTTTAAAGTTTTTTTGAATTGTAAACTATAATTTTCTGATTTTTTGTCCATCTTAGCATTATTCTAGATGATAAGGTAGCTCATGTATAATTATTCTACTTAATGCAAGAGGAAAAGAACTTTTGCACTTTTCTTTGTCTAAAAGTCTACAACCTGTTTTCTTGTTATAAAGAAATGTAAGATTTAGTATGTTATTTGGAGATAAATATTTCAAATCACTATTTTATACTAGAAAGAGAAGAAGCAAATTAAATAGAAATGGAAAGTAACATCATGTACTATCAAACTAAGTTTGTAAATCAAAGGTGCAATGTTTAATTGAAGTCTTGATGATATCTCACTTGTTGATTTTGACGATAATTTATCTAAACGCATTAATTAATTAGCAAATAAATATTGAAACTAATCAATTTTATGCTTATTTAAAAGTGAAAAGCAACAAGCATGAACAAGAAGCATGTTTATTGAAGTAAAGAATCACTCAAAAAGGTTGCATAGTCACCTATCTATTTTATAAATGACTTAAAAAACAAGCATGTTTATTGCCAAAGAAATTATTCGTAAACCTTGCATTGATGCTTTGAATTAACTGAGATATTTGTTTGAGAAAAAAATGTAGATGTAAGAAAAAATTTATTCACTTGTATTGCAAAGGGAACATATTAAATTAAAGGAAAATTTTGTAAATCTTGCTTTAACATGTTTCTTCATGCTGACAACCTATTCAGATGTGAATTTAAATGAACTTTTTAAGACTATTAATAGTCCATCTCATTTATGTATGGCTTCTACCTTTTCTTTCAATTGAATTTCAAACAATCACCTATGTTGGAACACAATAAAGCACTTACCAATTCATTGTTTTTGTACTTCACTTAATAAAGTGAATGACTAGGCCCTTTGAAGGTAAATGTTACTACTTTAAATCTGACACATCCTAAAATTTCTTGAGTATGTACTGATGTGGAGTTAGCAATAGAGTTAAACCAAATTAGAATTTCTACTAAAGGTATTTAAAATAGTTGCTTTTGTCAAAAAATCTAGTATGATAACTTATTTAAGCTTGACAAAGGATGACACAAATATAGGCATGAGCTAGCTCAAGGCAAACATTAAAAATAATGAGATAAATCTAAAGATCATCTTATTGTTTGTATCAAGGAATTGGGTCATGCAATTAAAAGTCAAATATCAATAAAGATGTTAACAAAAATAACCAACAATAGGAAAAGATTGAAGCCACCAAAATTTCTACTTTATTTACTAACTCTTTGGCCAAGAAATTTTATGGACAATCCATTACATGTCTTAATGAAAACAAAAACAATTGAGCACGTTTGTAATGCTAATGAAAGTTAACTACTATATACAAGGTAGTGCAACTGTCTGGCAAGGCATAGCATGACTATAGCTCCTTAAAAATTCTAAAAAATGAGAAGGACAATAATTAAGTTTTTTATTTAAAAAATTCATATAATAAAATTTATTATTGATATGATAATCTAGATCTTAAAAGTTTTAGTGAACTTTTAAGAGATCAACAACCTCTTTGTTTGAAATTCAAACTAAGGAGTTTAATCCATTAAAATGTCAAAGTATCAGAAAAAAGTTTTGGAAGATTAAAAAAATAAATTAGTGCAAAAAGTATTAGAGTGGCTTTCAGTTATCCAAATTTTAGATAATGGTGGTCTTAATAAATAAATTCTTATTTTGAAATTTTTGCGATGCTACTAAAACATTTTTTTGCCATGTAATCAATTTATTAAAATGTATATTGTTTGATAAGTTGCCTTGTTTAAACCTATGTCTTCAATGGATAAGACATAAAAACTTGCTATTAAACTAAATTTTTATCATTATTGTTACAATCAATCAAACAAGATATAAATTCTTTGGAAGGATTTCAATTGTGATGTTGACATTAATGAAAAGTAGATCATTTATATCAACATCAAGCATCAAGAATAGGTTTCTAAACCTAACTATGATTTCACCTATGATAAAAGCATTGTATCTAGAAGGAGGTTAATTAAGGGAGAGTCATTTTGCATTGTCAACAATACTACAAATCCATGGATGGTGGGTATGGATTTTATTGAAATCACATCCTCAAATGATTACAATGTGCAATCTACTCTTAAACTAAAAGTAGTGTAAGAGTTTGTTGATTGCATAATTCTATATCACCTTAAGCAATAGTAAGTTTTTTGTCATTCTTTTATATGGGCAAGAAAAGGTAATAAAATATTCATTTGAAAAGGATTAGAAAGGGTGATGGTTAATGAGAAATGAATAAAACTACTTTCAACTTTTATAATTCATCACCTTACTAGAACTTAACCAAGCCATGTTCCTCTTCTACTAAATGTCATCAAAATTCATCCTTCATCTCTCAAATATGTTAAATTTCATAACAACTTTTTGAATCACCCTACATTTGCATAGACAATGTAGAATAATTAGAATTTTTCTTTAAACTACTTTGGGAAGAAGACCTTAGCTTTAAAAGAAAATGGACATAAAATGAGCCATAAAGATTGAAAAAATAAACATTTTCAAAAATGTTTTATTCTATTAAATTAGATAAGGAAGATGTGAATCACAAATATATAATTCTTTTAGGAAAACAAAAAAATGATCAGTGGAAAGTATTTATCTTATTAATTCTTGTTATTCACAAGATTTTGAAGGAGTGGAGTTTTATTCAAAATAGAAAAAAGGAATTAGATGGCTAATAGAAGGAGAAAGAGAAACAATTCTCTTTTATGCAATAGTGATGAAATGGAGAAACAAACATAGAGGACAAAATAATGGTAGTAGTATTCAACCACTTTTGCAATATTTTAATGTCTTCTTAAGTAATTAAAGGTCAAAATATGATTAATTGAATAATTTACTTATTAACAAAACCAAACAAATAATAGAATAATGTAAGATATCACGAAGGAGGAAATAAAGATGTAAATTTTAATGTGAATTTTGATAGCACTCTGGGCTTAGATCGTTTTACTGGGTAGTTATCCACTAATTATTTAGAGTTAATCTCAAATGTTATGTTGAGTGTATCAAAAGAATTTTTATAAGGTCTCCATTCTTTGGGGGAGTTTGGGCACAAAAAGTTTACATATATCCATAAATCTCATAACCAAGAAATCTTTGTTGATTTTAGAACAAATATTCTTCAAAACATCATGAAAATAATATCCATAATGCTCATTGATAATTAAATATTACAAATTTTTGATAGGTCGATTTCTCTAATAAAAGCTAGTTTTATAAAAACAATGATATTATAACAAACATATTATAAGCTTAGAAATTAGTATATTATCTTATCAATAAAAATAATGTCACAATTCTATTGTTAAGTTCGATTTTAAGAATGTGAATTACACATCATGGAAATTTCTTTGTTAGACACTTTCCAAGTATAATGTTAATAACAATCTTATTAAGGTGCTCACTAATTATATTTGTAATACATGGATATCAACAATCATTAGTGTACCATCAAGTAACATTTTTCAACTTTCAAATAGTATTAATGAAGGTAATCTTACTCTATCTTCCTTTTATTTCATCTCATTTATGGAGCTCTTAAAAAAAGATCTAATAACATTTTTGCTTAAGAAAGAATGATATTATAAGGACAACATAGGTCATCTATATCTATCACTCTCTTAGCTTATGCAAACAACATAATTATCATTATTAGAGAACATCTAGAAACTACTGTTAATCTTAGTAAGTTACTACAGCTCTTCCAACTCTCTGCAAGGTTTTTAAATATAAAAATTAAAAGCGAGGACATCTATAGAAATAGAACAGCATGTGCTAGGTAAATCAAATTTGCAAGGGCTTAGGATTGTATTAAATAAATCTTCCTTTGGCATATTTGTGCTGCACACCATATATAAGTCAAAAGAAAGTAGCTTACTTCCAAAATTTGATCGATAAAATTAATAACATATTTCGTTAGGTGGTAAATAAAGTTGTTATCTATCAAGGGTGGACTCATTCTCATTAAGCATGCCATTTGCTCAATTCAAATATATATTATAATGACAAGTAAACTACCAATGTATTTTTATAATAAATTAAAAAAAGGAATAAATTTACTTTTGTGGGTAGACAATGAAGAAAATCTTAAGCATCACTTGACTTCCTCGAAAAAACATTAATTATTATTAAAGGAAAATAGCCTTGGTAGTTTGAAAATCAAGAAAATGATGAAACTTTTTATGTAAAACTTAATTGGTAGATACTCACCAATAACACTTTAGGGTCTAACTACATGTCAATAAAATACCAATCCTTAGATGCATCAAGAATGAAATCAAACACATGGGCTAGCATACAAAGGATGAAACTTTTGATTACAAAGAATACAAATTGGTCTAACTCAATAAATTTATTGTATATGTTCTCTAACTTGTGATGTGTAGTTTAGCTATCATTCTACCTAGGTCTATTTGAGATCAAAAGAGCCAAGTCTAAAATTTAGATGACAATTATGGAGCACCAAATGCCCTTTAAAGATGTTAATTTTAACATGTATGGTATTCAAAACCATGTGCCATTACCAAATAACCTAATCAATCTAAACTTCCAACTTGCTTTAATGTGCCAACTATGTCCAAATCATGTTTGAAGGTTCACAAACAATTTTAGACAATAGACTAATATGATCTATGTTGATTCTATTATCATCCATTTACACTTGGTTGTTGTTGATACTATTCATCTTATGATACAGTTGTATTGTGAATTTTTTTTGTAAGTAGAATAGATAAAATGAATATACAAATTTGAGCATAGGAAAAGCATCTTAACTCTTATACTAAATAGACTTAATCATTGTTTACATTAGACTAATATGACTGACATCTTTCAATACAAACATACCTTCACAATGATAGAACAAGAATGTAAGACATGAAAACTAGGAAAAGCATAACAAGAACTTTGTCTCCATATTGCATCACACACGCGAAGCTTGCCACTTCCATGATCATAATGGATTTCTCATCATTTTTGGTTCACGACATCAAGAACTTCTATTTCACATGTCTTACTAAATAGTTAGGAGCAACATTGAATAACCTATAGAGCAATGTATAACACATTTATTAGATGAGTAAAAAAGTGAATTATGCCAAATATTGTTTAAAGTCTAGTAAGAAAATGTCAAAGATATGAGTGAAAATGATTTCTAGCTATTAAAAAATGAGAGAAATCCAATTTATATTATATCATAATCACTTATAACTAGAAATCCCAAACATGAAGAATAAAGCAATATTATAAGAAAATGATGAACAACAATGGGGCTTAAGCTACCAAATCCTTATTTCTTTCTAGAAGCATTGTTATGATTAATGTAGTATTTAAGGCTTACCATATATGCACTCTTAATAACAACATGATCATAATGGGGATTATCAATGCACATAATTTCATAACTTGAACCATTTTTTGGGTTGGCATAGCTAAAATAAATATATTGCCCATGATTTATGAGATTTAGGACTCAAGGGATTAAGGATATGGCCATACATTATTAATGTAAGATAGGTAGTAAGAACTCCTATAATAGGATTTACGAAAGGTAATGACGAAAAGGATGATAATAATGATGGAGATAAATTGAAATCATAATTTAAATGCTAAATAATCACCTAAAATACCTGGATAACAAACTATGGTTCTATATTTTTTAGATAAAGAAAACATTATTTCTAGAAATATAATACTAATATTAAAAAAACCATATATTTATTACATCATAAGGCTTTAAATAGATTGTAATTTTAAATGTAAATTCAAAAGATATGCTGACTAGTCTACCACTCTTAATGAAAACACGCAAAAATTATATCATTGTAAGAAACGATGAAAATATAATGGGAAACATATATGAAACATTAAAAATCATATTTAAATAAAAAAATATATAATAAAATAATAATAATAAATAAAATTCAATAGTTCAACTCAATTATTAAAATAATTGAAGTCGTCTTACATCAGTGAACACTGTAATCAGAAACTTGGTTATGTTATGTGTTAAGTAAATCTTTGTCAAACTTAGCATTGGTCATGTGATCATGCAAGAAAACTAAATTAATAATATATAATTTATGGAAAAATATAATTAAGAAACTTATCAAAGCGTCAATTGTTTTTTATCAAAGCTTCTTTTATGTTATAGAAATAATCATTATGATTCAAAACCATTACTTGTTGTATTGCCACATTTGACTTTTCTTCTGTCATTTTTAACATTTTCTTGCAAACACATTATGTCTTCACATTATTGTATTTTGAATGAAGACATGATGTTAGCACATTTGCTATGTGTTTTTTTAAATTATTCTTGGGCAATAGTGTTATAGCAACTCCACTTATGGCCTTGCTATCAGGTATATGTCAACATTATTATGCTTTGTATAGGCCAAGTAGCACCCACAAGAGTTAAAGTTTCAAGAGACTTCTCACCTTTACCACAAAACAAATAATTAACATGGCAAAGGAATTGCCTCTTAGCTACTACAACATTAGTTGTAGTTGTAAATGGCTTACATAGGGTCAAATCCTTTTTCTTAGACTATTTGTAACTTACTTTGAAAGCAAGTTTTAAAAATAATTTTCATTAAAGTTTTACTAAATTTTGATGTTGTTATTGTAACACTTATGACTTACTAATTTTACATTAGATATATTTTTTGAAAGAATAGATTCTATTTTATGACAAATTAAATTACAAAATATTTGACCATTTTATAGTTGACTTAAGAAAACATTAGTCTTGAAAAATGTGAACCCTTGAATTCAATATTTTAGACAAAAGCATCTCAAATTATGCCATAGTTACATGGCCTTATATTATACTCAAATTATAAAATGATTCAATTTACAGATTTATGTTTTCAATTACATAATTCATTATCAAAATCTATTTGAATGTTATGTGTAATCTTTTAATATATTTAAAATTTAATTTTTTTAGAGGGTATAATTTTTATTAATGAGAAATTTATTTTTTATTTAGGATTGTCTTAATTAATTTACAATTATTAATTCTGTTGTACTTCATAGACCCATTTCAAAGAACCATGATGAAGAAACCATTCAAGTTAAAAAAAATTAAAAATATAATTTTTCTTTTAACTATGGAAATTACATAAGCATTATTTTATGTGATGGATTTGTATGGCTACATTTATATTATACTTTGGAAGAACATAGTTATGCTAAGTGCTTGGCATTTTGGTCATGTAACTTTTATCACTTAAAATATCCATCTTATTATTAAATACTTAAATTTTACATTTCATCAATGATCAATTCAAATGTGAAGTTTTGAATTTCTTTAATACAAATACAAACTTGAAGAACTTTCTAATATTTATCCACCAAAGTTAACTCTAAGTGAAACCCATCAACATCTCAATAATGTCCCCTTAATTCTAACTCTTATTGTAATAATAAAACTTTTAAATATTATCTTTTGAAGACATATCCACCTTAGTTTATCTATCTTAAGCATAATCTAACTAGAGCATTGAAAGAAAAACAAGTTGCATTTTTCACTAAAAAATTTTATTGTCCTTGATTTCAAATATAACACAAAGCATAACATTTATTTGCTTATTTGTATGAATTTATTTTGATAAACTAATTAGTCACATCAATAAAATAAAGGTTGAACTAAATGAAATTTTTTAAGAGTAAAAATACATAACATAATTTGTTAGTTGGGTTAACTAGTATAAGAAAAGTTGTATTACAAGGTTAATAGTGATCATTTCTTAGTTTTCTTACAATTGTATTATTTATTCTTTTTCAATGGTTAATGTATAAGGAAAGTTTTTTATACATGAAGGTTAGCATTTTGATACATAGTTTCTTACTATTAACATGCTATAAACCTTTATGAATGAAAATGTAAATTTTATTTTATAATATTTAATTTCTCAATCAATGAGATTTTGTACACAAACATGCAATTTGAGAGGAGCACAAAGATTGGCCATGCTTCCTTCTTTTTTTATTATTTTTCCACCTTTTTTTATCATTGTGACATAAGAGTAATATCTAAATCTAGTTGCAGAAATCTGATAGTACCTCTTTCTTCATAATTCTTGATGTCATATTTATATGTAATAAAATATTTTCATACTTCTATGCATAATATATAATTATATTAATGTAATGTTCAATTATTATTGAAAAAATATAGGTTTTTTTATTATTTTTTCTTTGCATTTTTTATTTTTTTCAATACATGTGCAATGTTTTATTACAAATTGTGCATAGTATTTTTGTGATTTTTCAAATATTTTTTAGTGTCTACTATTTCTATTTTTTGACATAAAAAGCTTTAGTTTTATTTTTATTATGTAAAACATGTTTTCTTGTTTTATTTTATTGATATTATATTGTGATTATATTTGTAATATTATATGTTTTGTGTCTCATGTTTTTTTATTTTTTTATTCTTTTCCTTTTTTTAATCTTGTATTTTTTATTTGTAATGATATGTTAATTAGTTCTTTATATATTATTCAATTTGATTGCTATATATGTCAAATAAATTAGATGATTTTTTTTACTTTTATATTGTATAAGTAAATTAGTTTTTCTTTCCCTAGTTTTATGTAAATTATTGTTTGCCATTTCCGTCACAATTTTGATTAGAAAGATGTTTCGATAAAACAATCATTTTTGCTTCTTTGCTTGACAAATATATTTATATTTGCACATTCATAGACATGCCTAACTTGCAAAAAAATTACAAAAAAATATGTAAATAGATCAAATGCTAGATTCATTTTTGTTATTTTAATCTTATTCTATTAATTATATTTAAGTGTTGCTTTCATTTTCTTCACATATTCTTATCTCTTAAATAAAAAAATATTATTTATTAATAAATTATTAAGATTTTTTTGTTATTTAAAGATTAATTTATCTTAAAAATAAAAGGAAATAATATTTCAATTTCATTAAAATATATAATCTTCATGAAAATTATGATATAATAGTTTTTAAAACATTAAAATTAAATAGTTATAACTAGACAAAATGATTTTTAATAAAAAATTAATGGCAAATACAATAGCGCAGGTAAAGACGCACATAAGGTCATTACAAAAATTAAAGAATAATCAATCACATTATTTATAATATTTGCATTAAAGTGATGATTGTTGACAAAACTAAATATAGGTACTTTATATTTGCTAAATTATTAGTGTATTAAAAAAATAATTGAAGATACTATGTAGGTAAATCAATTTGTAATTCTATGATATTTAAATTGTTTTTTTGCAAATTCCTATAATTTAAAAATATTAACTAAATTAAAATTAATTGAAAAATAAAACAAAATTTGTATAATAGAATATTCAAAAATTAAAAAATATTTGGTGAAGGAACTAATGAAAAATTAGCTCAATAATAAAAAAGATTGTTTTATAAAAAATAAAAAAAATGTTAATCATATTGAATAAGAGAAATGAATAGAAAGCCATAAATTAAATATCATAATGTAAATAACAAAAAAAAAATCATTTAAATAAAAATGTTGTAAGAGAAGAAAATGCTAAATAGTCTTGGAATAAGTGTAGCTCAATTTTAAAAGAACATGTAAAATATATTAAAAAAATATTTATGTAATTAAATAAAGACAACTTTGCTAATGTAAAAAAATAAATTAATTACTAAATAAAAAAACCATTTAAAATGAATTAATTAATTATTACCAAATGCATTAGAAATGAACACATATTTCCCTCGAAATGTAATGGTTTCAAACTTCTTAATATAAATTTTTGAAAAACTTAAAAGTTATATGATTGTAAAAATAATTCAAAATTTTAAAGTTTAATCATTATTTTC
The DNA here is from genome assembly GCA_023846275.1 of Vanilla planifolia. Lineage (NCBI taxonomy): Eukaryota > Viridiplantae > Streptophyta > Magnoliopsida > Asparagales > Orchidaceae > Vanilla > Vanilla planifolia. Next base: position 394,681 of record JAIUJO010000329.1, on the reverse strand, counting down.
AATAAATCAAGTAGTTAGAATACAAATTCAATAAAGAACAAACCAACAAAAATAAAATAATTATGAAAATAATATTAAAAAAAGTAAAGTTACAAAACTTTAGGTAAAATGATTAAAAAATTCTAAATAATTTTTATGCATTTGAAACAACGTCGACATTATGTTAATAAAATAATATACTAAAATATAGCTTTATATCACAAATATTTAAATTAGATTGTAGTAATTTTTAAGATATAAAAAATAGTAAAAATATAAAATATTTATAAATATACTACATATGTTGTGAAAGGCTAATTTTTCTTTACATATAAATATCAAATCTTAAAATATTGGTTGTTGTCATAAAGATTTTTTATTATTGCAAATGTCATAAATGACATTTTGCAAATAAGAAAGTTACATGTTAAAGTTATTTGCTACATGAAAAATAATTATTTAAAAATATAATTTAAAGAGTTTGTGAAAATATAAAAACATACAAAAAGAAATATTATGAACCATAAAAAATACTATAAGTAATGATAATATTAAAAATATATTTTTTCGAAGAAGAACATTAACAAATAAGAAACAGATAATTTATTAAAAATTTTCATTCTTTAAATGATTTTCATAATTTTTTTAAAAAAATTCAAAATAAAAAGTTTTAATATTAAATATATAGATAGAAAATGTTTTAATGATTCAAAACATTTAAATTGTGTGATCCAAGCAAAACTATTTGACAAATTAAATATGTGAGCACAAATGCTAAAACATAAATTAAATAATACAAAGCTATGTGAAATCGTGTCAATTAAAACAAAAGTATAATAAAAGTTAAAAATATGATAATTATCAGGGCAACATAATTTTGAAAGAATTATCATTGTTCAAAAAAATTTTAAAAACAAGACTATTTTATATGTAAATAAGATAAGCAATAACAAAAATGTTTCAACAAAGACTTTTCCTATCGCTCAAGCAAATAAGAAAGCTATTACAATTAAAAATATCTAAATTTTTAAAACAATTTGTAATTTAAAAAGTTGTTGGTTAAATAAAACCTGATAAGTTTAAATAAAAAATCCAAAAAAAATCACATCAAAATTATAAAAAGATCTCCAAAATATTTATATATTTACATGATACATCATAAAGTTGTACAATAATGTAATAAAAAAATATTTTGATTAAAATTAAAAGATAATATGCCAAAAAATATATAAAAATAATCATGAAAACTTAATACTTAATATATATGATACTATTTATAACATAATTATCAAAATTATCCTCCTTAAAAAAGCGTACAAAATTTTAAAATTAGTAACAAAAATAAATTTATAATAATTTTTTTAAAAAAATGCATAGTACAAAGTGAACAACAAAATGCATATTACAAAAGCTTCATGTACAAATGTAAGAAATAGGTACAACCAACTCGTAGGCAATGAAGCTTTAGAAAGGCTTAAAATCATAAAATGATTTTCTAAATCGATTTTCAATCAATTCTCTGTTTGGATGGAGGTCATGTAAAACGATTCTTGAGCATATTGATTATTTTATTTTTTTCTAATTCCATAATTAAATAAAGAAATTAAAAAAATATAAAACGTTGCTAAAATTAAAATTTTAAAATATATGAAAAATAAATCAAAATAATATCCAAAAAAATAAGTATTGAAATTTTTTTTGTAAATAAAGGGTACTCAATACGCTTAAGATTAATTGCAAAATAACTCAGAAGAATTATACCAATAATTATTGCATAACATTTTCGTGACAAAATATAAATTAAAATGAGAAAGAAAATCATTGAAGATTTCAAATAACAAATCGTAGGAAATAGAATATGATCTTAATATGCTCGTGCAAACGCAAAATTGAAATTAATGAACAAAATTAAATATCTTAATTATTAAGACAATAAAATATTTTTAAAAAATAAATAAAACATGTATTACATATTAAACAAATTCATCTAGTGACATAATTATGGAAAAGAACTTGTGGAAACAATTTTAAATATAATTGAAATTGCTAAGCTAACTAAATGTTGGAAATCTTTATTCATATTACAAACATTTCAACTAAAAGTTATAATAATAATTTATACAAATGAATGAACATACATACCATGATATGCAAATGTATAAATGATAAAAGTATTAACATTATAAAAAACTTGAGAGGTCAAAGTTTCAAATGCATTAATCAATAGAAATGATTTTCAGAAAAATGAAGAACTGTTAAAAGTAATAATTCTAGTAGATGTAAATATTTGTAACAAAAAAATATTTAATAGAAAAAAATACTTTTATTATTGAAATATTTGATTAGAATATATCAAAGACAAAAATCTAACATTAACTAAAAATTATAACAAAATATAGAAAATCATGTAAACAATTTAATAACTTATTTGAAGTTTTTATTGTATTTTTGCGGTCAAGCCAAAACTTTTCTAATAATATGAGTTTGATAAAAGCTTTAAAAATATTGGATTGAGAAAACTAGTAAAAAAGGATAAAGAAAATCATTAACAAAAAAATTATATTATAAAAATGATAATTATCACATAAAATAAAATTCATCAAATTTAAAAATGGATAAAACATTTACAAATGGCAAAATTATTATCACAAAAAAGTATTAAAAATATTCAAAACCATTTTTAAAATACTTAAACAATTAATTATCTGAAAATACAAATGAATATAAACTACTGACGTCAAAATAAAACGTATATAATTGCGAAAATAAAAAATGATAACAATAACTTAATATTAACCTCTAATATATGTACAACACAATGATAATAAATCTTCTCTTAGATATTAATTTATCAAATGTTCATGTGTAGTTAAAATGTATTTTTAAAAGGATTAAAAAAATTTAATGCAAGAAATATTTAAATTATTCCATCAGACTTCTAATTAGTTAACTCTTTTAATATTTTAAAAATAAAGGATGTCTTAACAAAAATTAAAATTAGCACAAATATTTTACAAAAAAAGCATTTGGAAAATATCTATAAATCAAGATTTTTCTAAGATTTTTGCATAATTAACTAATTAAAAATGTAATTTATTTAAGGAATATAAATAGTTAATATCATAATTTGCTTAAAAGTTTCAAAACTGTAATAATAACATATGAACAAAAATTATTTATAATAAAAAAAAGAACTATTATTCATCTAAAATTAAATATTATTAAATCACTAAAATCTACAAAATTATGTCGATAAAAAATTCTTAGCTCTGAATATGTTAGGAAAATGGATTCCATTGGACAAAAGATTCAACAGTACTAGACTTAAAAATTTCTTTTTCAAACTTCTTTCAACATTAAACTCAATGCTGATTATTTTAAAAAAATAATATAAGAGTTTTTTATTTGTTAGTAAAATTTCTCAAGTTTGAATAACGTAATAAGAGAATTTTATTACATAAAAAATTTTAGTGGTCGGAGTTAATCAAGTTTTTGCCTACTCCAAGCACTAAATTGAGCAATATTAAGCAAATCATACTTTTTTATCGTAATATATTACATGAATCGATATGACTGTATAATTCGACGTAATAATCATATGGTCTGATATCCATTTATAGTCAATCTAGTTGGTATGAAAGAATGTTAGCACACCACAAGACTTGCGTATGGTAAGTAAATGTGAGTAGAGCTTAAATTTCAAAAATATTTCATCGTGCTATACAAATTTCTTTACTGTACATATGTTTACTTGAATATGATTACATGGTCTATACTAATATTTGTATATTGTATTATTTTTTGTTGTTTGACTTAAATAGGTTGAGAACATCACCAATATACAATTGATAAAATTCATTATACTATTGCATATTATATGATGGTGATATACAACATTTTAAAAACTTTAATTTCAATTTGAGTGATTTTACTACAAGCTATAAGTTAACTAGATTATTTAATCTATTTGATTTTTTCTTATACCTTTTTATGGAATGGATTTTTCTTAATTGAATAGTATGATCATATTGTTTTAATCTTAGTAAGCAATTGCTCCATATAATCCACTTGTTATGCCATATCAATTAGTCTACTACTAAAATTTTCTATTTTCTCTAATAGCTAATCATATTTTTTGAGACATGGTCTTGTGGTGCTTTTAGTTATGCAAAATTTTTCATTTCAAATTTGAAAATTCATGCATAGTGTATTTGAGTCAGAAGTTTAATTTATAAGGTGGGGAAATTGTTTTACTCAAAAGGAAGACTTAGTTTCTTGATCATACAATTACCTTTTCCATTATTATTCCACAAATGGTTACATCTACATATTTAATCAATTGACATGTTCTCCTAGCATTAATCTCCTTCCAATATTGTTTACCTTTAATACTCAGAAGCAAATTTTGATGATCAATTAGTATTCTTCTGAAATAGCTTATTATTATAAAAATAACTTAGAGTGTTACTCAATAGATCAATAACCTCTTGTTTTTTTATTACTCACATTCTAAGTTTTTCATAAAGTAATTGAATCGATTGCAAGAAAGCATTTGCTAAATATTATCAAGCGAAGCTAGAGTCGTAAGTAATAAAAGCACATGGATGAGGTCCCCCACTCAAGGAATTACTTTTAAAACTAACATTAATGCCACATACCTTTGTCATCATTAAAAGGTCTTCTAATGCTATAGAATAAAGCTTTCCTAAGAAACTTCATTAAGATGTCAACAAGTTGCATGTTGTTAGGAACAAATTAAATGTCAACCACATTTCATTCTACATGGTTCATGATGAAATGGTGCTTAACATCAATTTGTTTGTCCTCAAAGTACTAAATCATGTTTTGAGTCAGGAAAATAGCACACATATTGTCATATTTTATGAGTATTTTTTTTTGCAAATGTAATCCCATATCTTCTAGTTTTCATTTTAATCCCAAAATTAGTTCTTAAAGTCCTCCTTATGCTTCATTGGTTGCAAGCAATCATTCCATGTTTTTTAATGGATCATGACTTTAAGGTCTGTAAAAAAATGATTAAATACCTACAACACTTTTCTTATTTACTATTGAACATATAATCTTTGTAGGTTTATCTTATGAGATAATGACATAAACAAATCGTGGTACGAAAACACTAACCTTTGTGCCAAGCAAGTACCAAAAGATTCTTTTTATAGATTCTAAATCAATGTCCTTGGAGCTTTACTATAACTAATTAAAAAAGTCCAATAGTAAAAACTTTCTTAGGTCTTCTTGTAGTTAAGTAAAGAACATACCATCCCTTGGTATAACTTGAAATCTATTTTTTTTCCTTTCATTTCTTTGTTTAATACTTTATGGAGAATCTTGAAAGTAGAAATAGGTTTAAGGCTCTCATGGTCAAGCATTTATAGCATCTCATTTAAAAACTTTATTTAAGTGACAAGAGTACCTTTCTCATATTGTTTAACTTTCAATCAAATAAAATAGGTAACTTAAGCCATTATTAATCTCAAATCCTACACCCATAAGCTTACTAAATCATTCACATAAAGCCAAGTTGGTTGATTCAAAAAAGATATTGTCTACAAAAACATGGACTACAAAAAGTTCATTAGTGCAGTTCTTGATGAACAAAGTTCAATCTACATTTCCGTCTTGAAATCATGTTAGAGTAGAAATCTGTTCAGTTTGTCATACCAGGATCTTTATTCTTATCGCAAATAATAGAAGTGTTTAATTAGCATATGTAGATGATTTTGATGTGGGCAATATTGAAAGAAATTCAATTATTCTACAAACACTTCCTCATAAACAAAAACATTTATGAATGTGGTCTTAACATTCCTTTGGTATAGTTCAAACACCTTTTAACAAGAAAAAGCTAATACATGACCATATTGCCTTAAACCTTATGATTAGTTTAGTGTTCCATCTAAATTTAACCTTTTCAATTGATTATAACCCTTTCCCACTAGACTTTCCATATTTTAAATAATAACCAAATGATCATTTTGCTTTTATTTTTTATGACTATATTATGGTGACATATCCTACCTAATAATTCCAAAGCATTCATTCTAACAAGAAAGTTAAAATCATCTAACAGCCCACAAAATAAAATTCATTCCTCGAGGCTTCATTTCTATTTTGAAGAATAAGTTATTAAGTTGATGCAACATACATAATTTCTTTTTAAATAGAGGCATGGGTTTGTACTCAAAATGATAGGTTGCTTCAAATTAAATCACTAAGATGATTTTTATTGTATACTAACTACTTTGATGCAACCATATCCTTGTTTTTGAAATTTTAACTTATCATTTATAACCTTTATGAAAATACAAGGATTCCTTTCTCACCATTCTTAGCTTGTAATCCAACAAAATAGTAAAACTCAACCATTATGACAATCTCAAATCCTACACAAATAAGCCTACTCATTCATTCACATAAATTGAGGTTCGTTGATCCAAATATGATATCATCTACATAATCTTGAAATGTAAGATGTTCATCAGTGTAGTTTTTTTAACAAAGTCTTATATAAATTCCCTTTCTAAAATATTATTTAAGAAGAAATTTACTAAGTTTATCATACCATAATATTTTTTGGTATTCCAATTTTTTTCAAAATCTTCCATGTCTTCCAAATCTTCCGATTTTTAATATATAATTTCATCAAATGCAAATTCAATGATTCTATTAAAACTAAGGTTTCCTTTTTAAACTTTTTATAAGTCTATCTATTTGAAGAGCTTTGTAAATAGATAGGCTCCATTAACTTGCTTTTTTAATCTCAAATTTCTATCCTACCTTTTGATGTTACAATTCCATCAAAGAAAGCCTAAGTTTTAATTTTTAGGCTTCTTGTTATTCCAAAGTAATATAGTATCTTATTCATAATTGGTTTGATAATAAATCGATTAAGACATTGTGATAAATTGAATGTCTTGAATTATTAAGACATTATGGATTGTAGATCCTACACCACCAAAAGAAAAGTAATAGAGGCTATCAATGGTTTAAGAGGAGTGCAGCATCGTTTGATTCATGACATTGAAGAAGCACATCTAAGTATTTAGATACAAAATTGAGAGATAAATGTTATATCTATAACAAATAAAAGGAATATTATTAGATTGGTAGTAGTTACATAGAGATAGCAAAACATTGTTGTCCTAAACTAGCATGATAAGTGTAAGATTAAAACAAAAATATTTGTAGGTAGAGGGGTTGATTCAAACTAAATGAGATGACATTATTTACAAAAAAAATACATATTTTGCCTATTATGACCACATTTTTGGCAAAACAATAATTCACATATATGTTGATAATGATGTTATTATATCCTTATTTCTCTTTTTTCTTATTAATTTTCCAAAATCTTCCATGTGTTCCAAATCTACCACTTTGTTTTGATTGATAATTCCATCAAACATCACTTGAGTAGATTCCTTTACAACTAAGCTTCCCTTGTTAAATGGATTATAGGTCTATTTATATGTAGGATATCATAAGAAGATAGCATCCATTAACTTGGTTTCTAATCTCTAATTCTTATCTTACTTATTAATGTAACACTTACATCCAAAAATTCCAAAGGTTTTATATTTGGTCTTCTTGTAATTCCAAAGTACATACAACTCTTATTTATAATTAGTTTGATGATAAATCTATTCAAACAATAACATAAATTGAATAGCTTAAATTGTTTAGGCATTGTGGTTTGGAGATCCTATATCACCAAGAAAAAAGTAAAAGTTGATACAAATTTGTATGGAGTCAAAACGTTTTTAATGTATGACATAGATGAAGCTTAATTAAATCTTTAGATGGATAATTAAGAGATATATGTTATATGCAAAACAAATTGGAAGAACTTTACTGTTGACCATTGTGTCATATTGACAGAAAGAATTTGTTGTCCTAAAAAAACATGATGATGTTAGGAGGATTAATCCCAAATATTTGCAAGTTTAAAAAAGAGATTCTCAAACCCAAAAAAATTAACTTTTCTTATTAAGGTAACATTTTTGATGAATCAATAAGTCAAATATTTGTTGATTAATAGTGTGGCTTATGGGGTATGGAAAACACTATTGCATTACATATGGGTTCCAAACCTTTTACATACTTTTGGAAAAGGTTTCTTGATCCATATGATACTCAACTAATGTCTAACATAAAATTCTAGGCTCAAAATAAAAGTCAATGAAAGAGAATATTTAAAACACTTAAGAATATATTAGGACTATGAAAATTATATTTTTAAAACAACTATAATATTTATTTCACTTTTAATTAATTTTCTTACAACAATAATTATTACTCTAGCATAGAGATGATACCAAACCAGATGTTATATGATACAATGCATTAATTATTGTTATATTGGCATGAACAACCCAAAAATGCCTTAATATATATATATATATATATATATATATATATATATATATATATATATATATATATATATATATATATATATATATATATATATATATATATATATATATATATATATGATTTTATATTCTATTAAGAAGATCTAAATAATTAAAAAATGAATACAAAATGAAAACAGCAAAACTCATGATTGTAAAATTAAGAAAGTGGGATTTTAGGAAGAGGATGATGTACATTCAAAAACAAAACCTATGAAATGCATTATGATGTTCGGAAAAATAAAGTAACAATGAAAAGAAATTTTGTGCTTTCATAGATTATTGAAATAAGTTGTTCTATTACTTACAAGATAGTTGTCATTATCATTGTTGTAGTACATCATGTATTTTTTCTTTCAATCCTAATAAAACTTTTTGCTAATGGTATTTTATATGAAAATATGTTCGAAGCAACTTGGTGGTGCATCCTAAATTATTTCATAAGCAAATAACTATGGCATTCTTAACAAGAGAAATCAACAAAATTAGAGAAAAGTGCATCCCGTGCACAAGTTATAATAACGAGTAGGTACTTGGAAAGTAAATGAAGAGTTGCTTTGGAGTCATCCCAACATTTTTTAAATTTTAATGATTAAATTCTTATATGGTGCAATGTTTACAAAATAGCCAAAAGCCTTTAATATTTTTTGTAATAATGTAAGTACATTTCAAAATTTATTTTGAATGTCATGAAATTAATTTCCATAAAGATATTTTTGCATAAGATCATAAATACTATCATTTGAAAGAACTAACAATATGGAGGGGAAGTCAAATATCAATGGAAAAAATGAAAGGTAACCTCAAATAATAATTTTACAAGAATTGGAAGAGGATATATCATAAAAAGAAATGCCAATATTAAAAATAAAATTAATTAATTCTAAGGGAATTTTTAAAGAAAAATAATGAAAGTACAAAATTAGAAACATATGAAGTTTTTACTTCAATAAGTAGTTCTTGGAATAATTTTTATGAAATTGGTCAAAAGATTTTTGGATGTCATTTGCAGTAATATGTTTAAGGAACACAAATCTTTATAAGGTTTTTACTCCAAGGGTTATCTAACAAAATATTTAATGTACTATAAGTGGAGAATATTAAGAGGAAAGATATCAATAAAAGAAATACTAGAGGTAGGAGTGTAATATAAAATTATTGTTAAGGTTAGAAAGAGGGACAAAAATTAAATAATTATGGAGGAGCCATTAAGAAAGATGAGACCTACTAATATAAGTTGAGACTAATTGATTCCATAAAGAGATGGAATGATCCAAAAATATTTTTGAATGGGGATAGTGTCACTATAAAGTGATAGTCGTTAGTTTGATGATCATTTCAATGAGTATTTGATGGTTAATGTATTGTGTTTTTTACCACTAGATATGATATTTTTTTATGATAAAAACCTTAAGTATTATTAATGAATTTTCTAGTAGAATAATGTGTAATGTTTTGTTAAGATCTCAAAGATTAGTTCATATTTATTAGACAATTCATGAATAAAGGATAGATTTATATAAAAAAAATTTGATCATACCAATTAAAAAGTCAAGAAAAATGTTGTCTCAAACACTAGTTTCAAATAGCTTAAAATATTTTTTAGAGATGACTAATGCAATGCTCAATTAATGTCTAAGGAATTAGTCATTATGTGGGATTTACTAGTGCCATTGGCTCCAATCTAAGAGGTTCTAAACTATCATATGAAATACTTTAAAGGTAGATGAGTTCTGCATGATTAAATAAAATTGGATTAGAACTTGGCCAACTGATCTAATAGGATAAGATCTGAATGGTTTGATTCATCATTGAAAACATGAGAAAGATGTCATTCATAAGATTCAAACATAGAGAAAGATGAGTTACCCAATTCAAGGATAAATTATTTCAAATGGCAAAAATAATAAAAAAAAATTCAATGAAGTCCAACATGATCTTGGTTATCTAAATTCAATCTAAGATCAAGTACTCATAGTGGTTGAAACATTTATTGTCCAATCAAAGATTGAATGGTGATAGAGCACATTTTTAGCACTAAATTGCTAGATGAAAGTTAGTCCCATATTTTTGGAAGGAAAAGTAATTTCCTCATTATAATAAGCTTAATGGGTGTATAGATAATTTCTTGGCCCAATCTAGATTAGCATGCACCTTGATTAATTTGTTAGCTTATTTTGAACTAGTTTCCTAACTCTATGCTACTTGGCCAAGTTGGACTTGGTTGGCGATGTGGTAATAAAAAAGGAAAGGTTTTTCTCCCACTTAATTCATTCTCTCCCTTACTACATGTTCCTTCTCACTTATTTAAATCTTGATAATTCTCCCATTTTAATATTATTAAAAAGGGGGAATAATTTAAAAATTTTTTGTTATACTTAATTGTTGTCATATGATTTGAAATTGATTTGTTGGATGGAATTTTATAAATATGTCAGGCAATTCTTTATATGTAGGAACATATGTGAAGTTTACTAAGTTTTTTAACTAATTGATCACTAATAAAGTCGCATCTTATACTATGTGCTTGCTCTTAAAATGATGAACTTAGTTCTTTTATAAGGCCAAGGAATTAGTGTTATCAATTCTAATGGGAATATGCAAGAGATCTAAACCAAAATCTTCAAATTGTTGTGTGAAACATAACAGTTTAGCAACACACCTTTTGGTCACTACATACTCAACTTCTGTAGTCAATATGGCTATGCAACTTTTTCTTCTTTCTTAACTAGGAAATCAAAATATTTCCTAGTAATTAACATGCACCTAAGGTTCTATCTTATCTAGCTTAGAGCTTACAAAGTCTAAATCTATAAAACTTATATGATCTTTTGAATAAATATTTTTAGGATGCCTAAAACCTATGTTCATTATACTTTCTACATATTTGAAGATTAATTTAGTCACCTTTAGATGGATTTACTTAGGCTTTTATTAGAATCTAGCATATAAGCTAACACTAAATAAAATGTTTAATATACTAATCATAAAATATAGTAAAGATCTAGCAAGTTCTTAAAGTTTTTTATCAATGTGTTTCTCAATTTTATATAAATCTAAATACACTAATTGATTCATTAGAATCATCTTATGTTTCATATTTTCATATCTAAACTTCTTGAATAAATAATTTAAATACTTAGTTTATAAAATACAAATTTCATCTTGTAGTTACATAACTTGTAATCCAAAGAAGAAATTTATCTCACCCATTATACTTATCTCAAACTCCCATGTGATTAAATCACTAAGCATCTTAAACATATTTTCATTTATGGTTCCAAAAGTTTTATCATCAACATAAACTTGTACAAGTAAGAGATTATTATTTAAAGATTTTAATAATAATGTGTTATCTATTTTTTCTTTCTTAAAATCACTATTAACTAGATAATCACTCAATCTATGATATCTTGAATGAGGAGCTTAGTTAAGGCCACAAAATGCCTTCTTAAACTTATATACATAATCATCATATGCATGGATCTTAAAACTTAGGGTTTATTGAACACACCAATCTTCTTTTATTAGCTTGTTTTAAAATTGATATTTTGCATACATTTGAAATAATCTAAAAATCTTATGACATGATTATGCTAAGAAAAGTTTAAGGACCACTAATCTTATTACTAATGTAAATGACTCCTAAAAATATATACCTTCAACTTTGCTATAACCTTTAGCAATAAGTCTACCTCTGTTTCCAACGATCACTTCATTTTTATCTAATATATTTTTAAATATCAATTTGGTTCCAATCACTTGTTTATCACTAAACCTAAGATCTAGTTCCCACACTTGGTTTCTCTCAAATTAATTCCACTCTTCTTTTACTACATAAACCTAATAGTTAACATTATGGGCTTCTTCTCTAGATAACAGTTTTGTGAAAGATAAAAATACATTACGATTAATTTCTCTCATAAAGTCTCTAGTTCAAACTTCTTGATTAACTTCCCCTATAATTGATTTTATTTAATGTGAAGCTTGGATTTTGAGCATCCATGTTGAAAACTTTATAAGTTTTCCTAAAAGAAGAGCATCCTATGAAAATTTCTAGTCATACCTTTCCATCAAACAAGTTGATTCTTTCATTATTAAGAATTATGCATTTATATCAAAAAACTTGAAAGTAGCTAACATTTAATTTTTTATTTTTAAATAACTCTTAAGTATATTTTCTTAAATATTGGTCTTAAATTAGTGCTAGTTAATATATAAAAGTTTTTTTTATTTCCATGTCCCAAACATATTTTGGTAGGTTGTATTCAATTAGCGTAGATATATCAATCTCTACTAAGGTCTTATTTTTCCTTTTAATCATGTCATTTTGCTGGTGTGAATTAGGACATGTAATTGGTTGCCCTCATTTTTAAACTCATTACTATTATCACATTGAATACAACTTAATTTAAGATAGCTTTTCTCTTTTATCTTTTTATCAATTAATAAAGATTTCAAATGTCTAACACTTTCGCTTAACAAATACAATATAATTATACCTAGAAGAATCATTAATAATCACAATTCTATTTTTTTGCCTAAACTCTAAGGCTGTGTAGATCTAAAAAAGTCTAACTAAACTATCCCTAAAGGTCTACTAATAATTAACTCATTTTTAGGTTTAAAAGTAAAATTTAAGTTTCCTTCCTTTTTTGCACGATTCATACCATTTTCAACTAGTTTTGTTAGGCTTAAGAAGAACTCTAGCTACATCTTGCTTGCTTGTTTTCTTTAATGTAAAATATCCTATGTGACCAATTCTGATTATCTTCTTCTTAGGCTTATCTTCAAGTGTTACCTATCTATTTAGACAATGTCTTATTGAGATAAATTTTTGTATCTCTCTAGTCATGTCGTGTGCATCTATTGTCCAACTCTCAAGAGCTAGTTTTTGGTTTTTTTCTTTATATATAGTTACATAAATTATCAAATTTTTATTACATATTCATAAAATGTAACTTTTATTTTCCTTATTTCTATGGATTATTCCAAAGTGTATTACTTCAACCATGTGAATGTCTCAAAATACTATATCTCTATAGAATAATTATGAAGACAACTTATTTTAAATTCTATATTCTCTAACCTTAGGAACCCAAACAAGCTTGGCATAGTCATTTAAAGCAAGGTTTTGTACTAAAAACATTTTTCCTAATTTGTCAATCATGAAAAGCATCTCCTTTTCTACAATGTAATATTTGAAATATATGGCATATTAAAAACATATATTTATGTCTAGAAAAATAAACATCATGTGAAACATTAGAAGCTTTTACATGTTGAAAAAAATAAATTTAGTGTTTCAAACTCATAATTTCTTTTTTTGAAGAAGTATTCTCAATCATCATGGAATCATTTTCATCACATAATTTTTTTTGTAATCTCTTCATAAAATAATTAAAAAATAATTATTTTTTCTTTATAAAACAATTTTTTAATTTTTTATGTATAAATATTAAAGAAGTTAAAACAATAATAACTTCTATGTAATTATTTTCAAAAACTTCACAAGGCCAAGAGCTTATCTTAATCTTTTATTCTATACTCAATCTCTTGATTCATCATCATTTACTATGAAGCATGTCATTTCTTCCTCCTCATTACCTGAAGTAGTTGAGTCTAATTCTTCTCAAGCAACCAAGTCGCTCGAAAAATCTTTCTTCTTTTTCATTCTCTTCTTTTTCTCTTTCTTTTTTTGGTGTATTTTGAGCTGTGGATAATTTTGTATAATATAACTGATTTGACCACAATCTTAGCATCTTATTGTCTTCATCACCTTCCTTCTCTTTTTTTTGTATAAAACATTTTGTTAAATTTATATCTAAACCCATAAGTTGAAAATTTACCTTTTTCTCCAAGTCCATAGAAAAGATAGACATTGTTACTATATTATCTTTGTTAGCTTTAAAAGATAATGATTCCTTGTACCTTACTCCATTCTTTGCTTGCTTATCGAGGCCTCTTTTTTAACTATCGTATTCATCTAAATCTCTATTGTTAATAATTCTTTGAGTAACTCATCCAATATGAGCTTGTTATGTCTTTGGCTACCTTTGTTATTGTGATAAAAGGATCATATTCATTTGATAGAACCTTTGCTACTTTTCTTAAAAGATCTATATTAGGAAGTACTTTTTTAAGATTTTCTAATCTAGTAGTAATATTAGCAAAATCACATAAACATCTTATTTGTAGTTTAACTCAAATTTATTCTAAAGAGCCAAGAATCATGTGTAAGAAGATTTATCTGTATTTTTTTAACTTAAAAAGTACCTTCAAAAGTTACTTCTAACTTTTTACAAACTTTATGTGTTATATAAAAATTCTTAACTTTATTAAATACACTTGGGGATATGTCATGATGAAGGTAGTTGAATGTTACAGCATTTAATTATATAATTCTCCTTTGATCACTACAAAGTGCACTAAATAACTTGATTTTCTTTTGTGCATGCATCTCTAAGTGAATAATATAATTCTTTAAGCACTTTTTAATATCTTAAGTTAATTGATTGTATAGAAATTCTAAGTCTATCTTTCAAATATTAATAAAATTTATCTTTAAATAATGATAGAATGATTGAAGAAGACCTTCATCTAGTGTTACAGAATATTAATCATGTGTGATAAGATATTAAAAACTTAATTTAAGAAATAATTTAATAAACACATATCTTAAAAGGTAATAAAAAATTATAAGATAGAAATTGAAATTATTTTATAATAAAATTAATAATTAAGTAAACATAATAGATAATTAAAACATACACGATGGTTCACCCAAGTGATTTGACCCACATTTGCTTATAGAGAACCCTCTTTGATACTTATTAAAATAAAATTAAGTATACAAATCCCACTTGAGTGGGTGATTTGTGAGTTTTAAAATACTTTTTATTATTTTAGGTTCTATTTCTTTTTTAAAAATTCTTCATAAAAAAATTGATGTTTATGAAAAATCTTTATTTTATATAAGTTAATTCTTAATTTTTATGATTAAAAATTTAAAAATAAATATTAAAATAATAAAACAAAATGTTTATATTTTTTGGATCAAATTAGATCCTACATCCACTCGCAAATAAGATGGAAAAAAGCACCGCTATCAAAAAGTTTACAACTTGAGAATTTTTTCTTATGACTCACCTCCAACCTACTAGCTTTTATAGGTTCAATTATAACACAAGATTTTACAAGCTTAACACCAACTTGGTTTTTTATGATATCAAAGTAAACCCACACTTTGATAAATGCTAGCCACCCAACCAAAAAGAAAATTGAAAAATATAACAAGAAGGAAAAATTGTGATAAATTTGAATAACTTTGGATGCTTGTTGATAAATTGAAGCACACATGACGAGCTTAAAATTACTATGAAAAGTAAGAAATTGAAACGTCAGAAGTGATAAGATTAGCTAAATGAATTTCACATTTTATGAAGAACTATGTTGTAGTTACTCTCAAGAGATTTTATGTAAGTAGAATGTCATACTATGCTTTGTTGAGATCTCAAATATTGGTTCATGTTTATTAGTCATTTTATGAATAATAGTTAGGTTTATATGGAAAAAGTTTCATCAATATTATTAAAAAATTTAGGAAAAATTGTTTCAAATAATGCTTCCAAATAGCTTAAAAAGCTCTCCCAAAAAACTAAAAATATTTCTTTGAATTGGTTAACACAATGGCTCAAATAATAACTAAGGAATTAGCCATTAGGTGCAATCAGCCAACATCAATATATCTTATTAGAGATGTTCTAGACTATTAAATCAAATATTTTAGAAGGAGATTAGTTCTAGATGGTTAGATGAAGACAAATTAGATCTAGGCCATGTAATCATGTAAGATGAGATCTGGATCATTGAATTCATCCTTTGCAAAGACAAAAATGATCTTAGCTATAGGACACAAAAGTGAAAAGTGATGGGCCATCTAATTCATGAGAAGATTATTTCAAAATGTAGAAATAATCAAAGTAATCCAATGAAGTTAGAGTGATCATGGTCATTTGATTTTGAGCCAAGATCGAGTGCTTATAGTGGATGGAACATTTATAATCTAATAAAAAATTGAATGGTAAGAAATAACACATGCTGTTGGCATTGAACAGTTGGAATCAGTCTCACATTATAAAAAAGAAATGTAGTTTTCTCTTTACAATACCTTCCATGGGTGCATAACGGAAGTGTGCTTGGGATTCATCACTTGAGCCACTCATATGCTTATAAGTAATTTCTTGATTATGGGTCCAAATTGACTCTGATTTGTATATTTAATTAGAGTTTAGCCTTAATCAATTGTTTGCCTTATGTCAACCATGTTCATGAATGCACCTCTAACCAATTTTTGGCTTAACTAGCCTTGTTTTTACCTAGTCCCCCATCATGACACTTCCAAGTTTACCAGAGCTTAAGCAGCCTGAGTGAGTTGAACTTGGCGAGGTTGGGGTGATGCTTATTTTTTTATTAGGAAAATTTAACAAAATTAATTTTTTAGTTTAACTAAAGTTTATCAAATTTGGCAAGTATTTGTTCGATAGATTTAATAAAAAGGGATAGAGTAAAAAAATAAGAACTTGTAAGTTTCCTAAATTATGAAAAAATTGAATAATTTAGATACTTAAGTTAGAATTTGAAAGTGAATAAAGGAGTGCATTATAATCTACAAACTAGTATGCTATTTTATAATAATTTTTTTTACAAACTGGATGCATACATCTTTTATCATTAAATCTTATTGAATTCTCCATGGTACTTTGAAGATCCCTAATTTATTATCTTGAGAAATGCATGCCTTATTTTTTAAAACTAAATACATTCACTCAAATCAAGTCTATTATGACCAAATGATTAGTATTTATGGCTTGACACTTCAAACACAAGGGTAACCAAATGAAATACATCTTTTATCTTTATGCAATTGTAGTTCAACATTTAACACATAAATCCATATTTAATTAAACAAGAATGTATTTTTAATAGAGGAAGTACTTTAGAGTGAACTAGGGGTAGCTAACTCCAAACAATACACTTGTTATGTATTGTAGGAAAACTCATATAAAGCCATAATGCTCCATTGTTCATGTAATATAGGGCAAAAACCTGTATGAGTTTCACGTAATTAGAAATTTTGTAGATATTTTGCCAGCTAATTGCATAATTATGTGATCAAATAATTGTATTCACATCCACCTTTAAACACATAATTATGTCTACTATTAAATGGCATAATTTTGTGATCCAAACATCAAATCCGAATTCTAATATAACAGCCCTGATCAAATCCCAATTTTTAAATAATTCTTATTTAATGTATTCAACTAATCATGTATTTTGGTATAAAGAGGTTAAGGAGGTTTCCTATGGAGCAGCTAAAATATAATTGCTCATTTAACAGTTCTTTTAAACAGTTGAGATTTTTATAATTTATTATTATTGATTAATTAATCAACTTGGGAAATATTATCAACCATTAAAGATATGTATAACAAAGTGAATTCTTAAAAAACATTAACTAATTAAATTTTTACACAATTTTTTAAAAAAATTATGTAATGACATTCAAGTCATTAGCACTTAGTGCTCACTCTCACGTCCTTGCATTGTGTCTCTCAAATCAATGAAGTTCACATTGTTTTTTATTTTTAATGGATTCAATTAAAACACTTATATCTCATTAAGTATTTTGCAATCATTAGCTTTTTATTTGTATTAATTTCAATTTTTTGTCATTGAATTATTTTATAAGACCATAGCAGCTTATTTCTTTTGTTTCATCATTGTAAGAGTTAAATGAAATCATCTTATAGTGAAAGATTTATATTTATTGCTATATTTTTATTTGATTTTTAATCAAGGGTAGGTGTAGGCTTGATTTTAAATCAAAAAACCTAATAATCATTTAAGAATATTTTTTTAATTTTTATTGATTTTTTTCATAATTTTCATTCAGCTTTATTATTACAAAATAAATGTATTTTAAAATAAAATCAATATGTTTTAAAAAATTAACATTTGTTAATAATCACTTTTAAATATGTACTCAAGTTTATTAAGAAATTAGTTTAAAGCATTTCTTTAAATATTCTTTAAGGAAATATGAAACTTTTTATTACAATAAACTCATTCCCATCTTGATAAGTCACACAACAAGGCTGCATATAGAACTATATAAATCATTTTAGTAATTTAGATCTATTTCTTTGTTGCAAGAGAATGAAATGAACTAATCATTATTCAATGAACTTGAGTAAGCGTGATAGTGGACTACATAGTAAAATTGGAACATGGAGTGGAATTTTTTATTAGAATGTGGATCTAAATGATGCTACGTGCTTATTATTGTTGTTACTCACCCATTGAATGGTTCAAAATATTGGATCAAGTAGTTGTACGACTTAATATATTTTTCGATAAAAAAACTTTTAAGAAACTTTGATGGGTCAAGGATGAGCTAAGTAATTTAAATAAAGCAAGATAAGCACATTGCAATGTCATCGAAAGAAACACATGCACTAAGAAATTCAACTGTGGTGGACACATTAATGAAAAGTAACATGCAGATTATTGTCATGATTTCTTAAAAATATTGATTGTACAAAACAAAAAACATTACTAAAAATAACATTGATCAATAGATAGATTCAAACATAATAGTATCAAATTTTGAGATCTATATTACAAAACATGGTGGCTCCAACTATTTGAACTAACATATTGTAGAGCATATGAATTGGAAATGCAAACTTAATCATTATTTTGTTAATTACATGATAATCTATGCGCATGCATCAAGTTTAATCATTTTTTGGATAAAACAAAGTGATGGTAGCACATGCTTTAATACTTTTCATAATAAACTTTTTTGAATGGGCTATTTACTTATCAAATAATTTCTTCATGACATAATAGATTTAATCAATAATTTAGTAAATGTGACAGTGAAGTGTTATGAACTAGATCAATAGGATGCTAAATATCTCTTAGTAGTTGGAGTGCGTTTAGCTAGTCATCAAGGAAACCTTCACAAATTCTTTTAACAAGGGTTAGACCATGGTTGGTGGAGTGGTTATACAGTAAGGACTTCATAAATTGTTACAATCTACTTAACATTACCACTAATTATATCCCTCATAATGTCACCTATTGAAATGACAAATTACTTTTTCTTTCTCTTTATCTTTATTTTTTGGAGTATTTAGGTTAGAAATTCTTTTTGAGGGAGGTAAAAGATATTGTGTGATCTTGGCTCCTTATTATCCAAAGGTGCAAGCATTTTCACTTCCATTTAACGTAACATCTTAATCAAACAACCAAGTTTTTTCTAAGATAAGATCATCTACTTTCATTGGTATCACATTACACCAATAATTCCTTGAAATATTGACCAAACTTGAAAGGAATGCAACAATTTGTTTTGTAAAAATTGATGTTTATTTGATCGACGATACTGTGCATAGGTGGAGATGGTCTATGAATGTTAAACCTATCTTTTTGGAAGTATTCTATAATATGACAATGCTATGACTATTGTCATCTATAATAATCTTATAGCATAGTATTTAATTCTAAGGAATGTACAAAATATTTTAGTTTGCCAACAAAGTTTTTGTTATTCGTAGTGTAATCAAACTACATCTTACAATAATTATAGGCTATGCAATATATTAAATTATTTAATCTAGTACTTGGAATTCTACTTTAACATCCTCATCTTGCTATATAACCTCATTTTTCTTAACTTTAATGCTATCTTTCATTCCTTCTTTTTAGTTTACATCTAAGGCTTTTTTAGGATATTATGCTATGACATGCCCTTTCTTATGATAGTAATAACACTCTACTGTGGAAGTAGTTGATGGTTTGTCTAGCAATTGAATTCAATAAGTTAGAAGTATTTGTGAAGAGACAAAATTGGTTTATAGACTACAAGTAGTAGAATAATGGAATTAGGGATATGCATTTTAGGTTAGGAAGTGGTCAAAGGAATCCAACTCTGACAAGTAATTGATATTTTAAATCATAAGCTACTTTATATGCCTTTTCTAAACTAATAATATTTCTCATGTATAACTCAATTGAGTAGTCACTCAAAGCCTAACTCAAAATGAAAAAAAAGTTACTTGATCTAGTTCCAAGACACCATATTAAAGCATATAATTCTAACACTGAATGTATGTGTTAGAACTCTTTCAACCTTAAGATAAATGTTGGTATTTATCCAAAAGTTCACCAAAATATGAAGTGAGTAAATATTTAACTTGCTGGCAAATTTTGATTTCTTTCCATGATCAAGGTAATGCTTGCTTATCAAAAAATTACTTTTTTAATGTGTAAATAAATATTCTAGTATGTGATATGAGCTTAAGTTTTTATAAATTGGCACTTTTCATGCTTACTAAGATCATATCATTTAAAATAATATTGTATTCTCAATTTCCAAATTTGATATACTTAAGGGTCTAAACTTCCATCAAATGTTTCTACCCTTATTTTAATCATGTTAACCTAGTGATCATTATCCCTACTATGTCAGCTACCATGGGTATGTGGGGTGGCTTGACATCTAGGTTGACATTCCATTTGGTTAGGTTCATTTTCAAAAGATATTTCCATCACTTCAAAGTCAGTTATCATAGACCAACTTAATCTATGAGTTCCAGCACATCTATTTTCACTATATTGTTCCATTTTGTCTATGCATGTTAGTAAGGCTTCTCTTTGCTCTTACATAGAATGAGTTAGTTCTATAATTATAGGTTGTATTATCAAGCCTACAAATGGCTGACTTGTAGAGAATTAGATATTTTATATTATTTTATAGACTTACTAGTCATAAATAATTAGGTTTGAAAAAATTTTTGTAATTTGAGATCGTAAGGTTTAAGAAAAACAAACAAATAATTAAATGTATTAACAAAAGAACATATAAATAAGTACATGTTGTAGCTTCAGACTTGAAAATAAGATTTTCTTATTTTTTATTTTTTCATATACTATTTAATAATTTTTTTATATTAATAATGCATATAATTAAAATATGTTACTTTAACGATAAATTACAAAATATGCAAAATTCTTAGCTAAGCACCCTTTCATACCAAGTTATTATATGATGATATTTTAAAACCTATTTTTAAGTCATTAATAATTGAAAGGTTCTTAGGTCCATGCAACATATCCTTATAAAGTCCTAACCAAAGATACTATTGGTTTATAATAACAAATCCTAGTATCATTATACAAGTCAAAACTTTCTTAGAAACTTAAAACATAAACTGATCATTAACATAAGAAATGTTAACCTAAAGAAAAAGTGGTTTCAATAACCAACATCTAAAATACTCAAGTTAGTGGTGAGGTATCATGGTGCACAAGTAGACTTCTTAGAATGCTAAATAAGAAAATTACTTTGTTCATTAAGAAAAATTAGAAATTTAGATGAGCTTATTAATTTCCAAAAAGTTGTGGTTAAGTGATTGAGGCATTTCTTAGAGATTTGTTGCTCTTATGAATATTGAATAATTTGTTAGGATCTTTATTTTCTTATCCATTCACTCTCCTTCCTAGGTTACCTCTAGAATCGCACTATTACATTGAATATACACAACATGCTTCTACTAAACTGGCATAGTGGTAGTACTTTATTATTTCATTTAAATTACATTGCTTACAACATTGTGAGCATCATTCTTTACAAAGATGTCAAAGCTACAATGATAATTTGTTAGCCTAAGAAATAAAAGGATATTATTGGAATATTATAAAACACATATTAGAATTCTAAAGTACAATTTTAGAATTCAAAAAGTCCTAATAAATTACAAAAAACATAATTTGAATTTAGTAAAAACTTTTCCTTGAAATGAAGCAAAATTAATTTGGCATAAGAAACTCCCAAATTTGCATTTGCATATTAAGTGTCTGTATAATGGGACGCAAGGAGGTGGATTATATGATTAGTGCAACACAGGCAAAGAGAAACAGTTGCACCCCAAGTCTAATTTGGAGATCAGCGTGAGCTAATAGGTCGACATGTGTTAATTGGTTAGGAAATTTCATGGATTGTAGATCAATGTTTGTGAGTGTGTATTGAGCTGATCAATGAGTTCAAAGAGTCAAGGTGGGTCATGTATGCCAAACAAATCAACACTAGTAGTGGTAAAGGAGAAAGATTACAATGAGTAGTAGCAAAAAGCAACCTAATGCTCAATTTTAAGACATTTAGAAACAAGTTTTTTGCTAATAAAATTACCATACTACTATAAGAATGTCCTACATAGAATTTAAAGTTATAAGTATTTGGAAAGCTGCTAATCAATCTCTAATTAACTTAAGCTAAATTATAAATACAAATAACCTAAAAATTTATAAAAAGAAAATTAAAAAGTGTAATAAACAAGGGTTAATTTTAATTGGCTCCCACAATAGGAATAATTTCATAGACTTACTAAAAGTAGAGGTTCCAAACTTCGAATGGCCTTAAATCTTAGTGGACTAGTATGTCTCAAAGTGGAATATTTGATTTATGTATGGAATGCTACTATGTTTGAAGCTTACTAATGTTTTTTGAATGCTAAAACATAACAACTCAATGACTTTTTAAGGGGTGAAGTTTAACCTATTGAATAATTTTAAAGTAAAAAAATTCTACAATTTTCTCTTCAAAGAAGAAATAATGGGTAATTTTATACGTGTTTTGCATTATATGAATGTAGATAGCAAAAGCTTATATAATATTTTTAAGCTATGTTAATGACATATATTATCCCTTATGCTTCCTTAATGATAACATGGCTTTATTGGTGATAATGACAAAATTTTAGGTTTTCAAAATATTAAATAATTAAATGATGATATGTAATTGCATTAATGGATGATTATATTAATCATAAGTTATATAGTTCTATTTATGTTTATTATAAGTATTTAACATCTCTTAAAATCATTTATCCATCTTTTCCACCATTTCAAGGCTATGTAGACCATTTCTCTACCATTTCGTTTATGAAAAAAAAAGAATTACAAAATATTGGAGGTTACAATAGTTATAGTTTCTTAAAATGCATTATTTTTTTATCAAGACTTCTAAAGGCTGCTATTGATATGTGTGTGCGAAGATGACCATCCATATGTTTTTGATGTGTTGATGCACGTAAATGTCATAAGCTCACTAGATACTATTCAGTGATTTGGAGTGTCTCACTGAAGTATCAATATTACTAATTCAATTTATTAATTGGAATGAGTCTAATGCATAAAGGTATCTATAATGACCCTGATTGATTCCACATAACTTGTGCATTCAAATTGTATAAGAACACATAAGAGTGTAATGATTGACCTTGGTCTAACGACCTATCATATTGTATGTTGAGAACCATATTGCTAAACATTTTATGACAAGATTCATGAACGATAAACCAAGCTAATTGAGGAATTGAACAACAAAAATTGAGACAATGTGCCTCAATGGATAAGTTTGATTAAAGTATTATTGCATTTTTTGTAAATAAATAATCTATAACAAATCAAAGTGCTTTCAAAGAAATAGAAATGGTTCATGCCATGCCACATATTTAGGTGATGACAATCTTGCTATAAAGTATGGTATACTACATTTACAAATTTCATGATTTTAGGATGTACAAAAAACAAATTAGAGTCAACATATTTGTCTAATCCTTTCTAATGAGTGGTAGTATTAGAATGACATTGACAAAAAGAGGAAACATAAAAGATAGATCTGATTGATCAACATTAAAAAATACTCATTGAAGATGGTACTCTCGATGTGAAATGTTATACTAGCCTAATAAGGAATCGTATTATACATGCTAAGAAATTGTTCAACTTTGGAGTAATCCAAACTAACTATTGATGCATTATTAAATTTTTTTGGACCAATCTAAAAGTTGCACGTTAGGTAGCAACTAAGCTAGTTATTATATTGCTATGATGTAAAGTATAACTCAATACAGTGATAAAATCTATAACCATGCATGTTGAAATAATCAATAAGTGTCATCTATTGTTTAGATATTAATGACCATATTAGTATGATTCAAAGCCATGATAAAGTTGCATAGAATCAAAGTAAAGTCTCTAATGATTCCAAATAAATAGTGAGTCCAATGTATTGCCTAATTAAGTCCATCATACTTTACTAATGCCATTGAATTAGTCTTCACATATGGTTTATTTGGAGGATGTGCTTGCCAATGAATCAAGGAGTACAAGATGACTAGGCTATGGAAACATGCGTAACTAAAATTGATGAACAATTAAATTTGCAATTAGATCAAATGACAAAGAAATTGTTGAGAAAGAGATGGCTTTTTTGTCATTCTTTGCATAACTTATTCCTAAAAAGAATGTTAAATTTGTTAGGTAGCTTCCTAGTTCACAAATTTTCTATCGTATTAATACTACAAAAGGTATCATAATTGTATGAACCTTTCTTTTGCATTTTTTTCTAGAATCAAGTTCAATTTTGAATGGAATATATTGGAATGGGTTGGACTTTTATAAGTTTTTAAACAAAAAAGTCATGATCTTAGATATAAGAAGAATAGCTATGATTTATTAAAATTAAGAGATTTTATCAACATTGGTTTCCCTACTATGAAATGAACCACAAAAAATAGGTTCAGTCATTTTTTTGAGAATATGATTAACTTGAGATGAGTTATATGAACCCAAAATAGTTTATCAAAATTGATTTCTTAAGCTAAAATAAAAGTTATATCATAAAATCTAGTGGTTGTCCAAGATTTTAGTTCATTTTTTTTAGCCCAAAATACTTAGTAATTTCCCCAAGAACAAATCCAAGTCAACCTTAATGATCATGTGAATGCATTTCATGCCTTTGATTATGGACTAATTAGTTGGATGACTTTCCTTATGATCACCACACCAACACATCTCCTTATCACGCTTAATTAAAACTTTGTAAACTTTTGGAATTGGTTTTTAACTTAAACCTCCAAATGAATGCAATTATTAGCTATTTAAGTCTACTAGTTTGTTACTACATTTCTTTTCTTGAATATATGTTAGAATTAAACTACGTTGCAATGAAATCGATTCATTCTAATTAGTAGAATTAAGCTACAAGTGATTCCAATGCTTTTGTGCAACATTATAATGATTGATTAATTGTTTGATTCCATAATGATGTTTACATAATCCCAAATTATCCCATAAGTTTAAACCAAATAGTATTTCAATGGCTTCAACTTATATATTTTTTTAGATACAATGTAAATTGAGAGTGCTTTAATAGCTTTACCAAGTAGTTTCCAATCACATGAACACAACCTATAAGGCCTTGGTTCCCTCTAGTCAATCACTTAGAATTAAATTTGACTAATTCCTTTACAGGGGAGTGTATTAAACAACTATTTAATTGTTCAATTGATCCCAAAAAATCAAGGAAGCATTGAATTTTTTACTTTTTGAGGATCTATTAAACCTCTTTAGATAATTAGACAACATTTCAAACCATAACTATTATGTTGAACTCTATCAAGGAATAGGGAATATTTGCTCAACGAATTGCTTTGAATTTATATCTTCTAGATATTTTAGCATACGAGAGATAGTAAAAAACTAAATCCCTTAATAGCTATTGAGTTTGGGTGACTACACTTCCATCATTGTTGAAGCATTTCTTGAATCATGATGGTGGGTTTGTTTAATGCCAAGATTAATTTCAAATGGGTTCCATAAGATTCATTTGAGAGTTCCTATATACAAAAGATAGCATTTGTCTATAAAGTTAAAATCAAGTCCCTCAAGTTCTTATCAAAAGCTAATTAGTTATTTTGGAGTCCCCATATAAGTTGAGAAATTGTGGAAGGTTGGCAATTATTCTACATTATTTTTTATGACTTATAAGTAAGGCAATTAATTACCTCTAAGCTTATCTTATTCTAAATTGATAGTGAGCTTACCATCCTTGGTGAGGGTCTAGTAATTGATGCCATCATTATCTATTTTCCTCCAAGTATTACAAAATACAAAATAGTGAGAATGATTCTCTTTACTTGATTCCAAGTAAATAAGCATGCTCCATAACATTTTATATTAAGTAAATTACAACTTATGTTTATAAAATAGATAATTCTTGAGGTGTAGACCTTCTTAAAAAGCTTTACATTACATGAATCATTAAAATCTTACAATTGCTTAACTAGTAATCCATACATTTCGTAGGGGAAACTAATCTTTTTCTAGCTTGCCAAATGGTGCTTGCTTTGCAAATCATTATCACACCAAAGGAAACTATTTATCACACTTTCTAAAAAAATTAGTAATATTATTGAGAAGATAAGATATCAATAGATTATAAAGTATTATTAGTTAGAGGATATGACTGAAAAATACTACCTCCCACTGAGAGTATTTTCTTTTGCATGTTTTGTTAATTTAGTGTTTTGAGTGGACCCCTTTTTCCTACCTTTGAATAATGTGCTTTTGAGTTGAGGGATTTGAAGATAGCATCTTTTCTAAAGGAGCTCCTTGTCGATGTTCTCCTACTTGTGTTTCATATTTGTACATATAATAAAGAAGATCCTTTGTATAATAATCTATAAACTTGACGTGCCTTTGAGATCAGACAGGAAAATGTGATATTTTTTATTGATCATTTGTAACCTCTTTAGAAGAGAATAAAGTAATCTACAAAGCAAAAATGGGACAATGGTTGACAACCACTTCGAGTGGTCTAGTGCTTCACCTTAACATGTATATGTAGATTGTTTAAACCTCTTCTTAGTGTTTCAGCTACAAGGTGGAGAAGAAAAGGGGATAAAGGGTTACCATGCTTTAGCTAATAGGAGAATTTAGATGGAACCATTTCCTTTTTTGTTAAAAATGACTTTCAACTAGCTTATATTATATATAATCTTGATTGGATTAATAAATTAACTATTGAAGTTAAACATTTGTAGTACTTGTTTTTCTCATGATATATATTATTGAACATATTCTTAAAGTCTAGCTTGATAATAGAGCTATTAGCTTCAATCTTCTCATCTAAATCATTAGTTTGCACTTATGAGAGTATGATTTTTATGTAGGTAAGATCTTTTTAGTGTTATCTCTTTCTTTAGTAAAGTTGATTGCTGCATGGAGATGATGGTGGGTAGGAAAAACTATAGGCTAGCTACTAAGAACTTAGTATATTTTTGAGAAACTTTATATCCAATTGTCATAAAAGTCTTTCAAAGTTGTATTATAATTAATCTTTACAAAAAAAATTAATTTAGTACTACTACATTCTTTAGGTGATAGGCTACCAATAATAAAATCATTGATAGAGAAATAAATTTCATATTAAAATGTGGACCAAGAATGCTTGTAAAATAAAACATCAAACCCATCCAACTTGTAAGCACATGAAGAATCCATCAAAAAAATAATTTGTTTTTTTTCTCCTTCTTAATTAGTTGAATTAGCATCATATTACTTTTTAGTTGGTCTAAGAATCAAAAAGCAGAGCACTTCTCCATTTTCTTGGCATGGAATAGAGCGATGTTCAGCAATCCACAACATTTTTAGCAATTAACTCCTTCTTTAAGACCCAACTCCCACTTGGATCTTAAAGTATCTATATATTATCCATCATTTGCTTGTTATTGAATATTATGTGGAAGACATTTGTGATTTTATCACCATTCTTAAGCTACACAATACCTACCTTTTAGCTCACATACATCTGATGCAATAGCATTGAGCACGTCATGTAAAAGTTTAACTTGAAGATGTTTTAGTTCTATTCGAACTTGGAGCCCTATTAGGATTGGCCACAATACTTCTCATTAGTTTTTGTTATCATAATCATTATCGGGATCAATTATAAAAAACCCTCATTTATTGCATATTTCTATTTTTTTTTATGAATACATCATTTTATTTGTATATATAGATAAGTTTAATTTCCTAAAAGAATAATTAAAAACTTTTTAGAGATTTTTCATCTTTTTAATCGATATAGGCCTTCCCTTTAACCATCTCACAAGTTTGTCTATATAAAATTTGCTTAAAATAGATTTAGAAATGGCTTAAAATTTAGTTTTGGGGTTTTTTCTATCAACCACCTTTGACAGCCATCGTTACCACTACCATCAGTGGTGACTCATCAACTCATGCTAACTCTCTTCGACTTGCATTGACCCCAAAGTGGACTCGAAGTGTCAAGGCCTCCCTACCGATGCTACTCATTCAAATTGGAAACCAGTGATGCACCGATTAACCTATGTGGAATTGTGCATTTCCCATTACCTCACCTTTCACCTTTACTACTACCTAAAATGCATGTGTCAGTTTGTGAACAAATGAAAGTAATTAATTTTTTAGTGCATTTAGTTAATTTTTTAATTTTTTTAAAGAATTTTAGATATTTATTTTGTAATCTTTGGTGGCATTCAGAACTCTAAATATCCTCTAAAATTCCAAAAACATATCCCTTTATATTCTCATATGTCCTCCCCTTACATCTCCACAATTTCAATACTATGTTTAGTTCATATTAACATTTGTTAGTCCTAACATTGATAACACAATTGTAACTCTTTATTGTTGTTCACCTTCTCCATAACATGTTATTCTTTTTCTTCAATCTTTAAAAATATATGACCAAATTAAATTTTACTCCATTCTTTAAGATGGGCTTTAGTTCTCATTAACTTGTAAGTTAGGGCCGTCCTTCCTAGTCAAGCAATTGGAAAACTCCAGTGCTAAGCAAACACTTGAGACAGTTCTATGCTTTCAATCCTAGTACTTAGGAATCTATGTTGTTTAGATTTAATTATTGATGAACAAATGATCAGTGATAGCATTTGGTATAACACAAACTTGTTCATATGTTGAGCCACAATTTTAGGAAGGCTTTGAGCAAATCAATGATTCAATAAGGTTCTGTCTACAAGAGTGGTGTTTATATTTTTCAACCTTAGTAAAGTGGTTTGAGTGTCCCTTCCATATAGGGAAGATAATTGGACTCCATTATCAATCATAAATGGCACCAAATATCTATTCTATTAATAAAAGAGTTGTTGGCATACACAAAATGGTAACACATCATTTATGTATCACCATGTGAAGAAAATATTCCTAATTTTCAATTTTTAACATTGTAAGTATTGTAACTAAAACACATATGCTTTGTTAGAAATGTTGCCTCACAATAGTAAAATTTTAGTCTCCTATAAAGAATGTCCATTTCTATATTACTTGCAAAGCATTCCATCATCACAATTAACTTAATTTTGTGTAATCTAATCATGTTATTAAGCATCAAGCTGCTACAAAACTAACTACATCCTTTGCGTTGAAAAGTAGGACATTATCAATTACAATCTACAATGCTTATATTTTGAGATTCTTGAAAACTTCTTCTTGTCATTTTTAAATAAATGATCTTTTAAACATTCCATTTAGTGACTTTTCTTATTGACTTGTTACTAATAACCACTGTGAAGCTATTTGAGCCTAACTTAAAGAGCTCAAGAGCCTTTACTTTTTCCTAGAGATCTGTATTTGGGAGTTTAAGAGATTGAAAGTTTACTTGATGTTTATGCTACATGTCCTTCGTAAATTTAAAATTAGATTGATATTTTTTACTCTTACTTTAGAATTGATAGTCAAAAGTGATCATGTAGTCATTGAATAGATTATTCATAGCACAATTATGTTTTTTTTATTCTGTTGATGTTGTGTGATGTAGTGGGTGTTGATATTATTTTCTACATTGATGGCTACCAAAGTTTGAAGTTTCATATAACTTATTACTTCATTAATTGGAATTGTCTCATCCTCTTCATGTCTTACACATAAGGGTTTAGAGCTTTTTGCTTTCTTGCATTGGACCATTAAGAATCCTTGCTTACAGTTTCTTCAATAATAATTGGGAAAATTTTCATTAGTTAACTTTTTTTTAGTAATCCATTATTACACTTAGTCTTTTTGGAGATTCCAATACATAAACGAAGTCTTTTAGCAAGTTCAACCAAAATGAAGTCCAAAGCCCCATGGGGTCTTATTATGTTTATTGTCATTGCATTACTTTTAAAGACTTGCTAACTATTAACATGATTGATAATAGAGCCTACTTATTGACCATGGTTATTGGAATATGCTTTAATGAGATATACACTAAAGCTTACAAAGGTTTAGTATTGAGCTAAAAATTTGGAACCATTTGAGAACCGTCATTTGAAAGACTACAGTAATCCAAATATTGTTCATCCAACATCAAATATTTTCCAATTTTAGTGAAAATATTAGGAGCACATGCTTACCACTTTGTGATAGATTCAAAGATGCCAATTGTTTTGAATTCTTATTCTTTGAAATTCCATGCTTGGTCATCTAATTGAAAATGTTAGCTATTTGAGTGAGTTTGAAGGGGGCAACCTTTTTAGAGACATCATCATCAAACATGACCTTTTGTTTACACTTTAAAAAAGAGATTAGTGCTATCATGATTAGTGAGGATAAAAAACTTTCCCACATTCAACATAAAAGAAAAACCATGAGGCTAATACACACGTGAGATATACGTGAGATATACCCAACAAGGGAGAGGATCATACTTACAAGAAGGTGTTCCTAGAGTCATGTTGGAAGTGTCACCATGCTAAAACAAACTTGAAAAATGCTACCACCTCACTATCACTTTGATGTTTGTTTGAGAAGTTCTTTTGAGACTTGTGTCAAAATGAACCTTTTTATGATTTTAAAAACCAAAAATTTCTCCATGTTTACTATTATTTTTCTTTGTTTATTATTCAAGCTTACCATATATCCTGCATGTTATTAACTCTTCATTTCAAATATCAACTTTTTTGGCTTATGCTTCATTAAGTTCCTTCCTTTTAATTAACCTAGTTTAGTTCATTTGAGTTTTGTACATTCATCTTAAGAAAATGATCTCTTCTCATCATGTCAAGAGTAGTTCAATAAGAGAATGGGTGAATTATTAGAAAAATAAAATTTGTTTCTTACAAAAATATTTTAAGGAAATGTTTAAAAATTTTTGCAATAAGCTTAAACAAATATCTAAAACTAGTTTTTCAAAAAATTTAAATTTCATTTAAAATAACGATAATTTTTATTTAAGAATAAATTTTTAAGGAAATTGTATAATAGTAATGTTAATAAGAATTTAAAGTGTACTTTAGCATTGTATAGGTTATTCATCCTAAAATTAAATGTACAACCACTCCTAGAAAAAAAATGCTATTAAAAAAATCTATATAAGACTTTTGCCAAACAATGGGTATACTAAACTCTCACAATAATTAAATAGAAAAAACACTAACTACAAAGGCCTTATATTGAAGTAAGATTTATAAGAAGAGGAAAGAAAAGTGGTAATTAAAATTTATGCAAAGTAATTCCTATGCTTGACGAATGCTCAACAAGGCACAAGTATTTTAATTTTGTCAAATAGAAAAAAGAGGAAATGAGAACTTTGATGTTTTTAAGAAGGAATAATGAACTGGTGAAGAAGGACACAATGTGTAGGGGCAACAATGAGCACTAGCTATTAATGCCTTCAGTATCATTACTTAAAATGTTTCTTTAGAATTTTATAAAAATTTCATCAATTTATTTTGATCAATATTTTCCCAATTTATTTCCTAATGGCTAAAAGTGTTTAACAAACTAACCATTTGATGTTATTAATAAATATAAGTTTTTTAATTAAAAACTTAATATTATTTAAATAAAATTTATAAAACCTAGTAAATATTTAACAAAAAAGTTGTCATTGTGTGGGAGTGACAAGATTAAAAAAAAGTTGGAACACTTGGTTATGAAAACTGCACAAATGGCCAGTTATGAAAAAATTTGAGTAGTTTAAAAATTTGGATTTCATATGAATGGCTAATTCTGAATTATGATATAATGACAAGATTTAATTTTACTTGTATATTAAATGTGGACCATGCAATCGTTTAATGGAGAGATTAGACAATGAGTAGAATTATCGTTTAAAAAGGGCAATTGTAGTAATGATCATTTTATTGTAAAATTACATGATTAGATAGCACAAATGACCATAGTATTTTAGAAGTTTGTGAGGAAAAAGCTTTAAACTTTAGTCCCAAATGATGTATTTGCTCCTATTTTTTTCTTCTTATAAGACACTTTGTTTGCTCTAAAAGTAGCTTGATTTCATGATAAGTGTTATCAAGTTTGTTCATGAGTAAGTCACTACACATCCAATAACATGATTAATTAATTCATAAAAGTAGTGAGTAGTGCCTTGATTTAGGATACTACTATCTAAGCTCAGGAGTGATGCCTTGTTCTGATTATTGTAGCGAATGGGATCTACATTAATGCTCCGTGCCTGAAAATTGTTACATATGTTTAGATTAGTCAATTTTAGTAGAATTAGTTTTTCTTATTTTTTAAATTTAATTAATTATTATAGAAACAAAAATAAAAAAATTAAGAAAAGTGATTCTTATGACAATCATGATATCATTATTCAAAATATCGTTTTTGATGACATGTCACTTTAACAAAGATGATTTTCATGAGATTTAATATTTACTGTGTTTTTCTTTAACATCTTCTGTGAAGAAACATATTAACTATCTAAAATTTAAAAATTTGCTCAACCAAATTCACCAAAAATATTTTTTCTTATTACTATCAAATAAAGTATCATGGTTAGGAATTAACATCATAATATCAAGCTTATAAAACTTCTTGACATCTTTTTGAAGCTCCTCTTCAACACTTATCTAGACAAAATATATCCAAGCTTTATGATTATGTTAAAACCTCATATAATTAGGTTATTATCATCAAAATATCTTTGATTGTTCATGAGACCATCATGATAACAACATTCACCATTTTATAATATAGCAAAAATAAACCTTTAAAAGTAAAATAAACTTGTATTATTTATATTCAATTAATTATATAACTACTTCTTATTAATAAAAAAAATATGCAATTATATACACATAGATACAAACACATACAAACACACACACACACATATACACAAAACTGCTCACCCACACACGTAGACACACATACACACGCACACACAAACACACACACACACACACACACACAGATATATATATATATATATATATATATATATATATATATATATATATATATATATATATATATATATATATATATATCATTTTGCCTTAGCATAACTCTTAAATTTTCTTACACTACCAAGCCTAAAATTTGTTTAAAAAAACATGAGTGCAACCAAATTATAAAGAATCATATTATCATATTGTACTTGTAAGTTCCAAGAAAAATATTATTATGCTAGGAATCCAATAATTTTTGTCTTCCACAATATCAATGCATAAATAAAATATCTACAAAATCAATAAAACCACTCAATTCTAATCTAATCTAAGGAAATATCATGAATAATTACTAAAGTCTGATAGAAAAAAATAACTAACAAGAACCAAGTCTAATAACATAATCAAATACAATTATATATCTAATAAAATAGAATTAATGAGAAAAAGTATCAATTCTATTATTATTCATGATGAAGTAAATAACATAAATTGTTCAACTAATTCACTAACCCTGATAATCTTTAGCTCAAATGTTACTCAAATTTTAACAACTTGATCATGATATAAATGGGAGAGTTTGGTGGCTCAACAAGAAAACTTTCAGCCATACTATAACATTATTATACACTAATATGAATTATGAATGTAACAATAGCATAAATCTCATGAATGAATGACATTAGTTTCCAAATAACAAAAGGATATCGTCTTCTACTAACTAATTCAACATGTATTTCTTTACACTATGGCAACCAGATACTTAGCATCTACTCCATAATATAATACAACTTTTCATACACAAAAATTATGACAATCCCTGTCGCTTCTTTCAAATAATGTAATCCAGCATTTGACATGGTAATGATAATCACATGGGCATCCATGTAGGATTCCAAGAGTCTTCATGAACCACAAGTAGTCCCCAATACAACAAAGCACACGATGGTGTGGGGTTCCTGCAAATTATAAAATTTCATACCATGAAATTGACACTCCATTTATAGGCTTAACCATTCATATTTAATTAACACTAACCAATGGTGTGGGGTTCTTGACAATTCTATCTCCATAGTGAGTGTTATTAATTTAGAGTCGATTATATCTAGAAGACTTGGGGTTCTTATTAAATCCTAATTTAGCTATCAAGATATTCTTAGCCCATTTTTCTTATATTTAATCTTGCCCCACTTTATTTTGGATCTTTCACATCTAAGTTGGCCATAGAGTTCATAATGGCTTAGCTTTTATCCTTAGGTTATATATTTAACTTATAACTAGTACAACTCAGCCTCGATCCACACAAGTATCATTATGACCCTTATGATTCTAGGGAAAACTATAATCATCATAATAATAATAAGGCTTCTCTTAAGCCTTAACATATTCCTTAGATCACCATCAAGACTGTCATCATGTGACTTAAACTGAGTCCCTCTAAGCTTTTCTAACTAGTAAGCAAGAATGACACACACCTTGGAATCTATTTAGGTTCTATTTAAGGTTGAACCAATGCCTCTTATAACATAGCTAAGTCTAAGGTTCCATGCTTCAGAAGTAGACCCTAAATAATGAAATGGCTGGCTACAACATTATCGAGAATTTTTTTTTATTTCCAAGTGCCTTTATCTTTTTTATTATATAATCTATGGTATAACATATATCACATTACATTTCATATATTTTTTCCCATGATTTTAGCAATAAAGTACCATTTATAACATATCATGTTATCAACTAAACTTGTGAGTAATTGTAAACACAATCATAGTGCCTCAGATCAAAAATACATTGAAACAATAAGCTTAAATGAAAAACATATAATAAAGTCTATATTTTACACATTTCTATATTTGTCAAGGCACAAAACTTATTATCTATTCTTGCAAATAATCAAGAATTAAATATATTCAATCTATATTATCAAACAGTAATTCTACTTAGAAAGAAGAAGAATTATATTTAGGATCCTAACTATTAGTGACATATAATAAGAAAACAAGGCCAATATGTTTAGGTTATGAGGGTTATATTAAATAAAACTTTGATCTTCCTGATTTTTTATTTTTTAACAATTATCATGATAATCTATGCTTAATGCATAGATGCTTAGGAAACCAACATAAATAAACAACAAGGCATATAATTAAGCATGATTTTCACTTATTTTACATGGTGATGTCTATGTCAACAAGTGCTTTACAGCATCAAATTGCTATTCTAATATCATATTCCATATATATCTACAATGAAAGCAAAAAATGTAGTATCTGATCATGTAATTTTCTTAGCATTCATAAGAAAAAAAGTAATCTACATTTTTTATAACTAAATTAGAAACCCTACATAAGAAAAAGTAAAAATTGAACCATTCATTTACTTAATAAATCTCTCTTAGCCTAGAGAAGAAAGAATTTCCTCCTTAAACACATTACTTGAAAAATAATGACCAATTATATTTCTTATTCATGCATTATTAAACTTTTTTTCTTAAAGACCTTTTGAAATTTTTGCTAATTTGAATGTTTCTTTTTTAATTTTAATTTTCACTCTGACATTTTTTTATTTCAAAATACCTCCAAAGCTCACATTATTATGAAAGGGGTTTTTGATAGTTATGTTGTCAGTTAGAAAATTAGAAATATTTTAATTATCATAAATATTTTTGGTAATTTATATTTCACATTTATTATATTTTAGTTATCAAAATAACTTGATATTTTGAAATTATAAAATAACCTTTAAGTTTTTAAATGTTTAATTTCCTTTATATAAACAAATAATTAAATCAAAATGGGATATAAATAAAAAATATGCATCATAAATAAAAAAATTATGGAAAGAGAAGCAAAAAATCATAAACGTAATCTCTCATTTATGAAGTTGAACTTTGTGTGTACACTGTATCATTAAAAACTTTCATTTTACAAAATCATCTTGAGAAATGTCTAGACGTAGCCCACTAAAAATTTATAATATAAAAACAATGTGCCCTACTTTTAAAACATTGATGTTAAAAGTATAAAAACATATTGCATTGCCAAATTACTTGTGCATTAAAATATATTTTAAAAAATAATTAAATGTAACCTTATTCATAATTTTAAATATTTCAAATTTGTAAATCAATGTTCATAAAATTCTAATAATAATTTATCCAATATTACGATCACAAAAAATAACTTGTATTCACTAAAAAGTTTATAATTACAACAACTATTGAAATAATAAAAATTAAAGTTTTTTTAATTAATATGTAATTTATCATTATATGATCACTATTCTTCTCCTTCTTCTTCTTCTTCTTCTTCTTCTCTCTTCTTCTTTTTCTCCTTCTTCTTCTTCTTCTACTTCTTCTTCTTCTTCTTCTTCCTTTTCTTCTTCTTCTTCCTGTTCCTTTTTTCTTCTACTTCTTCTCCTTCTCCTTCTTTTTCTTTTTCTTCCTCTTCTTCTACTTCTTCTCCTTCTTCTCCTCCTTTTTCTTCTTCTTCCTCATCTATTACTTTTACTTCTTATTCTTTTGCTTCTTCTGCTTCTTCTTCTTCTACTACTTCTTCAGCTTCTTCTCCTTCTTCTTCTTCCCCTTCTTCTTCTTTTCCTTTTGTTTCTTATTCTTCTACTTCTTCTTCTTCTTCTTCCTTTTCTTCTTCTTCTTCTTCTACTACTTCTTCTTCTTCATCTTTTTCTACTTTCTCCTCCTCCTTCTTCTTCTTCGACTTCTTCTTCTTCTTCTACTTCTTCTTCTTCTTCAACTTCTTCTTCTTCTTCTACTACTACTACTACTCCTTCTCCACCTTTTTCTCCTTCTTTTTCTTCTTCTTCTTCACCTTCTTCTTCTTCATCTTCTTAAACTTCTTCTTATTACAATTCTTATTCTTATTCTTCTTCTACTTCATCCTCTTCTTATTCTTTCTTCTTATTTTTCTTCTTCTTCTTCCTATTCTTATTCTTCTTCTTCTTGTTCATCTTCTTCTCCTTCTCGTTCTTCTTCTCCTTCTTCTTGTCCTTCTTATCTTTGTTCTTCTTCTTCTTCCTCTTCTTCTTCTTTTTCTTCTTCCTCTTCTTCTTCTTCTTCTTTTTCTTCTTCTTCTTGTTCTTTTATTCTTCTTCTTCTTTTTCTCCTTCTTCCCCATCTTCTTCGTCCACTTCAACTCTTCTCCTTCTTCTTCATCTTTTTCTTCTTCTTCTCCTCCTCCTTTTCACCTCCTTCCTCTTCTTCTTCTTTTTCTTCTTCATCATCATTATCGTCTTCTTCTTCTTCTTCTTCTACTTCATCTTCTTCTTCTTCCTTCTCTTCTTCTTCTCCTTATCCTCCTTCTTCTTCTTCTACATCTACTACTTATTCCTCTACATCTTCTTCACCTTTACATCTTCTTCTTCTTCTACTACTTCTGCTTTTACTTCATCTTCCTTTTCTTCTTCCTCATCATCATCATCTTCTTCTTCTTCCTCTTCTTCCTCTTCCACTTCTTCTCCTTATTATTATCCTTCTTCTTTTTCTTCTTCTTCTTCTCTTCCTTCCCCTTCTTCCTCTTCTTCTTGTTCTTCTTCTCCTTCTTCTTCCTCTACTTCTTCTTCTATGTCTTTTTCTTCTTCTTCTTCATATTGTTCTTCTTGTCCTCCTTCTTTTTATTCTTCTTCTACTTCTACTTCTCCTTCTTCTTCTTCTACTTCTTCTTCGTGTTCTGCTTTCTCTACTTCTTCTTCTCATCCTTCTTTTTCTTTTTCTTCTTCTTTTTCTTTCACTTCTTATTCTTCTATCACTTCTTCTCCTCCTCTCCTTCGTCCTCCTTCTTCTTCTCTTTCTTCTTCATCAACATTATCATCAACTTCTCCTTCTTCTTCTACTACTTCTTCTTCCTACTCTTCTTGTTCTCTCCCTCCTCCTCCTTCTTCTTCTCCATCTGATACTTCTTCTTATTCCCATAGATCTTCTTCATCTTTTTCATTTTCTTCTTCTTCTCCTTCTTCTTCCTCCTCCTTTTCTTCTTCTACTTCTGCTTCTGCTTCTTCCACTTTTACTACTTCTTTTTCTCCTTTTTCTTCTTATTCTTCTTCTTCTTCTTCTACTTCTTCTTCTTATTCACTATCTTCTTTATCTTCTCCTTCTTCTCCTTCTCTCTCTTCTTCTTCTTCTTCTGCTCCTTCTCATTCTTCTTCTTCTCCTTCCCCTTCTACTTCTTCTTCTTCTTCTTCTTCTACTCCTCTTCTTCTCCTTCTTCTTCTTCTCCTTCTTTGTCTTCTTCTTCTTCTTTTTCTCCTACTTTTTTTTCCTCTTCTTCTTTTTCATCATCATCATCTTCTTCTTCTTCTTCTTCTTATCCACATTCTTCTTCTTCTATTTCTTTTTCTTCTTCTTTTTCTTCTTCTTTTTCTTCTTCTTCTTCTTCTTCTTCCTCTCCTTCTCCTTCTTCTTCTTCTTCTTCAATTGTTTTTTCTTCTTCTTCCTTTTCTCCATCTTCTTCTTCTTCTCTTTCTTCTCCTGCTTCTCCTTCTTCTTCTGTTCTTCTTCTTTTCCTTATTCTCCTTCTTCTTCTCCTTCATCTTCATCTTCTTCTTCTTCTTCTTCCTCCTCCTCCAACTCCACTTCTTCTTCTTTTTCTTCTTCTTCTTCTTCTTCTTCTTCTTCTTCTTCTTCTTCTTCTCTCTTCGCCTTCTTCATCTTCTTCTTCTCCTCCTCCTTCTTCTTCTTCTTCTACTTCTTCTTATTCTTCTAATCCTTCTTCTTCGTTTTCCTCTTCTTCTTCTTCTTCTTCTGTTACTTCTCCTTCCTCTTCTTCTTCATCCCCTTCTTCTTCTTCCAATTGTTGTTCTTCTTCTTCTTTTGCTTCTTATTCTTTTGCTTCATCTTTACCTTCCTCTTCTTCTTCTTCTTACTTCAATTTTTTCTTCTTCTTCTTGTTTCACTTCGTCTTCTTAT
>JAIUJO010000329.1:340256-350256 GCA_023846275.1 Vanilla planifolia | reverse complement strand
TTCTTCTTTCTCTTCTTCTTCTTCATCTTGTTCTTCTTTTTCATCTTCTTCTTCCCTTTCTTTTTCTTCTTCCTGTTCTACTTCATCCTGTTTTTCATCTTCTTCTTTTTCTTGTTCTTATTCCGTCCCTTCTTCTATATCTTCCTCCTCTTCATCTTGTTCATCTTCTTCCTCTTGTTTTTCTTCTTTTTCTTCTCCTTCTTCCCTTTGTTCTTCTTCCCCTTCCTCATCCTCTTCTTCTTCTTCTAATTCAAATTCTTCTTTTTCTTCTTTTTCTTCTTCTTCTTCTTTTTCTACTTTTGTTTCTTCGACTTCCTCTTGTTCCTATACTTCCTATTCCACTTCTTCTTCCTCTTCTTTAATTTCTTATTCTTCTTCTTCGTCTTCTTCTACTTCTTCTTCTACTTCTTCCCATTCTTCCTCTTCTTCTTCTTCTTTTTCATCTTCTACTTCTTATTCTCCTTCTTCTTCATCTTCTTTTTCTTTTTTTTCTTCTTTTTATAGTTTTTGTTCTTCCTCCTCCGGTTCTGTTTCTTTATCGTCTTCTTTATCTCATTCTTGTTTTTATTCTTCTTCTTCTTCTTCCTCTTTTTCTTCTTCTTCTTCTTCTTCTTCCCTTTCTATTTCCTCTTCTTCTTCTTGTTCTTCATTCTCTTCTTTCTCTTCTTTAATTTTTTCTTCTTCTTCCCCTTCTTCTTCTTGTTCTTTTTCTTTTCCTCCTATTTGTTCTTCTTCTTCTTCTTCTCTTTCTAAGTCTTGTTCTTCTTCTACCTCTTTTAATTCATCATCTTCAACTTCTTCTTCTCCTCTTCTTACTCTTCTTCCTCTTCTTCTTCTTCTTCCCCTACTTCTTCTTTCTCTTCTTCTTATTCTTATTCTTCTTCTTCTTCATCTTCTTCTTATTCTTCATCCACTTTTTCTGCATCTTCCTCTTATTCTTCTTCTTCTTCTTCTTCCTCTTCCTCTTCTTCTTCTCTCTCCTATTTCTCTTCTTCTTTTTGCCCATCTCCTTCTTCTTCTTTTTCTTCCTCCTCTTGTTCTTCAACTTCGTCTTCTTCATCTTCCTCTCCTTCTTTTCTTCTTCCTCTTCTTTCTCTTTCTCTTCTTCTTCTTCTTATTCTTGTTCTTCTTATTCCTCCTCATCTTCTTCTTGTTCTTCTTTCTCTTCTTCCTCAACGTACTCTTTTCCTATTCTTTTCTTCCTCTTTTTCTTTTTATTCCTCTTCTTTTTTCTCCTCTAACTTTTCTTTTTCTTCTTCTTCTTCTGCTTCAACTTCTTTGTCATATTAATCTTATTCCTTATCTTCTTATTGTTCTTCCTGTTCTGCCTCTTCTTCTTGTTCTTGTTCTTCATCTTTCACTCATTATTATTATTATTATTGTTCTTTTTCTTTTTTTCCTTCTTCTTCTACCTTTTCTTCTTATTCTTCTTCCTCTTTTTCTTTGTCCGCTTCTTCTTCTTCTTTTTCTTCTACTTCCACTTCTTCTTCTTCTTCTTCTTCCTTTCCTTCTTCCCCTTCTTCTTTTTCTTCTTCTTATTTTTGCTCAACTTCTTTTTCTTCTTTTTCTTCTTTTTCTTTTTCTTCCTCCTTTCTTCTTCTACTTCTTCTTCCTCTTCTTCTTCTTCTTCTTCTTCTTATTCTCCTTTGTCTTCTTCTTTTTACTCTTCTTCTTCAACTTCTTCTACTTTTTCTTCTTCTTATTCTTTATTGTTTTCTACTTCTTCTCATTCTTCTTAATCTTATTTCTACTTTTTCTTTTTCCTATTTTAGCTCCTCCTCTTCCTCTTCTTCTACTTTCACTTCTTTTACTTCTACTTATACTTCTTCTTGGTCTTCTTCTTTTTCTTCTTGATCTTCTTCTTATTTTTCTTTTTCTTCCTGTTTTGCTTATAATTCTTCTTTTTCTTCTTCTTCTTCTTCCTCTTCTTCTTCCTCTTCTTCTTCTTCCTCTTCTTCCCCTTCTTCCTCTTCTTCTTCTTCTTCTTCATCTTCTTCTTTTTCTTATTCTTATTATTCTTCTTTTTCATCTTAATCTTCCTCTTCTTCCTCATCTTCTTCTTCTTTTTCTTCCTCTTGGTCTTCTTCTTCTTCCTCAACTTCATCTTCTTCTTCCACTTCTTCCTCTTTATCTTATTTTTCTTTCTCTTCTTCTTCTTCTTCTTCTTCTTCTTGTTCTTTTTCTTCTTCTTCTTCTTCTTCTCCTTCATCGCCTTCTTCTTCTTCTTCTTTTCCTCCTTTTTCTTCTTCTTCTTCTTTTCGTACTTCATCTTCTACTTCTGCCTCTTGTTCCTTATCTTCCACTTCTTCTTCTTGCTCTTGTTCTTGATCCATTTCTTCTTCTTCATCTTGCTCTTTTTCTTCTTCTTCTTCCTCATCTTTCTTTTTTTCTTCCTCTTCTCCTTTTTTATCTTTATCTTCAACTTCTTCTTCTTCCTCCACTTTCTCTTGTTCTTCTTCGTCATCTTATTCTTGTTCTTCAACTTCTTCTCCTCCTTGTGATTCTTCCACTTCTTCTTCTTCTTCCAATTCTACTTCTCCCTCTTCTTCTTCTTTTTCTACTCCTTCTTCGTCATCTTCTTCTTCCCTTTCTTCCTCTTCTTCTTCCTCTACTTCAACTTCTTCCTCTTCTTCTCCTTCTTGTTCTTCTTCTACCTCTTCTTCTTCTTCTACTTCTTATTCTTATTCTTCTTCACCTTCTTTTTTTCTTCTTCTTCCTCCTCCTCCTCCTCCTCCACCTCTTCTTCTTCTTCTTCTTCTCCTTCCCCTTTGTCGTCATTTTCTTTATATTTTTCAACAAATTCTTCTTCTACTACTACTACTACTACTATTATTTCTTCTTCCTCTTCATTTTCTTATTCTTATTCTTCTTCTTCTTCTGCTTCTTCTATGTCTTCTTCCACTTCATGTTCTTCTTCTTCTTCTTCTTCTTCTTCTTCTTCTGCTTCTTCTTCTCCTTCTTCTTCTTCTTCTTCTTCTACTTCGCCTTCTTCCTCTTGTTTTTCTTCTTCTTCTTCCTCTTCTTCTTCTTATTTTGGTACTTCTTCATTTGTTTCCTACTCTAGCACCTCTTTGTCCTCTACTACTTCTTCTTCATCTTGTTTTCCTCTTCTTCTTCTTCTTTTTCGACCTCTTCTTCTTCATCTTCTTCTACTTAATGTTCCTCTTCCTTTTCTTTCAATTCTTCTGCTTTCCCTTTTTTGCTTCTTCTTCTTCTACTTCTTCTTCTCGCTCTTCTTCTCCTTTGTTGTCTTCTTCTTCTACCTTTTCTTCTTCTTGTACTTATTATTCTTATTCTTCTTCACCTTCTTTTTTTCTTCTTCTTCTTCTTCCTCCTCCACTTCTTCTTCTTCTTCTTCTTCTCCTTCCTCTTTATCTTCTTCTTCTTTATATTTTTCAGGAAACTCTTCTTCTTCTTCTACTACTACTATTTCTTCTTCCCCTTCATTTTCTTATTCTTCTTCTTCTTCTTCTTCTACGTCTTCTTCCTCTTTTTGTTCTTCTTCTTCTTCGACTTCTTCTTCTCCTTCTTATTCTTCATCAAATTCTTCTTCCACTTTTATTTCTTCTTGTTCATCTTCCTCTTCTTTTTCTTCCTTTTCTTCTTCTTCTTCTTATTATTATTTTGGTACTTCTTCTTCTGTTTCCTACTCTAACTCCTCTTTGTCCTCTACTTCTTCTTCTTCATCTTGTTTTTGCTCTTCTTCTTCTTCTTTTTCTACTTCTTATTCTACTTCTTCATGTTCTGCTTCCACTTCTTTCAGTTATTGTTCTTTCCCTTTTTTTGCTTCTTCTTCTTGTTCTTCTTCTTCTTCTCTCCCTTCTTCTACTTTTTCTTCTTCTTCTTCTTTTCTTATTCTTCCTCTTTTTCTTCCTATTCTTTTTCTTCTTTATTAAATTGTACTTCCTTTTTTTCTTCATTTTCTACTTTTTCTTCTTCTTCTTCTTCTTCTTCTTCTTCTATTTCTTGTTCTTCTTCTTCTTCTTCAACATCTACTTCTTCTTCTACTCCTTCTTCTTCTACTTCTTCATCATCTTCTTCTTCCTCTACGTCTACTTTATCCTCTTCCTCGTCGTTCTTCTTCTTCTTCTACTTCTACTACTTTTACTTCTTCTTCTTCTTATTCTTCTTCTACTACTTCTTTTTCTTCTTCTTTTTATTCTTTCTTTCATTCTTCCTCTTTTTCTTGTCCTTCTTCTTCTTCTTTCTCTAGTCGTTCTTT
This sequence comes from Vanilla planifolia, assembly GCA_023846275.1. Lineage (NCBI taxonomy): Eukaryota > Viridiplantae > Streptophyta > Magnoliopsida > Asparagales > Orchidaceae > Vanilla > Vanilla planifolia. Next base: position 346,034 of record JAIUJO010000329.1, on the reverse strand, counting down.
TTCTTATTTTTCTTCTTCTTATTCTTCCTTTTCTAATTCTTCTTCTTCTTTGTCATCTTCTTGTTCTTCTTCTTCTTGTTCTTTGTCTCCTTCTTCTTTTTGTTCTTCTTGTTCTTATTCTTCTACTTTTACTTCTACCTCTTCTCATTCATCAAATTCCTCTTCTTCTTCTTCCTCCTCTTCTTTTTCTTCTTCTTCTTCCTCTTCTCCTTCATCTTCTTCGACTTCTACTTCTACTTCTTCTCTTCTCCTTCTCCTTTACCTTCTGCTTCTTTTTCTTCTTTTTCTTCTTCTTCCTATTCCTCTTCTTCTTCTCTTCATATTTTTCTTCCTCTTCCTCTTGTTCTTGTTCTTCTTCTTCTTCTTCTCCATCTTTTTGCTCATCTTTCTCGTCTTTTTCTTGTTCTTCTTCCTGCTTTTCTTCTTCTCCTCCTTCTTCTTTTTTCTACTCTTCTTATTTTTCTTGTTCTTCTCCTCCTCCTCCTTCCCTATCTTCCTCTTCTTCTTCTTCTTCTTCTTTCCTTTCTTTTTCTTCTTTTTATTTTTCTACTTCTTCTTCTCCTTCATCCTCTTGTTCCTCATCTTTCTCTTCACCATGTTCCTCTCCTTCTTCTTCTTCCACTTCTTCTTTCACTTCTTCTTCTGAATCTTCTTATTATTCCTCTTCCTCTTCTAATTCTTCCAACTCTTCTTCTTCTTCCTCTAAATCATCTTTCTCTTGTCATTCTTCTTCTTCTTCTTCCTCTTCAACTTTGTCCTTCTCTTCTTTTTTTTTTCTCATCTCCTTCTTCTTCCTCTTCTTCTCCTTCATGTTGTTCTCCCTCCGCTTGTCTTCTTCTTATTCTTCTTCATTTTCTTCATCTTCTACTTTTTCATAATTTTATTCTTCTTCTGCTTCTTATTCATCTTTTTCATTTTCTTCTTCCCCTTCTTCTTCTTCTTCCTCTTCTTATTTCTCAAATTCTTCTTCTTCTTCCTCCACCTCTTCTTCCTCTTCTTCCTCTTCTTCTTCTTCTTCTTCTTCCACTTTTTCCTCCTCCTCTTCCTCTTCTGCTTCCTCTTCAACTTCTTCTTTTTCTTCATCCTCTTCTTCCTCATCGTCCTCATCATCTTCTTTTTCTCCCTCTTCCACTTCTTCTTCTTCTTTTTCTTATTCTTCCTCTCTTCCTCTTCTTATTATTATTCTTATTCATCTTCTTCTTCTGCTTCTTTTTCTTCCTATTCTTCTTCTTCCACGTCTCTTTCATCATATTCCTCTTCTTCTTCTTCCTCTTCTTCTGCTTCTTGCTCTTGTTCTTTTTGCTCTTCATCTTCTTCTTATTCTTTTTCTTCCTCATCTTCTTCATCTTCTTTCTCCTCTTCTTCCTCATCTTCCTTTTCATCTTCATGATTTTCATCTTCCACTTCAACTTCTTCTTCCTCATATTTCTCTTCTTTTTCTTCTTCTTCTTCTTCTTCTTTGTCTTCTACTTCTTCTTCTTCTCTTCTTCCTCATCTTCTTCTTCTTCTTCTTCTTATTCTTCTTCGTCCAATACTTCTTCTCCTTCTTCTACTTTTTCTTATTCGTCATCATCATCATCATCATCTTCTTCTTCTTCTTCTTCTTCATCTCTACATCTTCTTCTTCCTCTTTTTCCACTTCCTCCTCTTATTCTTCTTCCTCTTCCTTTTTCTCCTCCAGTTCCTCTTCTTTCTCTACATCTACTCTCTGTTCTCTTTCTTGTTCTTCCTCTTATTCTTCTTGCTCTTCTTCTTCTTATTATTATTCTCCTTCTTCTTCTTCTTTTTCTTCTTCTTCTTCTTTCACTTCTTCTTCTTCTACTTCTTCTTTTTCTTCGTCTTCTTCTTCTTGTCCTTCTTCTTCTTATTCCTAATCTTCCTTTACTTCTTCATCTTCTTTCTCTTCTCTTCCACTTCTTTTTTCTCCCCTCTCTCTTCTTTTTCTTCTGCTTCTCCTCCTTTTTCCTCGTCTTCTTCTTCTTCTTCTCCTCCTCCTTCTTCTCCTACTTCTCCAACTTCTTCTTCTTCTTCTTATTCTTCTTCTTCCTCTTATTATTATTATTATTCCTCTTCTTTTTCTTCTTCTTCTTCATTATCTACTTCTTCCACTTCTTCTTCTTTTAATTCCTCTTCTTCTTTTTCTTTTTCTTCATCTTCTTCTTTACCTACTTGTTCTTCTTCTTCAACTTCATCATCTTCTTCTTCTTTTTCCTCTTCTTCTTTTTCATCTTCTTCTTCCTTTTCTTCTTTTTCTTTTACTTGCTTTTCGGCTTCATCTTCTTATTCCATTTCCTCTTCCTCTTCCATTTGCCTTTCCTCTTCTTCACATTCTTCTTGTTTTCTTCCTCGTCTTCTTCCTTCTTTCTTCTTCTAACTTCCATCTTCCTTTTTCCTACTTCCTTCTTCTTTCTTCTAGTTTCCATCTACTTTCTTCCTTCTTGTTTCTTTTTTCTACTTTATATATTACTTCCATCTATTTTTCTTCTTCTTTTTCTTCTTCGTCATCTTCTTCTTCCTCGTTGTCATCATCTTCTTCTTCTTCTTCTTCTTCTTTGTCTTCCTAAACTTCTTCTTCTTCTTTTTCTTCTCCCCCATCTTCTCCTTCTTCATGTTCTTCTTCCTCTTCTCCTTCTTACAATTCTTATTCTTCTTTTTCTACTTCTTCTTCATCTTCAACTACTTCTTCTTCTTGTTCTTCTCTTGTACTTCTTCATTCCTTCTTCTTCTTCTTCTTTATCTTCTTCTTCCTCTTCCTCTATCCCTTCTTCTTCTTGCTCCTCTTCTTTTTCTTATTCTTCTTCTTTTTCTTCTACTACTACTTTTTCTTCTTCTTTGGCTCCTAATTCTTCTTCTTCCACCTCATTCTCTTTTTTTTTCTTCTTCTTTTGCTACTACTACAACTACTATTACTACTACTTCTTCTTCGTATTCCTCCTCCACCTCTTCTTATTCTTCTCCTTCTTCTTCGTCATCTTCTTCTTCTCCTTCTTCTACTTCATCTTCTTCTCCTTCTTCCTCTTCTTCCTTTTGTTCTTCTATCCCTTTTTCTTTCTCCTCCTGTTCCTCTAATTTCTCTCTACCTTCCCTAGTTTTTCTTTTTCTTCCTCTTCTACTTGCTATTCTTCTTCGTTTTGTTCTTCTTCTCCTTCTTGTTCTTCTTCTTCTTATTTTTCTTCTTCTTCTTCTTCTTCATTTTCTTTTTCCTCTTCTCCCTCATCTTCTTCTTGCTCTTATTCTTGTACTTCCTCCTCTTCTTCTCTTTTTCTTTTTCTTCCTCTTCTTCTTTCGCTTCTTCATCTTCCTCTTCTTCTTCTTCTTCTTGATCTTCTACTTGTTCTTTTTCCTCTTTTCCCTCATCTTCCTCAACATCTTCTTCTTCTTCTTCTACTTCTTTCTATTCCTTTTCATCTTCTTCTTCTTCTTCTCCTTCTTCTTTTTCTTCCTCTTCTACATCTTCATAATCAACTTAGTCTTCTTCTTCTTCCTCTTTTCCTTCTTCATCATCATCATCTTCCTCTTCTTCTTCTTCTTCTTCTACTTTTTCTACTTTTCCTTATTCTTCTTCCATCTCTTGTTCCTAATCTTCCTCTCCGTCATCTTCCTCTTCTTCATCTTCTTCTTCTTTTTCTTCTTCTTCAGCTTATTAGTCTCATTCCTTATCTTGCTCTTTTTCATCTTCCTCTCCCACTTCTTCTCTGCCTTCTTCTTCTTTCCCCTCTCATTCTTCTTCTACTTCTTCTTCTTCTTCTTCTTCCACTTCTTCCTCATCTTCCTCTACCTCTTCTTCTCCTTCTTCTTCGTCTTCTTCTTCTTCTTCTTCTAGCTCTTTGTCCTCCTCTTCTTCTTCTTCTTGCTCCACTTCTTCTTCTTCCTTTCTTCTTCTTCTTGTTCTGCTTCTTCCTCTTCCTCCACTTCTTCTCCTTCAACTCCACCTTCTACCTCTTCTTCTTTTTCTTCTTATTCTTATTCTTCCATTTCTTCTTCTTCTTCTTTTTATTCTTCTTCTTCTTCTTCTTCTTCTTCTTCTTCTCCATCTTTGTCTTCTTCTTCTTCTTCTTCTTCTTCTTTTTCTTCTTCATCTTTTTCTTCTTCCCCTTTTCCATCTTCGCCTTCTTCTTTTTCCTTAACCACTTCTTCTTCTTCATCTTTTTCTATTTCTTCTCTCATCATCTTCGTCTTCTTCCCCTTCTACTTCTTCTCATTCTTCTTCTTCTTATTCTTCCTCTTCTTCTCCTTCTTCTTCTTCTCCTCCTTTTTCTTCTACTTCTTCTTAATCTTCTTTTTCTTTACCTTCTATTTCTTCTTGTTCTTCTTCCTCTACTTTTTCTTCTTTTTCTTCTACTTCTTCTTCTTGTTCTTCTTCTTGCACTTCTTCTTTTTCCTACTCTACCTCCTATTCATAGTCTTCATGTTCATCATCTCCTTCTTCAACTTCTTTTCGCTCTTCTTCTTTGCCTTCTTCTTCCCATTCATCTTCCTCTTCTTCATCCTCTGCTTCTTCCTCTTCTTCTTCCTCTGCTTGCACTTCTTCATCTTCTTCTTCTTCTTCCTCTTGTTTTTCTTCCTCATCCTCTTCTACTTCTTCATTCTCTTCTTCTTCTTCCTCGCCAACTTCTTCTTCTTCTTCTTCGTCATCTTCTTCTTCTTTTTCTTCTTCTTGTTTCTCTTCTTCTTCTTCCTCCTCCTCTCCTTCTTCTTCCTTTTCTTCTTCTTGTTGTTCTTCTTCTTTTCCATCTTTTTTTCTTCTTCTTCATTTTGAATTTGTTATTCTTCTTCTTCTTCTTCTTGATTTCTTACTTTTTCTTCATTTTGCCTTCTTCTTTTTACTTCTTCTTCTTTGACTTCTTCATCTTCATCTTCTTTTTCTTCTGCATCTTCTTCTTCCTCTACTTCTTCTTCTTCCACTTCCTCCTCATCTTCCTCTTCATCTTCCTCTTCTTCATCTTCTTCTTCTTCTTCTTAAACTTCCTCCTTCTTTCTTCTTGCATCTTCCTCCTTCCTTCGTTCTACTTATTTCTTCCATCTTCTGTCTTCCAAATTCTTTCTTCCTTCTTCCATATAAATTCTTTTTTTCACTTTCTTCCTTTTGCTTTGTTTTTGTTTTTCTTTCTTCTTCAACTTCTTCTTTTTCTACCTCATCTTCCTCCCTATCTTCTTCTTCTTCATCATCTTCTTCACCTCCTATTCTTCTTCTTCTTTTTCGTCTTTGCATTGTTCATCATCTTCTACTACCTTTTCTCTTCTTCTTCTTCTTTCTCATCTTGTTCTTCTTCCTCATCCTCTTCTTGTTCTTGTTATTCTTCTTCTTCTTTATCTGCTTCTTCGTCTTCTTCTTGTTCTTCCTTAACTTTTTCCTCTTCTTCTTCTTTTTCCTCCCCATCCACTTCTTTTTCTTTTTCTTCATTTTCTTGTTATTTTTCTACTTCTAATAATTTTTCATCATCTTCTTCTTCTTTCTTACAATTTTTCTTCGTCTTCTTCTACTTCAACTTCTTCTTCTTCTTCCTCCTCCTCCTTGTCCTTTTCTTTTTATTCTTCTTCTTCTATTATTACTAGTAATCATCTTCTTCTATTTGTACTTCTTCTTCTTATTCCTTTTCCTCATCTTCTACTACTTTTTCTTTTGCTTCCTCTTCTTCTTCTTCATCTTCTTGTACTTCCTCTTTTTCTTTTGCTACCTCTTCTTCCTCATCTTCTTTCTCCAGTAGTTTCTCTTCTTTCTTTGCTTCTTATTTCTCTTCTTTTTCTTCTTCTTCCTCTACTTCTTCTTGCTCTTCT
>JAIUJO010000329.1:332522-335022 GCA_023846275.1 Vanilla planifolia | reverse complement strand
TTTCTATTCTTCCTCTTCTTCTTGTTCAACTTCACCATCATCTTCCCCTTCTTCTTATTCCTCTTCTCTTCTTCTTCTTCTATACTACTACTAACCCTACTACTTCTTGTTGTTTTTGTGGTTGTTCTTCTTCTTCTTCTTCTTTGTTTTCTTATGCTTCCTCTTCGCCTTCTTCTTCTTACTCTACTGGTTCGTCTTCTACTTCTTTTTCTTCTAATTGTTCTTCTTCTTCTTCTTCTTCCTTATCCTCTTCCTTTTCTTTTCTTCCTTTTCTTTTGATTATTCTTCTTCTTCTTCCTTTTCTTCTTCTTCTTCTTCTTCTTCTTCTTCTTTCTCTTCAACTTCTTCTTCATCTTCATCTTCTTTTTGTTGCACTTCTTCTTCTTCCTCTTCTTCTTCCTCCTCTTCTTCTTCTTCCCATTCCTCTTCAACTTCTTCTTCTTCTTCTTCTCCTTCTTCCTATTCTTGCTCTTCTTCCTTTTCCTCTTCATCATGATCTTCCTTCTCTTCATCTTCTTTAATTTCTTCATTATCATCTTGTTCTTTTTCTTCCTCTTCTTCTACTTCTTCTTTTTCTTCTTCTTCTTCTTCTTCTTCATCTTCATCTTCTTCAATTTCTTTGTCCTTTTCTTTTTCTACATCTTTTTCTTCTTCTTCTCTCCTCTACATCTTCTTCCTCTTCTTTTTCAACTTCTTCTTCTTCTGCTTCCCCTTCTTCTTCTCTATCTTCTTCTTCTTCTTCTTCTTCTTCTTCTTCTCCTTCTTGTTCTTCTTCTTCTTTTTCTTCTTCTTCTTCTTCTTCTTAATCATAATCAACTTCTTGTTCTACATCTTCTACTTTTTTCTATTCTTCTTCTTCTTATTATTCTTATTCTTCTTCTCTTCTTCTTCTTTTTCTTCTTCTCTTCTTCTTCATCTTCTTCTTCTTCTTCTTCCTTTCCTCTTCTTGTTCTTCCACTTCAACATCTTATTCTTTTCTTCCCCTTCTTCATCATCTTCTTCTTTTTCATCTTCCTCTTCTTTTTCTACTTCTACATTTTCTTATTCTTTTATTTCTTCTTCTTCCTCTTTTTCTTTTTCTTTATTAGCTTCTTCTTCTTCTTCTTCTTCTCTTCTCTTCTTCTTCTTCTTCCTCTTCTTTTTCTTTATCTTTTTCTTCTTTTTCTTCTTCTTCTTCTTCTCTTTTTCATCCTCCTCTTCTTCTTTTTCATTTTACTCTTCTTTTTCGTCTTCTTCTTCGTCATCTTTTTCTTCTTCTTCCTCTGCTTCTTTTTTTTCGTCAGCTACTTCTGTTTTTTCAACTTCATCTTCTTCTTCTTCATTCCACTCTAATCTTTTTTCTCCACTTCTTCTAGTTATTGTTCTTTTTTTCTACTGCTTCTTCTTCTTCTTCTTTTTCCCATTCTTGTTCCTCTCCTTCTTCTTTTTTTCCTTCATCATCATCTTCATCTTCTTTTTCTTCTTCTTTGCCTTCTTCTTCTTCTTCTTCTTCTACATTTTCTACTTCTTCTTAATCTTCCTCTCCTCCTCCTCCTCCTCCTCCTCCTCCTCCACCTTCTTCTTCTTCTTCTTCTTTTCCTTCTTCTTCTTCTTCTTCTTCTTCTTCTTTTTCTACATTTTCTACTACTTCCTCTCCTCCTCCTCCTTCTTCTTCTTCTCATCTGTTGCTACTTCTTCTTCTCCTCTTTTTCTTTTCAACTTCTTGTCATACTTCTTCTTTTTCCTCTTCTTCTCCTTCCATAACTGCTTCTTCTTCTTCTTCTTCTTCTTATTCTACTTAATATTCTAATCCTTCTTCTTCTTCTTTATTTTGCTCTTCTTCTTCTTCTTCTTCTTCCACTTCTTCCATTTCTTCTTTTCCTTCTACCTGTTCTACTTCTTTTTGTTCTTCTTCCTCCTCTTCTTCCAATTCTTCTCGCCCTTCTTTATTCTTCTTCTTATTCCTCTTCTTCTCCCTATTTTTCTTCTTGTTCTTTTTCTTCCTCTTCATCCTTTTCTTCCTCGTCTTCCTCTTCTTTATCTTTCGTCTTCTTCTTTTTCATCTTCTTCATCGTCTGCTTTTTCTTCTTCTTCTTCTTCTTCTTCTTCTTCTTCCCCCTCTACTTCTTCCCCTTATTATTCTTTTTCTTCTTCTTCCTTTTCTTCTCCTACTGGTTCTCTTTGTTTGACCACCTCTTCTTCTCCTTCTTCTCCTACTTCTTATTCTTCTCCTTCTTCTTCTTCTTCTTCTTCTACTTCATCTGCTCCTACACCTACTTCTTCTTCTCCTTCTTCTTCTTCTTCTCCTTTTTCTTCTTCTTCTTCTTCCACTTCTTCCTCTTTTTCTTGTTCTTCTTCTTCTTCTTAATCCTCTTCTTCTTCTTCTTCTACTTCTACGTCTTCTTTTTCTACTTTATCATCATCTCCCTCTTCTTCTTCTTCTTCCCCTTCCTCTTTTTCTTCTTCTTCCTCTTCCTCTTCTTCTTCTTCTTCCTCTTCCTCTTCTTCTTCTTCTTTCTCT
>JAIUJO010000329.1:325022-327522 GCA_023846275.1 Vanilla planifolia | reverse complement strand
CTTCTTCACCTTTTTCCCCTTCTTCTTCTTCTTCTACTACTTTTTTCCTCTTCTTCTTCTTCTTCTCTATCTTCTTTATGTTCTTCTTCTTCTTCTTATTTTTCTTTTTCTTCTTCCTTCTTTTTCTTCTTCTACTTCATCTTCTTCTTCTCCTTCCCCTTCTTTTGCCTCTTCTTCTTCTTCTTCTCCTTCTCCTTCTTTAGTTTCTTCTTCTTCTTCTTCTTCTTCTTCTAATTCTTCTTCTATTCCTACTTCTTCTTCCTCTTCTTCTTCATCTCCTTCCTCCTCTTCTTCTTCTTCTTCTTCTCGTTCTCATTCTTCTACGTCTTCTTCTTCATCATGAACTTCTTCTTCTTCTTCTCTTATTCTTTGTCTTCTACAACATAATTATCTTGTTCTTCTTCCTCTTCTTCTTCTTCTTCTACTTCTACTTCTTGTTCTTCTCCATCTCCTTCTTCTACACAATCTTCTTCTTCTTCTTCTACTTCTTCTTCTTCTTGCTCTTTTTTCTCTTATAGTGCTTTTCCTTCTTCCTCTTCTTTGCCTTCTTTTACTTCTTCTTCTTCTTCTTCTTTTGCATCTTCTTTTTCTTCTTCTTCTTCCACTTTTTCTCCTTCTTGTCATTCATTTTCTACTTCTTTGTGTTCATCTTCTTCTTCTACTTCCTCCTCTTCTTCTTGTTCTTCTTCTGCTTATTCTTCTTCTACTCTGTCTTCTTTGTTTTCTTCTTCTTATTATTGTCTTTCTGCTTCCTCTCATTCTACTTCTTTTATTGCTACTAAATCTTCTTCTTCTTTCTCTTCTTCTTCTTTTTATTGTTCTCCTTCCTTTTCTTCTTCTCTTTCCTCTTCTTCTTCTTCATCTTCTTCTTCTCCTTCTTCTTCTTTCTTTTCTTCTTCTTCTACTTCTTCCTCTCCTTCTCCTTCTTCTTCTTCTTCACCTTCTCCAACTTCTTCTTCTTCTTCCTCTTCTTTTGGTTCTTTTTCCTCTTCTTCTCCTCCTTCAAAATCTTCTTCTTCTTCAACATGTTCTTCTTCTTCTTCTTTATTTTCCTCTTTTCCTTCTTCTTCTCCTTCTCCAACTTCTTCTACTTCTTCTTCTTCTTCTTCTTCTTCTTCTTCTTCCTCCTCCCCTTCTTCTTTTTCTTCTTCCAAGTTTTTTTCTTCTTCTTCTTCTTCTTATTCCTTTTCTTCTTCATCATCTTCTTCTATTCTTCCTCCTCCTCCTTCTTCTTCGTCTTCTTCTTCTTCCTCTTTTCTTCTTCTTCTTCTTCTTCTTCTTCTTTCTCCCCTTCCTCTTGTTATTCTTTTTCTTCTTCTTCCCCTTCTTCTTCATCCTCTTCTTTTTCTTCATCTTCTTCGCTACTTTTTCTTCTTGTACTTCTTCTTTTTCTTCTTCTTCTTCAATGTCTTCGTCTTCTTCTCCTTCCTCATCATCTTCTTCTTCTTCTTCCTCATCTTCTTGTTCTTCTTCTTCTTTCACTTCTTCTTCTTCTTCCTCTTCTTCTTCTTATTCATCTTCTTCTTCTTTTTCATCGTCATCTTCTTCTCCTTCTTCTTCTCCTACTTCTTCCTCTTGTTCTTCTCCTTGTTCTTATTCATCTTCTTCTTCTCCTTCTTCTTCTTGTTCTTCTTCTTCTTTTTGCACTACTACTACATCTTTCATCTTTTTCATCTTCTTCTTCTCCTTCTCCTTCTTCTACTTCTACTTCTTCTTCTTCTTCTTCTTTCTTTTATTCCTCTTCTTCTTCTTCTTCTGCTTCCTCCTCTTACTCTTCTTCTTTCTACTACTTTTCCTAATTCTTCTTCCTCTTCTTTTACTTCTTGAACTTTTTCTTCATCTTCTCCTTCTTCTTCCTCTACTCCTTTTTCTTCTTCTTCTTCTTCTTCTTCTTCTTCTTCTCCTTCTTCTTCTTCTTCATCTTCTGGTTCTACTACTTCTTCTTCTCCTTCCACTTCGTCTACTACTACATCTTCTACTTCTTCTTTTTCATCTTCTTCTTCTCCTTCTTCTTCCTCCTCTTCTTCTTCTTCTTTTTCTTGTTCTTATTCTTTTTCTTCTTCTTCTTCTTCTTCCTTTAATCTACTTCTTCTTCTTCTTTTTCTTCTTCTTCTTTTTCTTCTTCTTCTACTTCTACTTCGTTTTCTTCCTCTTCCTCTTCCTCTTCTTTTTCTTCTTCTTCTTGTTCTTCTTCTTCTTGTTGTTCTTCTTCTTCGTCGTCTTCTTCTTGTTTTTCTTTTTCTTCTTCTTCTTCTTCTTCCTGTTTTACTTCTTTTTCTTCCGCCTCTTTCCCTTCTTCATCTTCTTCTCGTTCCTCATCATCATCATCTTCTTCTTCCTCATCTTCTTGTACTTCTTCTTCTTTCTCTTCTTCTTCTTCTTCTTCTTCTTCTTCCTATTATTCTTCTTCTTCTTCTTTTTCATCGTCATCTTCTTATCCTTGTTCTTCTTCTACTTCTTCCTCTTCTTCTTCTTCACCTTGTTCTTCTTCTTATTCTAC
>JAIUJO010000329.1:312522-320022 GCA_023846275.1 Vanilla planifolia | reverse complement strand
TCTTCTTTTCTCCTACTTCTTTTTGTAATACTACTACATCTTTCATCTTTTTCATCTTCTTCTTCTCCTTCTCCTTCTTCCACTTCTACTTCTTCTTCTTCTTCTTCTTCTTCTTCTTTTTCTTCTTCTTCTTATTCTTCTGCTTCCTCCTCCTACTCTTCTTCTTTCTACTACTTTTCCCAATTCTTCTTCTTCTTGTTCCATTTCTTCAACTTCTTCTTCATCTTTCGCTTCTTCCCCTTCCACTCCTTTTTCTTCTTCTTCATCTTCTTCTTCTTCTCCTTCTTCTTCTTCTTCTTCTTCTTCATCTTCTTCTTCTACTTCTTCTTTTTCTTCTTCTTTTTCTCGTTATTCTTCTTCTCCTCCTTCTTCATGTACTACTTCTTCCTCTTCTTCAACTACTTCTTTTTCATATTCTTCTTCTCCTTCTATTTCCTCTCCATCTTCTTCTTCTATTTCTTCTTCTTCTTCTTCTTCTTCTTCTTCTTCTTCTACTTCTTCTTCTTTTTCTTTTTTTCTTCTTCTTCTCGCACTTCTTCTTCTTCTTCTTTCTCTTCTTTTAATTCTTCTTCTTCCTCCTCTTTTATTTCTACTTCTTTTTCTTCTTCTTCAACTAATTCCACTCCTTCTTCTTCTTGTTCTTACTCTTCATCTTCTTCTTCTTCTTCTTCTTCTTCTTCTTCTACTTCTTCCTGCACTTCTTCTTTTTCTTCTTTTTCTTCCTCCTCTTCTGATTCATCTTGTTGTTCATCTACTTCCTCTTCTTCTTGCTCTTCTTTCTATTCTTCCTCTTCCACTTCTTCTTCTTCTTCTTGCTCTCTTCCTCCTTTTCTTCTTCCCCTTATTCTTCACCTTCTTCTTCTTCTTCCTCATCTTCTTGTTCATCTTGTTCCTCTTCTTCCTCATCTTCCTCTTCTTCTTCTTCTTTTTCTTCTACTTCTTTTTCTTCTTTCTCTCCATTTACTTTATCTTCTTCTTCTACATCTTCTCTTTTTACTACTTATTTCTCTTTTTCCCATTTGTCCTCCTCTCCCTCTTCTTCTTCTTTTTCTTCTTCTTCCTCTTCTCCTTTGTTTTGTTATGGTTCTTCATTTTCTTCTGCTACTTCTTTTTCTTCTTCTTCTTCTTTTTCCCCTTCTTGTTCTTCTACTTTTTTTTTCGTATTCCCCTTCTTCTTCTTTTTCTTCTTCTTCTTCTACTACTTCTGTTTCTTCTTGTTCTTGTTCTTTTTCTTCTTCTTTTTCTTTTTCATTTTCTACTTCTACTTCTTCATTTTCTACTACTTGTTCTTCTTATTCTTCTTCGTCTTTTTCCTCTTCTTCCTCTTCTTATTCTTCTTCCTTTACTTCTTCTTCCTCAGCCTCTTCGTATTCCTGATATCCTTTTTCCTCTTCCTCTTCTTCTTTCTCTTCTTTGCCATCTTGCTCCTCGTCTTCCTCTTCTTCTACGTGCACTTCTTCTTATCTTCTTCTTCCTTTTCTTCTACTTCTTCCTCTCCTTCCTCTTCTTGTTCTTCTTCTTCTTCTTCTTCCTCTTCTTCTTCTTCTTCTGATTCCCCTATTTTTCCCTCTTCTTCTTCTTTTCTTTGTCGACTTCTCCTTGTTCTTCTTTTTGTTCTTCTTCTTCTTAGTCTTCCCCTTCTTCAACTTCCCCTTCTTTTTTCACTTCTTCACCTTTTTCCCCTTCTTCTTCTTCTTCCACTACTTTTTTCCTCTTCTTCTCTATCTTCTTTATCTTCTTCTTCTTCTTCTTATTCTTCTTTTTCTTCTTCTACTTCATCTTCTTCTTCTCCTTCCCCTTCTTTTGCCTCTTCTTCTTCTTCTTCTCCTTCTCCTTCTCCTTCTTTAGTTTCTTCTTCTTCTTCTTCTTCTTCTTCTTCTTCTACTTCTTCTTCTATTTCTACTTCTTCTTCCTCTTCTTCTTCTTCACCTTCCTCTTCTTCTTTTTCTTCTTCTCGTTCTCATTCTTCTATGTCTTCTTCTTCATCATGAACTTCTTCTTCATCTTCTATTATTCTTTGTCTTCTACATCATAATTATCTTGTTCTTCTTCCTCTTCTTCTTCTTCTTCTACTTCTACTTCTTGTTCTTCTCCATCTCCTTCTTCTACACAATCTTCTTCTTCTTCTACTTCTTCTTCTTACTCTTTTTTCTCATATAGTGCTTTTCCTTCTTCCTCTTCTTTGCCTTCTTTTTATCTTCTTCTTCTTCTTCTTTTGCATCTTCTTTTTCTTCTTCTTCTTCCACTTTTTCTCCTTCTTGTCATTCATTTTCTACTTCTTCGTGTTCATCTTCTTCTTCTACTTCCTCCTCTTCTTCTTGTTCTTCTTCTGCTTATTCTTCTTCTACTCTGTCTTCTTTGTTTTCTTCTTCTTATTATTGTCTTTCTGCTTCCTCTCATTCTTCTTCTTTTATTGCTACCAAATCTTCTTCTTCTTCTTTTTATTGTTCTCCTTCCTTTTCTTCTTCTCTTTCTTCTTCTCCTTCTTCTTCTTTCTTTTCTTCTTCTTCTACTTCTTCCTCTCCTTCTCCTTCTTCTTCTTCTTCACCTTCTCCAACTTCTTCTTCTTCTTCCTCTTCTTTTGGTTCTTTTTCCTCTTCTTCTCCTCCTTCAAAATTTTCTTCTTCTTCAACATGTTCTTCTTCTTCTTCTTTATTTTCTTCTTTTCCTTCTTCTTCTCCTTCTCCAACTTCTTCTACTTCTTCTTCTTCTTCTTCTTCTTCTTCTTCTTCCTCCCCTTCTTTTTTTTCTTCTTCCAAATTTTTTTTTTCTTCTTCTTCTTCTTATTCCTTTTCTTCTTCATTATCTTTTTCTATTCTTCCTCCTCCTCCTCCTTCTTCTTCTTCTTCTTCTTTCTCCCCTTCCTCTTGTTATTCTTTTTCTTCTTCTTCCCCTTCTTCTTCATCTTCTTCGCATCTTTTTCTTCTTGTACTTCTTCTTTTTCTTCTTCTTCTTCAATGTCTTCGTCTTCTTCACCTTCCTCATCATCATCTTCTTCTTCTTCCTCATCTTCTTGTTCTTCTTCTTCTTTCTCTTCTTCTTCTTCTTCCTCTTCTTCTTCTTATTCTTCTTCTTCTTCTTTTTCATTGTCATCTTCTTCTTCTTCTTCTTCTCCTACTTCTTCCTCTTCTTCTTCTCCTCGTTCTTTTTTTTGTTCTACTTCTCCTTCTTCTTCTTGTTCTTCTTCTTCTTTTTGTACTACTACTACATCCTTCATCTTTTTCATCTTCTTCTACTCCTTCTCCTTCTTCTACTTCTACTTCTTCTTCTTCTTCTTCTTTCTTTTATTCCTCTTCTTCTTCTTCTGCTTCCTCCTCTTACTCTTCTTCTTTCTACTACTTTTCCTAATTCTTCTTCCTCTTCTTTTACTTCTTGAACTTTTTCTTCATCTTCTCCTTCTTCTTCCTCTACTCCTTCTTCTTCTTCTTCTTCTTCTTCTTCTTCTTCTCCTCCTTCTTCTTCTTCTTCATCTTCTAGTTCTACAACTTCTTCTTCTTCTCCTTATTCTTCTTCTCCTCCCTCTTCGTCTACTACTACTTCTTCTACTACTTCTATTTCATCTTCTTCTTCTCCTTCTTCTTCCTCTTCTTCTTCTTCTTCTTTTTCTTCTTCTTCTTCTTGTTCTTCTTCTTCTTCTTCTTCTGCTTCGTCCTCCTACTCTTCTTCTTTTTTTGACTTCTTCCAAATCTTCTTCTTCTTCCTTTAATCTACTTCTTCTTCAACTTCTACTTCTTTTTCTTCCTCTTCATCTTCTTTTTCTTCTTCTTCTTGTTCTTCTTCTTCTTCTTGTTCTTCTTCTTCGTCGTCTTCTTCTTGTTTTTCTTTTTCTTCTTCTTCTTCTTCTTCTTCTTCTTCTTCTTCTTCTTCTTGTTTTACTTCTTTTTCTTCTGCCTCTTTCCCTTCTTCATCTTCTTCTCGTTCCTCATCATCATCATCTTCTTCTTCCTCATCTTCTTGTACTTCTTCTTCTTTCTCTTCTTCTTCTTCTTCTTCTTCCTATTCTTCTTCTTCTTCTTCTTTTTCATCGTCATCTTCCTATTCTTCTTCTTCTTCTACTTCTTCCTCTTCTTCTTCTTCACCTTGTTCTTCTTCATATTCCACTTCTTCTTCTTCTTGTTCTTCTTTTCTTCTACTTCTTTTTGTAATACTACTACATCTTTCATCTTTTTCATCTTCTTCTTCTCCTTCTCCTTCTTCTACTTCTATTTCTTCTTCTTCTTCTTCTTCTTCTTCTTCTTCTTCTTCTTCTTATTCTTCTGCTTCCTCCTCCTACTCTTCTTCTTTCTAATACTTTTCCCAATTCTTCTTCTTCTTGTTCCATTTCTTCAACTTCTTCTTCATCTTTCGCTTCTTCCCCTTCTACTCCTTTTTCTTCTTCTTCATCATCATCTTCTTCTTCATCATCATCTTCTTCTTCTTCTTCTTCTTCTTCATCTTCTTCTTCTACTTCTTCTTTTTCTTCTTCTTTTTCTCGTTATTCTTCTTCTCCTCCTTCTTCATGTACTGCTTCTTGCTCTTCTTTTACTTCTTCTTTTTCATCATGTTCTTCTCCTTCCATTTCCTCTCCTTCTTCTATTTCTTCTTCTTCTTCTTCTTCTTCTTCTTCTTCTTCTTCTTCTGCTTCCTCCTCCTACTCTTCTTCTTTTTTTGACTTCTTCCAAATCTTCTTCTTCTTCCTTTAATCTTCTTCTTTTTCTTCTTGTTCTACTTCTACTTCTTCCTTTTCCTCTTCTTTTTCTTCTTCTTCTTGTTCTTCATCTTCGTGTTCTCTTCTTGTTCTTTTTTTTCTTCTTCTTCTTGTTCTTCATCTTCTTCTTCAACTTTTTCTTCTTCCTCCTCTGGTTTCCCTTCATTATCATCTTCTTCTTCTTCTTCTTCTTCTTCTACTTCTTTTTCTTCCACCTCTTCTCCTTCTTCTTCTTCTTCTTCTTCTTCTTCTCTATCTTATTCTTCTTCTTCTTATTCTTATTCATAATCATCGTCATCATCATAATAATCATCATCACCATCGTCATCATCATCGTCATCATCTTTTTCTTCGTCTTGTTCTTCTTTTTCTTCTTTTCTTCTTTTTCTTCTTCTACTTCTTCTTCTTCTCTTTCCACTTCTTTTGCTTCTATTCTTTTTCTTCTTCTTCTCCTACTTCTCCTACTTTTGTTTCTTCTTCTTCCTCCTTTACTCCATCCTCTTAATATTCTTCCTCTCCTTCTTCCTCTTCTTCTTCTTCATCTTCTTCTTCTTCTTCTTCTTCTTTTTCTTCTACTTCTTCTTCTTCTACTTCTTATTCTTCTTCTTTTACTTCTTCACCTTCTTCTTCTACTTCTCCATCTTCTTCTTCTTCTTCTTCTCCTTCTCCTTCTTCATCTTCCTCTTCCACATCTTTTTCTTCTTGTTCTTCTTGTTCTTCATCCTCTTCTTCCTTTTCTCCTTCTTAGTGTTCTTGTTCTTCTTCATCATTGTCATCAACATCATCATCATCATCATCATCTTCAACATCTTCTTCATCATCTCCTTCCACTTCATAGGCTTTTTCTTCTTCTTCTTGTTCTCCTTCTTCTTTTTCTACTACTACTACTCCTTCTACTTCTACTTCCTCTTGTTCTTCTTGTTCTCCTTCTTCTTCTTCTTCTTCTTCTTCTTCTGCTTCTTCTTCTGCTTCTTCTTCTGCTTCTTCTTTTTCTACTTCTTCTTCTACTTCTTCACCTTCTTGTGCTGCTTCTTCTTCTTCTTCTCCTCTTCCTCTTAATTCTTCTCCATCTTCTTCTTCTTATTCTTCTTATTCTCCTTCTTCTTCTTCTTCTTCTTCTCCATCTTCTTTTCCTTCTTCTTCTTCTTTTTCTTCTTCTTCTTCTTCTTCTTCTCCATCTCCTTTTCCTTCTTGCAAACCTTCTTCTTCTCTTATTTCTTCTTGTTCTTCTGCTTTTTTTCTTCTTCGTCTTCCACTTCTTCTTTTTATTCTTTTTCTTCTTCTTCTTCTTCTTCTTCTCCATCTTATTCTTCTTCTTCTTCTTCTTCATCATCATCATCATCATCATCATCATCATTTTCTTCTTCTTCTTCTTCTTCTTCTTCATCTTCTTCTTCTTATTCATCTCCTTCTACTTCTTCGGCTTCTTCTTCTTCTTCTTCTTCTCCTTCTTCTTCTTCATTTTCTTCTTCTTCCTCTTCATCTTCTTCTTCTTTTTCATCATCATCATCATCTTCTTCTTCTTCTTGTTCATGTTCTTCTTGTTCTCCTTCTTCTTCTTATTTTCCATCTTCGTCGTCTTCTTCTTCTTCTCCTCCTTCTTTTATCTCTTCTTCTTCTTCTACTTCTACTTCTTCTTCTTCTTCCTCCTCTTCTTTTCCTTCTTTATCTTCTTCTTTTTCTTCTTCTTCTAATTATTCTTCTTCTGCATCTTCTACTTATTCTTCTTTTATGTCTTCTTCTTGTTCTTTTTCTTCTACTTCTTCTTCTTCTTCTATTTCTTCTCCTCCTTTTTCTTCTACTACTTTTTTCTTCTTCTACTTTTTCTTTTTCTTCCCCGTCTTCTTCTTTTCCTTCCTCCAATTCTTCTTATTCTTTGTTGTTTTCTACTTCGTCATCATCTCCTTCTTCTTCTCACCCTCCTTCTTCTTCTTCTTTTTCTTCTTTTGCTTCTTCAACTTCTCATCTTCTTCTTCTTCTCCTCCTCCTGCTCCTCCCCCTCCTCCTCCTCCTTCTTCTTCTTCCTCTTTTTACCCATCTTTTCTTCTTCTTTTTCTTTTTCTTCTTCACTTTTTTCAATTAATTTTCCTTCCTTCTTGTTTTTCAATTTATTCAACTTCTTCTTCTTTATCTTATCTTTCCTCTTCTACTTTTTTTCTTCTTCTTCTTCCTCTACTTCTTCTTCTTCTTCTTCCTCTCCTTCTTCTTCTTCTTCTTCTTCTTCTTCTTCTTTTTCTTATTCATCATCTTCTTCTTCTTCTTAGTCATCATCATGATAGACATCATCATCATCATCTTCTTTTTCTTCTTCTTCTTCTTCTTCTTCTTCTCCTTCTCCTTCTTCTTTTTGTTCTTTGGCTTTTTTTTTTCTCTTTCTCTTTCTTCTTCTTCGTTTTCTTCTTCTTTTCCCTCTTCTTTTAAGCCTTCTTCTTATTTTATTTCTTCTTCATCTTCTTCTTCTTCTTCTTCTTCGTCTTCTACTTATTCTTGTCCTACTTCCACTTCTTCGCCATCGTCTTTGTGTTCTTCTTCCTCATCCATTTCTTCCACTTCTACAAGTTCTTCGTCTTTGTCTTCTTCTTCTTCTTCTTCTTTTTCTTCTTCTTCATCTTCTTTTCTTCTCCTTGTTCTTCTTCTTAATCTTCTTTTGCTTCCTCTTTAACTTCTTCTTCTTCTTTTCTTCTTCTTCTTCTTCTTCTTCTTCTCCTCCTCCTCCTCCTCCTTCTTCTTCATTTCCATATTCTTCGTCTTCTTCTTTTTCTTCTTCTTCTCTTTCTCCTTCTCCTATACCTTATTTTACTTCTTCTTCTTCT
>JAIUJO010000329.1:95022-307522 GCA_023846275.1 Vanilla planifolia | reverse complement strand
ATGACATCACTACCTAGAAAGTTAAGCTTCAAGTAAAGTTTGCACTAGAGTGATTAGAGTTTGTACTTTGTTTGATTAAGAAATGTAAGTAAGTGTCCCTTTTCCATATTTTGAAGGGCCTCGCATTGAAGGTAAACATTTTTTGCTTCTTATGTTGTGGCATTCTTTAATTGCTTTATTATTTTTTATAATCTTCTTGCTGCTACATTTCCTTTCTTCAAGTGAAACTCTATATTTTTAAGAGTTTCACAAGCTCCAACTTAATTTTTTGAATATTATAAATGTCTTTTTAATGCAATTTTATGCTTCCTTTGATCATGTTAATTAATATATTGTGATTAGGTTCAATCTCCACTGTAGTATAGTTGCAACTTTAGCACCATTCAAATACTTTCATAATCGTGTTCATTATTTCCTCATTGCATTTTCCATTGATGATGAGCTTCGCTATGTTGGTAGTTAGATACCCCTAAAACTAAAATCATACTTATATTTTTCAATTTTTGAAATGGGAGGGGGAGACCAAACCCAACAACACCATGACTCTATCAAATTTCATAGTTTGTATAAGAGAGAAACACTTTAACATGTTATAAAAGTAGCTAATAAAGATTATTGTATGTTTATTTCACTAATTCACTTGTTTCCTCAACTATTTTCCTTTTCCTTTCTTTCCAATTTTTTTAGCATATTAGAAATGGAATGGTTTGAAGCACATAACATCTTATTGAGCTTTCAATAATTTGGTACCACTACATTTTTATAATATTCAAAATTTTATGTCTCTTGATTTAATGGATAGCCAATGCAATTACAAAGAAAGACCATTCCTTCTATGCCATATGAAACATTAAGAAGCATGATCTAAAGGGTCCTTATTAAGATAATAAGGAAATTTGGATGCCAACTGAATATTGAGTCTATGTAATTATTCTAGGAAAGGCATAACCTTTTTTTAGATTCCCCAAATCATCAAAGAGGCCATGGTGAGGCAATTCGCATTCGAGTCCAATTTTTTTAATTTCAATATGAACTCTCATTTGATGACATACCATGCAACCACTATGCTCAATGTCCCTTCTTTAGATGTGATCAAATTAGAGAACCTTGAAGCTAGATAATGTATTTGTTTTCTCTTACACCATTTCCTTTATTTGAGAAATGCATTCCCACGTGTCTAAGTTGGTGACCATTGGATTACTAATCATTTATTTACCTTTCATGAACTTAACCTAAAGCAATTTATTAGTTAGTAGCTTCTAGCTCAGCTTAATAGAAAAGGCAATCATAATATCATCTAGTTCTTTCAATCATAAACAATTTTCATTTGTAGTCTTACAAGCATTGTTGAAAGCAACCAAGTGATGCTTGTCAACATTGTCAACATCTCTCTTAGAAAGAAATTGATAATCATTTTAATGATGTCTATAACTTATTAATGGAAATATTGAAATAGAATTTAATATATGTTTCACTACGATTAATCTACAACCCTGGATAATAATTTTTTGTTCCATCCTACGATCTTAGTTTTTCGTTTATATAGAATGCTTTAATAATATACTTATTTTTTCAAGCTAGTAAATATATGATATCATAGATATGTATTGAAAGGGGATCCATGGTTAAAAACCATGATCTTTATTATCTTTCAAGTAGATGTTATATTCATAATTGTATAAGTGTTTAGTTTACTCTTCCATTTGTTTAATTGAAGACTTAGCAAATGTTGAAACTTTTTTAGAAACTTGCCCAGAGAGCTCATTGACCTTAGATCTAGTATACTAAAAACTATAATATCATTAACATAATAGACATAAGAAATTAATGGGCAACCTTAAGGTTTTGCATAAATCATTACTTTCTTATTTGTAAATGGGCTCTTTTGTGACCTATTGTACATGGAACACATAAATAGTAAAGGATAGATAGAGTTTTGTTGCTTCAACCATCTTTATGTCTAAAACTCCATTAATAATGCCATAGACTTAGAGGATAGCCATATGTTGCATATAAAGTTCACTTTTATGACTAGCTTGAGAATGCAATTCCTACGTCTAACTTTTCTATTGAGAGAACACATTAATTCTTTAGTTATAAGCATTTGTGCTTCATTTATCAAAACTTGCTTCTTTGAGAGATGTGATTCCTAATAGTGCTATGTGAAGCCCATTTTGTTATAGTTTATCTAGTACTTTCTCAATAAAATTTGAAAAACAAACTAACTTAATGTCCTTAAATGATTTTGGAATCTAGGCCATAGAAATTAGCAATAGTTGGCACTTGAAATAACTTTAGGAGTTGAATTTCCAACTATGAAGTCCTTGGCTGCTACTACTTCATCCAAAACTATAACTTTTTCATACTTTTTGAAAACATGACTATTATGGATATGAGATGGAGAATCAATATCTTTGTCAAATTAAAATAATTTTTAATATTAACTTACATATGTTTCTTAACAATTCCTCAATTCGTATAGTGCCTAAAATAATTATTTAAGTATCTCATAAAGTTTTTCCAATCTAGTTAAAATTTTGTTATTTGGAACTCTAATGCCATAATGTTAAGGGTAGATATTTAATCCTAACTAATGTTTGAAAGAATTTTGTTTTCTTACCTTCCTCTATAGCCATCTAGTTCTAGCTATCTAACTCAAGAATACTTCTTTCTCAGTTTCTCCATAAGCAAATCAATTGCTTTAATTAGTTTGATGGTTTCCTCCTTAAATTGTTTACTAGAAATTCATTTCTCTATTATTAAGTCAATCTAATTTCTTGAAATATAATACTAATTATTTGATATAAGATGCTATGCTAAATCCTATTTTAGCTCAAAAAAAAATGAGAAGTGCTTATGTAGAAGCAATGCATTCTTATAGAGCCTACCAAAGGTAGTTTTTTTAGAATAAAAAATGTAACAATCACCAATCAAGTAAAAACTTCTCAAAAAGTCAAAGACTTGCATTGATTTTTAATATAAGGGATCTCAACCAATTAAAAATGGTTTCCATGACTAATACCCAAAGTACTCATATTGCTAGTGAAGGGATAAGGTAAACACAAAAGTTGAGTTCTTATAATACTAAACAAGAAATCACAAGATCACAACCATAGACGAGAAGGTGGGATCTAATGAGTAAATTTTATGAAAGTTGAAATAAATTTGTTAATAACATTAGCAATGATTTGGCACTCTTTTGAATGTTGAAAAAGGCATTGACATATCCCCTTTTAAACCTCTCACTCTCCTCCTAATGGGACCTTTAGTATTGCACTATTAACTTGTTAATGAACAGTACACTCGTATTGAAAAAGCCCTTTGACAACACTAAATTACTTCAATTAATAATTGTTTTAGATACAACATGATAAGTATCCCTATTTATAGAGCCCTTAAGAACAATTGATAATTTGCTAACATATGAATATAAATAGGCATTAAAGAATATTGAGTGACATATTTTTAGAATTTTAAGAGATATTTTAGAATTCTAAAAGTCACCACAAATTACCAAAGAAATAATTTGAATTTAACTAAAAATGTTTCCTTAAAATCCTACAAAACTAATAAATCTAACAATCCCAAAAAGGTCTATGTGTTTCAGGCAGTGTTCTATTGAGTAGCGAGGTAGTGGGTTGTGTGATCAGTGCATCATGGGTTGCATTAAATCAGTAGTATTTCCTTAGGCTCGTTCATGGATCAGGTCCACACATGTTCATGGGTGGTGACAAGGGCTGATGGGTTGGCACAAGTCGAGCATATCAAAGAGTCTGACTTGTTAATACAGGTTGAGTGACAGAAATGGGTCAACATGAATGACAAAAATTTTTATTGACATTGATTATATCAATGGCATGTGATGCTTTCTAAATAAAAAATATTCTAAAACTCTATTTTAAGATTTTATAAAGCAATTTTTAGCCAACTTTTGTGTCGACAATATTACAAGATTATTGTAGAGATGCTCTATGCTTTATTTAAAGCTAAAAAAATTTGAAAACTGCTAATTCATATTCAAATGAATTAAACAAATGTGTACATGCAAATAGCTCAGTAAACTAACAAAAAGTAACTTAAAATGTGTAATAAATAAGGCTAAACTATAATTAAGCCTTGTAATACTAGTGATAATATTAATGTAAGGGTGAGTAGTCAATGTTAATGTGGCTACCATCAAAATATAATTAGTATGCCAATTGGTGGAACATCTACACGATGTATGAGATGCTACTATGTCATCATTCTATGTAAAATCTTTGATACTAGTTTGAAATCTCTAGGTTTAGGTACTGAAGCTTCTCCTTAGTAATCCAAGTGCCACCAAAGACTAGATGACCATTTTAATTTACTAAAAATCTCTATTATGCTTGATTCCATGTGAAATCTATTTGATAATGTAAGAGTTTCTCTACTTGATATCTTAACTAAATGGATGGGCTAAATATTTTGTTGGATTTGTTCACTTGATAATGATTTTGAAGGCTTAAAAGGCTCATAAGGTATTAGGTGCTATCCTCTATAAGGTAAAAGATCTAAAAAAACTGAAGTTTGTGCATATTCCATAATTCAATTACATAAAAAAGGTACATGAACGCCTAGTTTTAACTAAATTCTAAACAGTCTAACACATGGGCATGCAAGTTTTGTGGGGTTCATGATGTAATCTCTCATACAAAACATGGATCATCACATAATCATCCTAATAATGTTCTCTTGGTTTTTTGAGTATATGCTAGTTGTTTTTTATTTAATTAATTAAATTAATTTATTTAGTAACATGTTTATCTAATATGAAATATAATGAGAAGAAGACTTAAAAGACTCAATATTGTAGAAATCATAATTTAAAGAATCAATTAAATAAGACTAAGTACGATTTCAAAAACAAATTTCAAAAGATCTCAAAATCATTGTTTGATTAATAAATTCAATTTGTGATAATAAATGATCCAAAGTTGAAACATGATCTCTTATTAGGCTATGTGGAAGACGGCCTCAAGTTTTCTTGACTTCTTTTTGTTCATCAATCTAGGGATAATAAATTGATAAAAATTCAAGTTTTTCATGAATGATGGATTTACTAAGTGAGGTGATAAATATGGTGGTGAGGTGCATAAAACTAGGTCTATATTAGGCTGAATATCTCTCAAATGTGAGAGTTTATTTAGCAAGTCATTTAGAAATATGTCCATAATATCTTTTAGTAAGGGCTAAAAAAATAATTAGTGGCATTGGCCTACTAATAAAGGCCTCCCTAATTGCTATAAACAAGTTAACCTCATAATTAGCGATATCGGACTTAATGTTGGCCAATGAAATAATGCAAAGTCATTTTCCTTTTCCTTTATCTTTCTCTTTTGAAGTATTTTTTTTCAATTTTTTGAAGGATATGAATTGTATAGCATGATCTTCTTTCCTTTGAATACAAAAATATGCATATTGGCTATTCAACTTTTTGTACAAGCATGAACAAATAATTGAGTATTTTTCAATATGAGGTTACCTACTTATACTATGATAACAACACATCATAAGTTTTTATAATATTAACAAAACTTAAAAGAAACAACACCTTTGTTGTATGAAAATTGAAGTTTTGTTAATCCAAGAAATGATGTGTGGGTGGGTGTTATTTGTTGGTAGTAAACCAATCTTTTGATAATATTGTGCGCTATAGCATTGATTCAAGTCACTCTTTGTAATAGTCTTACTAGGTTGGTCTTTAATTCTATTGAAGGTACTAAAGGTGTTAATTGGTTTCCAATGTTTAAATGGTCGTACTGTAGTCATAGTGCATCTCATAATAGCTAAGTAACAAAGGCATGTCATTCTTCTTTGGCCCACTAATTTGGGTATATATACTCTTCGTTTTCAAATTCAACACTTTCTTCTGCACCTTCTTGTATGTCTATGTGTAGGGGTCTTTGAGGGTACTGGATTATAATAGGTCCTCTCCTATGAGAAGGATATCATTATCTCAAAAATGAGATTGTTTGTCTGATGGTTAGATATGACATGTTAAATTATGGGTGGCGAGCCATGAGTATCTTGTAGTATAAGAGTAGTAAGAATATTGGAAGTAATGGTATGTGCTCTAGGGCAATAAGTAGTAATTTGGAAATCAATCCTCTAAGTCATTCAACCAGCCACTTTATATGTGTTTTCCAAACTAGCAATGCTTTCAAATATAACTCAGCTATAATAGACTCTCTGAGCATAGCCAAAAATTGACACAATATTAATTGATCTGGTACTTAGATATGTAGTTGAGTAGGACATGAAAGTCTTTGTAGACAACGATAATGGTGATAGATAATGATAGATGTTAGGCCACAACAAAAAGTTTAGAACTCAATTTTTAGCATTTTAAAGTCTGTTTAGACCAAATTTTATAGCAATTAAATTACAAGTCTGTCGTAAATGTGTCCTATAGTAACTTTCATGACAAAATTATGAAAAAAGGTGCCAATTATTCATAAATTGTTTAAACTATGATGTAGATATAAATAAATTGATGAATTAAAGAAATATAACTGAAATATACAATAAATAAGTTTGGGTTATAGTTAACACCTATAGTGATAATGATAACAAGGATTAATTTGAAGTAAAAGAGAGAATTAAAGCATGGCTACGAGCCTAAATAATACTAGTACACCTCAAAGTAAAACTACTATGCGATGTATGGATTGCTACTACATTCATGTTATTTTTACTTTATTATTTTGGCATTCCGTTAACCATATTAATTTTAAAGCTATGGTCTCTATTCCAAAAATGTTTGCTGGAATTGTATAATTATGACAAACAACTATGTAAAATGTTGAATGCATAACCATTTTTTTGGGGCATTAATTCTTTACATCTTGACCCATGATCTTTTAGATATAGGTGCAGCAGTTGTTAGTCATCTGGCATTATTTTAAATCGATGTTTAACATTTTCTATGGGATATCTCCCCCTCCATTACCAACTTACTATATTTTTGTGATGCCTTTTCAAGACCCACTTTCTTTTTCTATTTCTAATCTACTTAATTTTTTAGCCCAAGAAAGGGAGGACCTTTTGGCTAAATTTCATATGTAATCCTTAAACTAATTCACTAATAAGGGTGGAATGGAAGAGCCTTTATATTCATTCTTAGAAGCAATAGCATTCAAGTCACCCATAAACATCAATGGGCCTTGGGGATTTGTTGTAATTAAGCTTAAATTTTTCCACAATGTTCTTCTCCTTACCTTTATAAACTAAGCATATACTAGTGTATGGTACATGTGCAATTTGCTTCTAGATTTATCATTGCATTAATGAATGAATATTTCATGTTGAAATAATTCTCTATAAAATGTTTAAATCAAAATGTCATAGCAAGTTGCGGTAACTTCAATTCATGTGACACTGATTTTAGTATGACCACTAATGTGATATTGTTGAAAATAATTCGTTGCTAGAAATCAGATATTATTATGATATTAAAGACCACTTTTATGTTCCAACCGAGGGTATAATACATTTAGGTTTGTTTCATCTACAATTTTTAAGGATTTTTAACTTCTGTGTCTCGCTTTCAAACTTATTTTATTTTTAAAACCTATATTTTTGCTTCTTTTAAATCTCATAATCTACATTGGGTTAAGATCATCTTGATCTATTATATTAGTTAAGAATTTATTTCACTTTTGTGCATGTCATTATTTATTTTATTTATGTTTTAAAGATTAAGGATTCATTAATAATGTTTCCTTCGTATTTTTTCCTACATAAAGAAATTTCATTATTATAGGAAATCAATCCTTTAAATCTTTCAATAAAATGCCACTTTATCTGTCTTTTCTAAACTAGTAACACTTTCAAATATAACTAAGCTAGAATAAACTCTCTAAGCATAGCTAACTATTGACACAATATTACTTGATCTGCTACTTAGACATGCCTTTGAGCATATATTTCCTAATTAGTAATGTGTTTAGTAGTAGCCTTTGAACTTTGGGAAAGATGTTACTGTTTATCAAAACTATTCACTTAAATAAGAGGTGGGTATATATTTAGCTAATAAAAATCTTTTGTTCTTCTCATAATTGAAATAATGTTTAATCATTGTCACGATATCATCTTTTCAATGTGTAAAAAAATCGAGCATGTGATGTGTGCCAAGCTTTTGTAAATTAGTACTATTAATATTCACTAAAATTATACCAATCAAAATATTACTTCATTCTCATTTCTTAATCTTGATATGCTCTATGATCTAAACTACTATCAAATATAAGGGCTTCTATGTTAACCATATTAACTCAATGATAATCATCACAACCATGTCTTGTACAATTAGTATGTGGAGTAGCATAATGCCCAAGTCAATATTCCAATTGTTTAGGAACATTTTTTTTACTTCATTCCTCCTCTTGAAATTCATTTCTTATAGAGTTGTTTGATATATGTTTTTCACCCTACGTATTATTTCTACATTGTCCCAATTTTTTTCATGCATGTTCCTATGGTTTCTCTTAGCTTTTGCATCAAACGAGTTAGTTCTAAAATTGCATGTCATATAATTGGAACCATTTTTCATTATTCTTATGAGAATCAAAAACTCTTTATTCTTTTCTAGACCTAGTGGTCATATTTATTGGGTTGGAAAAAAGTTTATAATTTGAAATCACAAAGAAAAAAAATAAATTCAAAAATCAAACAATAAAAAACCATATAAATAAATAGATGTAGATTCAAACTTGAAAGGAAAGATTTTTAAATATATGTTTAGAAAATTTAAAAATTAATAATAATAAACAGAATTTCAACATAATCATTTTATGATAAATTAAAACTAATGTAAGTTCTTAAAGCTAACCAAGATCTAATACCTTGTTAATGTAGGACGATATGTTAAAACATATTTCAGCAATTAGACTATTGTGTTATTCTTATTTTTAAGAATATATCCATGCAAGCACATACCTGACACGATTTATGTTTAGAATTATAAATCTTATGATTGTTAGGTTGCTAAGAACTCTTCCTTCAAGCCAAGGACTTGCATTGATTTTTTACATAAGGGATCTTAACCTATGAAACATTCTTTTAACAACCTACACCCAATGTACTTATATTAGTCATGAAGTGAAAAGGTATACACATAAGGGTAGTTCTTAGAATGCCAAACAAGAAATCACATGGCCATGTGAACAAACTAAAATGTTGTATGTGATGAGTAAATTTTTTGATACTTGAAATAAAGTGGTTAACAATGTCTCTAGAGATTTTGATGCTCTTGCAAATATAGAATAATAGGTCAGGATATCCCCTTTTGTGACTCCAACACTCCTTCCTAGGACACACCATTTGAAGCACAACATAAGATTATTTGTACATAACACCCTTTGTATGAAAAAAGATTGGTGACAACACTTTATTAATTCCTTAACAAACTGTATTATGTAAATCATGATGAGCATCTCTATTTATAGACAAGTCAAGGGTTCAAATGGTTAGGAATATGAAAGAATATTAGTTAATACAAAGTCATATATTTTTGAATTGTAAAGGACATTTTAGAATTCTAAAAAATTTTTCTACAAATTACTAATGAAACGCTTTTAATCGACCAAGAAACTTGCCTTTAAAACCTACAAAACTACTTTTTATAAGTAGTCCTTAAACAAGCCCATATTTTTAATAGAGTTGTTAGAAAATCATCGAGATAGCTGGCAATACTATTGAGGTGGCAATTATGTAACGTCTTGTGACAAGTTAGTGGAGGTTGATGGGTTAGGCATTTTGGTGGATCGGTTCTATGTATATTGTTGGGTGGTTTAGTATGATGGGTTAGTATGGGTTGATAAGATCAACTAAATGAAAGGGATAGTAAGGGTTGAGCAGGCCATGAAAGTTTTCGTAGACAACAATAATGGTTATAGATAGTGATAGACGTTGGGCCACAACAAAAAGTTTAGAACTCAATTTTTAGCTTTTTAAAGACTTTTCAGACCAAAGTTTATAGGAATTGCATTACAAGTCTATCATAAAGGTTTCTTGTAGTAACTTTCGTGACAAAATCATGAACAAAGGTTCCAATTAATCTTAAATTGTTTAAATTATTGTATAGATATAAATAACTTGATGAATTAATGAAACTTAACAAAAATATATAGTAAATAAGTGTGGGTTATAGTTAACACCTAGAGTGATAATGATAATAAATATTAATATAAAATAAAAGAGATAATTAAAGAATGGCTATGAGTCTGAATATGACTAGTTCATCTCGAAGTAAAAACTCAATGTGATGTATGGGTTGCTACATCATTAATGTTCTTTTACTTTAGTATTTTGGGCATTCCATTAACCATATTAATTTTAATTCTATGGTCTCTATACAAAAAAATTTTTTGGAATTATAAAATTTCAACAAAGAATAATGTAAAATTTTAAATGCATGAACCCTTTTTTTAGGATATTAATTCTTTACATCTTGACCACATGACCTTTTAGATATAAGTCTAGTACTTGTTAGTGATCTGGCATTATTTTACAAGGATTTTTTTTTACATTTTCTATGGGATATCTCCCCATCCAATACCTACTTGCTATAATTTTTTGATTCCTTTTCAAGACCCACTTTTGTTATCTATTTCCAAACTACTTAATTTTTAAAACTAAGAAAGGGAGGACCTTTTGGGTAAATTTCATTATGTAATCCTTAAATTGATTCACAATCAATGATGGAATGAAAAAAACCTTTGTATTCATTCCTAGAGGCAATAGCATTCATGTCACCCATAACCATCAATGGGCCTTAACGATTTGTTGTAATTAAGGTTGAATTTTTTGACAATGTTCTTCTCATTACCCTTATAAACTAAGCATATATTAATGTGTAATACATGAGCAATTCGCATCTAGATTTGTCTTTGTGTTAATGAATGAATGGTTCATGTTTAAAGGTTCTCTTTAAAATATTTAAATCAAGATGACATTGCAAGTTAGGGTAACTTCTATTCATGTGACATTGATTTTAGTATGACCACAAATGTGATATTGTTAAAAATGATTAGATGCTAGAAATCAGAGATTATTATGATGTTAATGACCACTTTTATGTTCCAAGGGTGCAATACTTTTAGGTTTGCTGGATCTATAATTTTTAAGGATTTTTAACTTCTATATCTCCCTTTCAATCTTTTTTATTTTTAAAACCTACCTTTGTGCTTCTTTTAAATCTTCTAATCTACATTGTAGTAAGATCATCTTGATCTATTTTATTAGTTAAGAATTTATTTCACTTTTGTGCATGTCTTTATTTATTTTATTTAAGTTTTGATGATTAAGGATTCATTAATAATGTTTCCTACTTATTTTTCCTACCAAAAGATCTTCTTAAATTTAAAATTCATTTTTGAACATGTTTAAAATTATTTTTCTCTCTTTTTTCTGTGAAATTTAGCTTATCCTTGTCATTTTTCATGCATTTGTTTGGAGCTCCATTTAGGACATCACAACTATTAGGGTTATCATCCTAATTAGGACGGTATTAAGAATTTTCCACCTTAATATTATAATATGAAGAACTTGCAAGTTTTATTAATGAATGCATCAGTTCTTGCTTAGGTTCCTCCCTATTATTCATGCTCTTAATCTATTTAATTGGAGTTTACTCTGATACAAAATGCCCTTATGTGCTTGAATTCCTTATGTTGTGTTTATAATGACTACAAGAGTGACCTTGCTTGAAACATATTGAGTAGTATTTAAGTTCATTTTTGTATTATATCCACTACTAGAATCCTTTTGAACTGCTTTTTTGAATAAATTTGTTCCTTTTTTTTAGCTTTTTCTAACTCTACTACAACATTGACTCTAGCGACCTTTGGATGGTTTCATTTAGAGTTGTAGCATCCACCTAATGTAGCTTTCCCATTGCTATAGCTTTGGAATACATTGCCACCTTGTTGAGTAATTAAATGGTAAGTGTTCAAATGAGTCTCCTTCTAAAGCAAGGGATAGCTTAGTATTGAGACGAAAATTTTGATGCCAACTGAAGACTCTTATTAGAAATCTTCCATTTTACATAACTTGTGAAGCTGACGAAGTAGAAAATACACACCCTTCTCAAATATGATGAAGCCTTCATCGTTGTTTAGTAATCCAAATTAACCTTTGCATTGAAACCCATGTTTATTCAAATCCCAAATGTTTAAGTAAGAATCTAAAT
This sequence comes from Vanilla planifolia, assembly GCA_023846275.1. Classification (NCBI taxonomy): domain Eukaryota; kingdom Viridiplantae; phylum Streptophyta; class Magnoliopsida; order Asparagales; family Orchidaceae; genus Vanilla; species Vanilla planifolia. The sequence continues at coordinate 295,308 of JAIUJO010000329.1, read as the reverse complement.
TACCATGAGTCCATACAATTACAATCAAGCTCAATCTATTAATTGATAAACATGCAATGAAACTTCCATCGACACATAGATTAATTTATTTGTCAACTATTGCTCAACACCCATTGCCTATAGCTCCTCACCTATCACTTGTCACCCATTTGAATAATGCTATAATTATTTCCCCCATAAACTCTTGTTTTAGCTTGGCATAATAGTTATAGATACATAGAATAAGATTTTATATTTAATGTTAATTACATATTGCTACTCTATATATATATATATATATATATATATATATATATATATATATATATATATATATATATATCCTTCTAACAAGATGTTAGTTTCAAAGTGTAACACAAGGGTTCCCTATAGTGCTACTTGGCTAAATCCTACCATATATTTTTCATGTACTAAAGAGTTAAGAGTCATTTGGGGGACCAGACTAATGATCATTAAAGTTATACATATATTGGATAATATTTATTTTCTTTTATGATTACTAATAATTGAGTTATTATTTCTATTCATGATTTTAAGTTATACATATATATGTATATTACAATATAACCAATTCTTATTAATAGATTTCTCATTTCTCTTTTTATGCTCACTTCAAGTTGGACATGGATTATAATGTTAGTTGAGCATTTGAATGTAATACTTTTATATCCTAGATTTTTATTCTAAAAATATTTTACTTATATCATTATGTTACTATGCTAACATGTGTAGTTTCATTTGGGATACAATGAGGGATTTTTTGGTTTACATGCTCTTATGGGTGGTTAAAAAATTTACTAGAATCTTAGTTCAATAAGAAGATCCATATAAGGATCAATGGCTTGCTTGGAAAGCCCTCACAGTAAATTGAAATGAGTTAACATAAAGGGAAATTAACAACTTTGTTACAAAACTTCTCATAATTTACCAAGGATAAATGTTATACCTTATAAAAATAATATGGAAAAGATTTAAATAGTGAGTGAATTATTACCAACCATGTTGAAATATGAAGATTACAAATGATCTAAACGTAGTCCTGATGAAAGTCCTATTAGTTATATTTCATGTTTAACTAAACTCTATTTTAGAAGTATAATTGCTTTAATTTTTTTACAAAGTGATCAATAAGCCATTTGTATTGTCATGTTGTGTTCATGCAATTATGATTGAACATTCATAAAGTTTTTATAAATGAATAATTTGAATCACTCAATTCATTACTTACACAAAAAATATATTTTTCTTATGTAAAGCTTATCATGCATATATGATAAAGGAGATTGAAAAGTTTGATGAACATACATCACACATTGTTAAAAAAGCTCTTAGATTTTAAAAACCCTATTATGTAAAATCATGAAAATCATACAAATATAATCCCCTTAAGACTCACATAAGTATAAGTTGTTTAATGATTGTGCACATCTTAAAAGTGGATCATCCACTATCATGAAATTTTGTAAAAACTTGTAGCACTATAGGGAGTTTATGCACATTGTATAACTATGATAGTTTAACTGTGCTAGTATGATGATATGAGCTTTTGTAGTATTCACTTATTATCTTTTGTATAAATTTATTACATATGTGTATGATGTGCAAATCCTTGATATACAAATTATGATAAGTTTTCATACATCTAGGCTTGTCTTAATTCCACACATATGTTATTGGAACATTTACATTTGATTCTATTTTTGCTAAAATTTATTTATCATTTTAAGGCTTCTTTGGGAGAATCAATAAAAGATTCAATCATATTAAATGATCAATGAAATTTTTTAATACAAAAAATGATTAAGTTGTTTGACACAAGTCTAACATCCAGTATCATAATGTATGACAATGTTTTAACTATTTTATTTAAGTGATAATCATTGTAATACAAATACTATGAGACCAAATATTATACCTTATAACAATAATATAACAAAGTTTCTAAATGATGAGTAAAGATTTTAATAACATTTTTGAAATATGAATATTTGAATGAAATAACCAAAATTAACATAAAAAGGATGTAGTTGCAAAAGCTATCTATGTAATTTCATAACATTGTAGCAACTAACATTCTCGTTCTTCCTTCAAATAATAAGAAAATGGAAAGTGGTACTTATTTTTAGTTGAAAGTCGTTTCTTTATATTACTTAAGTAATTAAACAATATTTTATAATTTTAATGGTCTAATGTTGTTTATGAGGAGATTACGTAGCTGTTAGTAGTGCCATGTTGAGTTTGTGCTCTTCTGATTAAACATTCATAAACTGGTGATACATGAATGAATTGAATCATCCATTGAATTGCACATACTGCACATGTAGTTTTTTTTATGCAAACCATAACATACAAGTATGATATTGGATATTGGAAAGAATAATGCACTTATATCACACATTGTTTAAAAAATTCTTGAGTTTTCAAAACATTGCAATGTACAATCATGATAAACATGCAAGTATAATCTACTTATGACTCGCATATGTATAATTTTCTTAAGAATCATACACATCTACAAAGAGTATTATTTATGTATAACAAAATTTGCACAAACTTGTAACACTCTTGGATTTTAATGCACTTTCTTATTCAGAAGTGGCCGAAGCCTACAAAACGAAACCCCGTATGGAGGCTCAATTACAAAATCAAGCAACAAAAGCTTTTTCAAAGGCTTGGGTAGGGGCATATCCCCATCCCAAACAAAATCTAAAAAACATACCATCTTGGCAATCCAGTTGGCAGGACCATTGCCCTCCCTAAGAACATGAGTGAAACATAGAGCCAGCCTACTTTTCACATAATTTAGCACATCCGAGTAAATACCTCTCTCCTTGGGGTAGTGAATCAGCTGCATCACCTCATAAATCGTAATGGTCAAGTCAGACTGGATCTCGACAGCCAGGAAACTCTGATGGTTCGTCATGGTCATTACTATAGCCTCTAAGATCGCCTGGACTTCCATAGCATTACAACTATTACAATTTCATTGTGCCAGTACTAAGGTATGTTCTTTATATCATTGAATTATTATCTGTAGGATAAATTTTTTGGATATGTTTATGATATATAAATCATTGTTATACAAAATTATCTTGATTTTGTCATACCTTTTGGTTTTTGTTAATCATACACATATGATATTGGGTCATTTAATGACCATTGTACTCGAAATCAATTCAAGGCATCTTTGCAAGAATGTACAACATATGCCTTCACATTATAAGGTTCATGAAATGGTTGTAAACACAAAATATTAAGTTGTCTTACCTGTATCTAACTTCTAATACCATAATGTTTGATACTATAATAACTTGTTTATTTATGTAAGAATGGTGGGCATACGACTATGATGTGGTTGTAGCACATATATGACAAACAATACTAACTATACATCACTTGGGGCACAATGAAGGAATGTAGACCATACTAATACAGTAAGGACGTCTTTTTCTAAAATTACAAATTTTGACACCATTAAAGCTTTTTGTCTAGTTTATTTCAAGGCACATAAGTGAAGTTTTAGTCTTGAGTTTGTTTAACTATTTTGACATCAAACATACATTATCAATTAGTATTAATTCACCACTTTGTCTCCTTGGAGGGAAGATTTACATAATGGCATGATTTAGTTGGAAGAACATGAACATTTATGATATAAAGTAATAAGTAAAGGTTTAATTTTTTAAACCAATTTGAGTAGTAGATGATGTGCTTTGAATTATTAGACATTGCACCTAGAGTCAATTGAGTCGCTCATGTTTTCAAGCCTATGCCATGTTCTTGAACAATGTCACCAAAAACTTAACTTTCATTACATGCAGTTTCGACTTTCTTTTCCATTCATTTAGCGTCTATTATATGTTAACTACCATTTAAATAAATGATTAGTAGATAATTTGCTTAGTTTCTTTCTCATCAATCATCACACGACATAGGATCATCAATCTACCTGAGAAGATGATTGCATAAACTTTTCTAATATTAATACTCTACCAATATTCAACAAATCAAACAATACAAATAGGAGAAAGACATGCAACATTAATACAACTAAATATTCAATGAAGTTTATTAGTAACACAACAAAAACTTCTCCATAAATGAGAGCTAAACTCCTTTTCAATTTAATGATGCTTCTCCTCCCTTTGTTTGAATAATTCAAAAGGATAGTGAATACAAAAGGTTAGCCAAATTCTCCTGAAGTTGTTGACAGCATGGGTTTTGTAAAGAAGTGTACTAATTCAGTAGTAGGTGGAAAAAAAACCTAAAATACTATCCTTCTTTTTTACAATGTTTAATTTGATGTGATTTCTAATGTCATTTTTCATTGTATAAGAATGTTGAACTCATTCGTTTTACAAGACTATAACACTAACAATGCATCAATTGACCAGTAAATTGGTGAAGTGTATGCCATAATCTCAAACTTGTCTTATACTCCAAAAAAGACTACTAATTACTCTATTTTACATTTCTATTGTAAATAAAAATACAAAAAGTTTCTTATGGACCATGAAATGAAAAAGTTTCCATGAAACTAAAATGTAACAGATGCCTACTTCTTTTTTGACATACTCCAAGCAAAATAAAAATTAGTCATGGTAACTAAGTCAAAACCTATTTCACATCTAAAGGCATAGAGATTTGGCTCCAATGGGATATTTAGAAGTTTTCTTCATGGCTTGAATATGGGATTCATTTGGATTGGCTTAAAATCTTACACAGAATTCTACACTAAGCACTAATATATGATTATTACATTTTGGGTAAGAAAATGAAACAATAATCACTTTAAACATCTTTACATGGTTGAAATTCTTATTCCTTTCTATTTTCTCTATCATGTCCTTTTATAACATTCCCTTTAATTTTGTTATGTAATGGTTCATCATCAACACAGTTCTTCATGCTTCTCAATTTGATCAAATAATATTTGCCTACTATATCAACTACAAGGAGATTCATTAAGCCTCACATGAATAGTTTCTTTTATAGCTGAAGTTCTCTATTTAAAATTTGTATGACTTACTATTCATGAAGCTTAGCAAGAAAGTTCCCTCTTCATACATTGGATCATGCTTATCAAATTTTCTTCATTAATAAAATAGTTTTTAAGGAAAAACACATGCAAGTGAGATATTTTTATTTTTTTTATCATATGATAGTTCACAAGGAGAACATCAAGTAAAGCCTTATAGGAACACTATTACTTGCATAACAAGAAATAAATGAATTTACTAGAAAAAATGTTTGTTACATCATACTCATTCAACGTATTCTTAGCCATGTCTTATAATATTGTATTTCTTCTCTCGCTTACATAGTTTTAAGGTGTTCTAAACTATGAGAAAATATAGGTATTCCATTATGATTACAATATTCTTTTAATTGTTTTTTAAATTCATATACCTGTTTAGTTCTAATAAACCCTAAGGATAAGTTAGGTTCGTTTTGCAATCTATTGAACAAATATGCAAACTATTCAAATTCCAATTTTCTTATTGGTGAACAACAAAAATGTAATATAAAATAGTCATAAATAATCACAAAAGTTTACTTCCTTCATCCAAGATTTTGTGGATGAATGGGTTTCAAATTCTAATTGTAGCAACTCCAATTGTGTTCTAGCCATCACATGCCATATAGATCTAATTGAGGTTTTGTGCTTTTTTCCTATTCAACAATGGGGACACATAGACTCATCATTCCAACAACGTTTAGGTAGATCCCTTGCAAAGTAATAATTTGTGTTCTTCTTTAGTGTTTTTTTATTTAAAAGGAGGCATGATCCTTACAAAAGGTTATCATGGATGATCCTCATGGAGGGTCAAACATGAAATCTAACAACATAAGTTTGATGAGGGGCTTGGGAAGGGACACACCCCTTTCCCAACAAAATCAGCATAACAGGCAGCATGCGCAACCCAGTTAGCAAGCACATTTCCCTCTCTGTAGATGTGAGAAAAACTTAGCACGTCCAGGCACCTAGCGCACTCAATAGCCTCAGCAAAGGGACCTGCGACAGGCAGGTGAGAGATGAGCATATGAACCTCCTACAGCACTGACATCGAGTCCGTCTGAATCTCCATAACGTGATATTGGGAAAGGGTATCTCTTACCAAGTCAAGGGCCTTTAGCATTGCTTGAACCTCCATAGCTTTGCTAGCCTATGAGATAACCCTTTTACCAACCACCAGTAACGTCTACCCATGTAGTCCCTCACAACCAGCCCAAGGCCAGTGGTATCCTCCCCAACAACAGCATAGTAATTGGCTTTAATCGATCCAGCAGGGAGAACCCAAAAATGGGCTACAGGCAGTTCAGTGGACCTGCAAAGGTCCCCGCTGGACATGGATGAGTAAAGGTTGCGATGTTTTATTGCTGCGATAACCTCGACCTTTATCTTAAGCAACATAGTGCATCAGTTAACCACGGGATCCTAGTGCCTCTTCGCATTCCTTCTCTCCCAAATATAATACATAATGGTGGCCAAAGTAATGACATGACCAGTGTCCTCCCCACATCTCGTCGCAGGCGAATCTACAAACTCCATGAGCCAGTGTAGAAAAGTCGGCCCGGCGCCGACACCCCGAGGTGGCCCAAGTATGGTCACGGCCTCGCTTGCCTGACAGTCAACCCAAAACTCCTGGGCATGTAGATAGTCCTAGAAGACATGCTGCTGGGTCTCCTCTACAGTACATCCCAAGAGCAGCTACTAACTTGGGGCAGTCCTCTTCGGACCATCCAAACCACCGTAGGGAAGTGATCTCACACCACTTGCCACAGGAAAATGCACAAACTTGGAAACACTTTGAGCTTCCATAATCCCCTCATCTCATCCGTACCATGCTTGTTTCTTTGCTTTGTGACGTCATCAGCTCTGCATTTTAGTTGCAAGTAGAGCCTCCCGTTATCAACCTTCTTCATCTCGGTGTGTACCTGAAGCAACATGTCTTGTCCAGACATCTGGGCCCAGGGAAGGTGCAGCACCTGTCTAGCAAGAGATCGCCATCCCATGCACTTATACTTCAGACGTTCCAAACTCCAGTCATGGTAATGCTTTCTGTCACGCTCACCGGCCACATAATGTTCGTATTGATGAAAGTAGGCCAGCTGTAGATAGGGAGGAGGCAAATTCAATTGTCTTCCGTGAACCTCGCCGTCTTCTCGTTGCCTATTCTCCATACAAAGTTGACACTCCGCTCGACATTGGCTCCAGCACAAGCCTGTATGCATGGGAAACGTTCTGAGGAGTCTTCCAAGAGGTATGCATCACATTGTACTTTTGCCTCATGATATCCACCCACAGACTATTCTTGTGGTTCAATAGGCACCCGAAATGCTTCATTTGTAGAATGCATTGCCAAACGTAGAGGTCCTGTAGAGCAAGAAAACTCATAGCCTTCGGTAATGTGATGCTTTCCCAGGATGCATAATGTCTTGTATGCGTGCTGTTAGCCCCACACCATAGGAAGCTTCTGATCCTCCTCTCGATCTCGTCAATGACTCCTAAGGGCACAACATAATGACATAATATGTAGCTCGGGATGGTGTTTAGTGGAAACCAAAGCAACGCTGCCAACAAGCGATAGAGGACGAATCAGCCAATTGGCAACAGAGGCTTCTATCTTCTAAAAAAGGAAGTTGAAATCCGTTTTCTTCTGATGCTTCATCACGATAGGAACCCTAAGATATGTGAGCATCTGGCCCCACTCCATACTGAGTTTCTTTGCCACCATTCTGGTCTTTTTCCTGCTCATAATTCTGCTGAAGTAAACCCTAAACTTTGATAAGTTCACACGTAGAATCGTGGTAGTGCTGAAGGCCTTCGTGATTCTACGCACTACGTGCATGGCTTCGTTTGTTGCAGAAGCATATAGGTGGACGTCGTCCACGTAAAGAAAGTGTGAGATCTATGGTGTATGCTATCTGGACCTAAACCTGAGCAATTGTCTGGTCTCATAGTCACGCACCAGCACGGAGAGATATTCTGTCACAATGACATATAGGTAAGGTGAAAGTGGGCAACCCTGTAAGAGCTCATGCTGTGCCTCCACCCATAGAAGTCGAGCACCATTGATAAGTACCCCAAATCTTGAAAAGGTGATGCAGGCTTAAATCCATTCACACCAAAGAGGAGGGAACCCCATAAGCCTTAGCATCCTAAGCAGAAAATCCCATTTCATGTTGTCATAGACCTGCTCCATATCAATCTTAATAGCCATGGGCCAAGTTTTTGCAGTACATTAGTGCATTCTAGAGGCCATTTCCTGTGCGATGAAGATATTATCCGAAATGTTGCATCCATGGATGAGGGCACCTTGTTCATGCGAAAGATAATTGGCATCATGGGCTTCAATCTTTCCATCAATACCCGGGCTACCACCTTGTATATGGTGTTACAGAGACTAATAGGTCGGAAATGCTCCGGCAGGCATGCACCCTGTCTCTTAGGGATTAGGACAATCAATGTGTCCATCCACTCCTTCGGCATCGTCTTCTCCTCAAAGAAGAGAAGCACCATGCGGATAATGTCATTTCGTGTAATCGCCTAGTATCCATGGATGAATTCAGCAGTGATCTTTTATGCCACAAATCAACACTATTCACTTGTGATGTAAATCATTCTAATCCACATATTTTAATAATCTTAAATTGTAATTCATAAGTTTTATTATTTCCATGTTATACATTAATGGCTTTATTATATTTAATAAAAATACAATCATTAAAATTAGACATTACCCATAACCTTATACATAGAGTCACATAATTGTTTAATGCTATGGTGATTGTGTTTAGAAAGTTACACTAAAAGTTTGTTTTTAATAGATGAATGTAAGTAGTTTTGGTTATAACGATTCACGTCTTGAAGTTGTTGTCAAGTGTAAATTGAATTCCATCATGCTGTCTCAAGTGGATGAATAGATATGAGTCACTAATCATGTTTCTTGACCAATAACTATCAAGATTCAAGACACCATCTCTAGTGTTGAATTAAAGGAGAGCATATGAAAGACAACCAATTTTTAGGTTTGGAGACCCAAAACGTTTTAGTTCTAGTTGTGTTAACATAAAAAAATGTTTAAACTATCTCTTTCTAACAAAAAATATCATGAAAACTTACATATGAAATAGTACATGAATTCTTTATGCATAGCTAGCATATGAAATAGTTCATTCTGTACTGCACCTTTGATAGAGTTGCTAGCTCCACTGTAGCAGTACATTTGAAATAATGCATTTGATATAGCTAGAACATGAAATAGTGCATGAATTGTTGAGAAGATAGTCAGAATAAAATGTGGCGATGGACATAAGTTCTTTTCAACTTATTCAATTAATGAGCTGGCTTTTTTTTAATGTATGACATTAGCTAGCTCAACTCTAGTCATTTTTACTTCAATTAATTTATTAGCATTGTTTTGATTTAAATGCTCACTTAAGAAAAAATAATTTGCATGATCTTCTTTCAACTTATTGTAGTTGGAGTCCAATTTTTTATATTTAAGAAAACTTTTTGTCTTTCTTCTAATAAAGCATATTAGAGGAATAATAGAACTCCTTACAATTAAAAGGGCACAAAAATGTCCCCATTTATTAGGTTATCTCAAATAAAGCATTCTTATCTCTCTTCTTTCCTTTAGGAGGATTCATTAGAGTTCATCTTACTAATCTTTATAGATTTCTTTCTCTTGTAATATTTAAATTTTCTACTCTCACTTTATACATAAGACAACCAAGTTGATTGTGTATAGGCATTTTCTATTTTTGGAACCCTTATTCATCATTTTATGTCTTCTCCTCTTTTAGTTTCTTATCTATATTAGAATTCCTTATGAACAACTCTTCTACTTTTCTTCCTACAAGAACCTTTTCATTTGTAAGTGGAACAACCATGGCTTCATCAAGATAAAGTGTAGATACATCCATTGAAGCATAATAATAGTGACCAAAGGGTCATACTAACTTTGGATCAAATATCTAGCACAATTTTTTTATATTAAAGGGCTTTCTTTATTTGTTTAGTAAGGCATTAATAATGTTTGTAAGTCCAGTCAACACAATCCTAATAAATTCATCAAATGCCATAAGAATTACTCATAATCATAAATCAACAAATTTATTTTCTTCTCTTGTACCTAGGAGGTAACCTAATAGGTGACCTTCCAATTTATTCCAATTTTCATAAGCTATTTTATGGCTCATTACTTGATTTCTTTTGAGGTAGAAAGGCTAAAATTCAATATATTCATATATTGGCAACTAGTAAATCTATTTAGACCTTATGTTTGTCCTATAGACTAAACTCACTAATTCATTACCTTTTGCAGTCACTATTCACAAGTTTAATAGCAAATGGAAATGGTTGTTCTACTTTATTACAAATCTCTAAGTCTATTAGAATAGATCCTGTAGCTAACATAAACCATATACTTATGCAGGATATGATGTACATAGAAGTTCTCATGCAAGGTTATATGTCCTATGTTCAATGTTAATTGTTTTTAACTTTTGGAAAACTAGATTATAAAATTGACATCTCAAGTTTCTTAATGTGTTATCATAGAGACTACCAAAATTGTGTGATGTCTTAATTATATTTAATGTTTACATGCTGCAACTTTTGTATTATAATGAGAATGTTTTTCAAATGTATAAAAGGAATAATCCAAATTCCAAATTGCCTTCTCACCCAAAAATATGAACCTAAACGTTGTACCTATATGTTCAAAGGAAAATTCCAAATTGCAAAAATTGACATTGTCTTATTACTATCATTAAGGGGGAATGCTTCAAATATGTTTTATAGGTTAGTAAATGAAATTAATCATTTGTGTTAAACTTGAAAGTTTTCCTCCAAAGTTGACCAATTATTTAATCTTTCCACATATAATACCAAAAGATGTAGTAAACAATGTCAAGTTGAATTTTTGATATTCCATAATAACTAAATTGTGTTATACCATTTCAAGATGTTGATTATGGTCATACTTAACTTTAAGTCGAAGTACTTGTAAACTCTATCATCATTTGTGTAGGACATGAAGAAGTAGATGAGATCATGTTCATGATCATAGGAAAGAAATTTGAAAGGTAATTGAAATCCAAACATCATAAGTGCAGAGGGAAAAGATAGAATTTGATTAATTATGTACTATAAAAGAATAGAAATTTTGAAAGAAATTTGCTAATTATAGTAATTTGAAGAATTTAAATCTATTGGATTTTCTTTGCATAACTTGTGAGCCATAGTTGAGCAAATGTTTCCAACATATTGAAGGGAGCATATGAATTCTTGTAGAGTAGTATCTCCTACAAATTCTACTTCTTGTGTAAATGAATCTAGCTTAAGCATTCTACATTATCTAAGGGAATTAACCACTATTTTATATAGCTTTCCAATTTTCTAGGCTATTCTTGTACTTGGTTCTCACAACTTTTGCTCAAATTATGTTGGAATTAAAGAATATCCGTCATAGTTTTGGTTTAAAACCTTGATTATTGTGGCACTATTCTTTATTCCTAGACAATTTCCCTTATATAGTTTTCATATTACCATTTAGGAAGTTATATTAAATCCGAAGGGATTGTTACGACTTTTTTAGAACAATTTTTCAGCTTCCATTTCTAATAATTTTGTAATTGACTTAGGTGGATCTATCACCATTGAGAAGTGAGCTGGTCTAGAATTTAGCACACTCTTAATTAGTGTCATCTTGGTACCTTTTAATAACCATTATTATTCTTGCTATTTATCTTTTTGGTAATGTTATAAGAGCTAGGCTAATACATTGATGCTTAGTTTTGGCCCTTGTTTTTCTTGATACCATAGAATTTGAGTTACATGGATTGTTTTATAAAACAAATTCAACACTTGACTAAGTTTACATTTTAATTTGAGGTTTTGTGTGGTACAATAGATGTACTTTTACAGTAATTGATACTTTCATTAAATTTTTATGGAAGCATATGTAAGAATTCCACTTGGTTCTTTGTGAGAATTTCTTTACAATGTCATCCACGACTTAAAAACTTTACATCCATGATAAATAAAGTTGGTGAAATAGAGACTCCCTACTTTACACCTTTGCATGATGTTGAAAAACATTAAGGAAACAATTTATTAGCATAAAGTACTTACTAAACCATAGAGTGCTTACTAAATTAGTTGTGGTTTATAACTAATAAGATGAAGTTTGCAAGAAATCAATACATTTTGGATAATTTAAATGAAAAAACCCAGTTGGGCCTATAAAATGCAAACAACATGTATAAGATAATAAAGAGAATATATCTTTTATTTTTGTGATTGGCATAACATAAAAACCATTTTGCCAAAATTTCTATAAAATGTTTTTTTCCACTTATAGGTGCAATCCATTCCTTAGAAATTCCTACCTATGGGATGTTAGTGGGTTGTTTGACTAAAGTTTTTTGTCAAAACCCCTAATGATAATGTCATACAAATTTGTTGTCTTAAGAACATTGGATGATAGTTTAGAGTTAAGTACCATCAAGTAAATCTTTTGTAATAATATTATAGTAGTTCAAAAAAAAAATAATTAGTAAATCCATGTAGACTTTGCTAAATTTTAATATTCAAACCTTACAATACTCTTTTCAGATTTTCCATGGAATCTTCATAGGTGAGTGGGCCAATTTCTTCCTTATTAATAATGCAATGCCTATTGTGAACCTAAGTTTTCAATTGCTTCCATATTGTAATTCACATCAAAACGAGGCAATAAGTCTTCAAAATATTGAATAAACTTGATACCTATCTGATTATCTTCATCAATTCAACTTCTTTTCCTACTTCCCTTATTGATGGAAAGCTTAGATCTTTTGTCCATGACTAATATGTTAAAGTATTTGGCATTCACTCCTCTTCCTTCTACCATTTAAGATCTAACTTTTTTGAAGACATTTTCTCCCAAGCATTGCAACAAAATTAAATCTACTTATGAATTCGACCACTTAATTCTACTTTCATTTATAACAAATTTACCATATTTTTCTTTCAATGACCTCTTGGGCTATTTTGCTAATTTGTCCCCACTTCATCGTTCATTAACTATTTATTCTATATTCACTGCATCTTTAAAAAACATAATAGACAATCTACATAGTTTCTTTTATCAAGAAAACTCATATCCATCACATTATGTTTTTGTATCATATTATTTTAAACTTCTAGTGCAACCAAATTAACGCATCCATTAATGAATCTACAAGTGTGGCCATACGTGAAAAAATTCCAACATAAGCATATAATTCCAAGGCATCACACTCTATCATCGTGGATATAAAAGTCATGAAATTGAACTGGTCTAATGACATTATAAGTCAAGTTCTAATGAAAATAAATATTAACATATAGATGCAAAAGCTGACAAATAATACCTTATTATAATGCAATGTGCATCAATAAATATAACTAATAATTAGAAAAGGAAATCACATCTTCTTTATAATAATTAAAAATAAACTATAAGAAGAAATCTCTTCCAAGACATGTACTAACCCTTAAGATTCCATTTCTAGCTCAACATTTCTTCTATCTTAATGAACATACAAAAATATAAGAGGGAGTGAGCTAGAAAGCTTAATAATGAAACGTTGGGTCATACTATAAAACTAACATGCTTTAAGAAGGAGATATACTTGTATCATAAACCCACTAAGGAGGCTAAGGTTGAAATGCACCACAAATGTCTAAAGTAATTATGTGAATTTTAAAGATGAAATCTAAATTAAGATGGGCAGGATTTCACACGCATCATTTTTGCTACTTATTTGTTACTCCTTTATACTTGGTATGTTTCCCCAATATGGCATTTGAAATTATAATTTTGAATTAAACTGTGTTTAACTTTTGTTGGATGTCAAGAGAATTTGTGTTTTGAATTTTGAATCTTGAATATTTAAAGTGGAAAGGTGTCAGGATAATTTTATTGCAAATGGTTTTCTTATAAGATGTTGTATTACATAAATTCTTGATAAAAATATGCTAAAAAACATGGATAAAAATGTTTACACATATTTATCTATATATAACTTTGTTATACAACATTACAATGCATGTGAAACTGTTAAAATCAAGGAATAGTTTATTTTTGATTTTTGTGATCTAGGGGTTTATGATAAAACCCTAAATTGTTGTTAGGAAAATCCTTTGATTTTAGAATTCTTCAAAAATACTATTTAAGCATTGAGATATGGTTTTGATAGGTTTTTGAAAAAAACTAAGCCTTAAGACAAGCAAAGGTAGCTAATCAATAAAAAATAAAGTGGAAGTGATACTTGTGAGCAAGAAGTGGAAAAAAACCTATACAAAGAGAAGTTCTCCACTAAGATTTCATGGTATAATCTTCCTCGAGATTAAAAATTAAATGTAGTTGAAAACTATGTAAAGATAAATTTGATTATATTGACAAATTGTCATGTTACGTACTTTGAAAGTGATAATGGAAGTAGTTAATTAGCACATTTTTCATGAAATGTATTATATGAGGACAAAAGTGATATACTTATTACCTCAAGTAATTTGTGATCTTGTAATGGATTTGTTTTTTTTCATGTGAAATATTTTTGGAATTCCATTAATATTATTTGCTAAAATTGTACACAAGAATGTAAGATGGAATATCAACAACACATGCTTGCAAAGTAAAAAATTCTTCTTTGATGAATGCAAAAAATGGAAAAAATAGCCTTTGATTATTGGTTATTAGTATTTATTCTCTCTTAATCAGAACATGGCTACATAGAATTGTGGTTAAAAGTGTGTTGAAATGAAATACTTTGCTGGTTGCGTGAACATTTACGTAAGATAAACTTGTTTTCAGCAAGGGGAATGTCAAATAATATCCAAACTATTAATTGAAATGTTCATGATCCTTTTAATTCTTTAGTTAACACATGAATGCTTTTTCTAAAAATGGTAGCTATTTAAATCTATGATTTTCAAGAACCACCTTTTGTTTTATGTAAACTGAGAATGTTAGTATAAGCTATTTACATATTCACTACCCTGGTTGGTGGATATCTATCTTAATGTTTCATCATAATTAGAATTAAGTAGTTAGAACCAATACTTTATACTACAAGGAAATTAAATTGCATGATTTTATGTATAATTTTTAGAATAATAATTACATATGATACATGAAAACTTGATTAAGCATGACAACACATTTAATTTCAACATGAGTATCATAACATGAAGTGGATGCACATCTCTATTGTAAGAACATGCTAAGAAATGTGTAAAAGACGAGTTTGTACAAATTAAACCATATCCTAGGCCATGAAAATTAGAATGGTACATAAAATGTTTCTAATTCTACTCATGCGTGACCTTTATATCACGTTGATGTAGTTATGTTCATTTAAACTATTTAACAAATTTCCTCTTAATACATATTATTTAAATTTAAAAATAATAAGATGCAGTGATTTATTTTTTTATTCTATTAATCCATACTAATTATAGTTCAAGCTACATTAAAAAAAAATTTCATTCACTCAGCTCCAAAAGCCTTATCAAATTAAATATTTATTTTTATTTTTTTTAATATTTTATTTTCTATAGTTTGCGGTCCTTTAAGTAGAAATTTTAATCATACCTAATTTAATGATTGAGGATATCGCACTTAATCCCTTCATTATCTTGGAATGAAGTTTTTTCATACAATTTATATCATGTCATCAAATCTTTGGCATTGATTTGATAATATTACTATTAAACTCTAATTCTCCTCCCACAAGATATTTAGATCTCTTTAATTTAGTTTATTATATCAACAAATTTTACAATATTTTGGCTTTAATATATATGTACTTAGTTTAATAATAATAATAATTTATTATTAATTATAATCATTTGCTTTATTTAATCAAAATATTTCAAAATGTGGTATATCAGAGATGAAAGAAGCGTCATTTGCTTGCCATGTGAGCATGCTCTAATTAAATATTTTCTATAATTCTCTAATTTTCTAGGTTATTTGCACACTTACTGAGTTCTTTTAATTCATAATTGATTTAGTTCTACTTATCTCAATAATGAAAAGTTTTCATTTAGCTTTGGTTATATTACTATGTAACACTAAATCTTTAGTCATGTGTGCTTTACAAGAGAGGTCACATCGAGATGAAATAAATATCATTGGATTAACTTGATGCAATTTTTTAATTAAACCTATGTTTTCTTAATTTTAAATATTTTGTTTAGGGTTCTAGTTTGCTTTACAAGATATTTTGATTCATACCTAACTTATTGATCAAGGATGTTACTCTGGAGTTTCTTCCTGTCTTGGAATAATGCTTTCTTTTAAAATTTATCTCATTTTTAAATTTTTTTTCTATACTTTCAATCATTACTATGGCACACATATTCTCCTAGCATGTAACCTTTACATCACTTTGACATCATTATATTAAATAGTATAATTTATGTTATTATAGCTTTTATATAAATTTAGTTAATATTAAAATAACAACAATAATGATTGTTTTTATTTACTTTGGTAATTCATATTAATTCTCCACAAGGTCTAGCCAAATTGAAAAAATGTTGTTGGGCTTGCCTTGATAAGTACTATCTCTTTAAATATTCATTTTAATATTATTGAATATTTTCTCTTACACATTTGATATGTTTTTTAATTTATACATAATTTGATGATCTAAGATGTTACACTTAATCTCTTGTGCATCTTAGAATATAGCTTTCTTATATAATTTATCTAATTACTTATTTTTTTCTCTTTGATTTTTAAATTACTATTTAAATTTAAATGTCATGTCATGTAACATTTTTTAACTTTGATTTATTTATATTACATTGCTTCAATTTATTTGATTTTAAGTTTAAAAAATATTTACCTAATTCATTAGACTTACCTTAGGGATCACTACTAATTAACTACTTATATAGTTTTAGCACTTTTTATGAGATATTTTTCTTAGCACACGGTTTGATTGTCTAGACTATTATCTCGATCTCCTTATTATCTCCTTTCTTCAACTATTTTGTAATTATTTTGTTACATTATAATGAAACATTAATTCCCCTCTTGTGTGACCTTTACAATGCCTTGATTTTATTATATTATTTTACTAAATTTTATCTCAATAAAATATTTTATCTATCTAATTAAATTTAAAATAATAATTTACATTATTTATGCTTATTTATTTTTTTAAAATTTATGATAATTGGAAATGAGGCCATATGGAGGCAATATGGACAATAATAGACTTACCTTGATGAGCTTTATCCTGTTAAATAATCATTTTTTAAATACTATAATTTTAAGGATTTTGACACATATAATGAGGTATTTTCATTTGTATCTATTTTGATAATCAAAGATGTCACACTTAATCTCTTTAACATCATGGAATGCAACTTTCATGATCAATATATCTCATTACTTCAAAATATTTGCTTTGATTTTCTTAAATTATTATACAACTCTAAATCACATCTAACATGATATTTAGATCTCTTGGATTTGGTCATATTACATTTCTTTGATTTATCTTATTTTAGCTTTAAAAAATATTTTTTTATATTAAAATAATAGCCTATGATTATTGATGATTATTTACAATGTTAATTTTCAATAAATAAAAAATGATTATTCACAATATCAATATATCTCATTACTTCAAATTATTTTCTTTCATTTTGTTAAATTGTTATACAACTCTTAATCACCTCTAATGTGATTTAGATGTCTTTGACTTGGTTATATTAGTTTTCTGTAATTGATCACATTTAAGCATTAATATATTTTTAATTTAAATTAAAATAATAATTTATTATTATTATTTGTTTAATTTATTAATTCTTAGTAATTCAAAATTTTTTCTAATTGAGATGAAAAAAATATTATTGGAGTTCTTTCGTAGAGCCCTATATAATTAAATTTTATTTTCTATATTCATGTGACATGTACATTACTTTCATTTTTTGTTATATTACTTCAATTTATCAGACTTTAACTTCCATATATATTTACTTAATATTAATATAAAAGTTTATTACTTTGTATGCCTATATAATTTAGTAATTCTAAATAATTCAAAACATTGTCTAACTCGAGCTAAGGAAATGTTGTTAGACTCATTCCAATGAGCTTTAACCAATTAAATATTATTTTATATATATTTATTAAATTTATTTTTAAGGATTTTCACATGTTTTACGAGGCATTTCAATTCATAACTAACTTGATTATCGAGGATGTCACACTTGTTCTCCTTAATATCTTAGAATGTAATATTCTAATATAATTTATCAAATTTTCTCAAATGTTTTTCTTTGATTTGCTTATACTATTATATAACTTAATTTGTTTTGATATGTGACTTTTACAATACTTTCACTTGGTTATCTTCCACTCGTCTCTTTTTAGTTTTAAAATATAGTTACTCCATATCCTAGAATGCAACTGTGTCATATAATTTACCTCATTTTTTCTACTTTTTCTCTTCGATTTGGTTAATGTAACTCTATGTCTCCTTTCATGTAACCTTTGTATCGATTTGATTTGGTTATGTTATGTAGCTTCAATTTATCAAATTTTAGATTTAATTTAAATTTACTTTATATTAGAAAATATGTTTTTATTACTTTTGCTGATTAAGTTTATTAATCTATAATCATTTTGAATGAGGTCATATCTAGATTAAACAAGCATCATTGTGCTTGTATTGACAGGCTTTATGAAATTAAAAATTCATTTTTATATTTTAAAACAGTTTATATTTCTAAGGTTTATGCATGCTTTATAAGGTATTTCAAATTGTGCCCAATTTGGCTATCAAGGATGTTTTAATTGATCTTTTTGTTGTTTTGAAATACAACTTTCTTATACTATTTACATCATTTCAACATTTTTCTTTTGTTTGCTTATATTACTATTTCACTAAAAATCTCCTCTCGTATGACTTTTACATGTATTTGATTTAGTGTATTACATTGCTTTAGTTTTTTTTTGCTTTAACATAGATTTACAAAATTTTAAAATAGTAATTTATTATGAAATATGCACATTTAATTTGGCAATTCCAAATAAGTTTCAAACAAGGTTCATTTGAGACAGAAAAATGTCATTACATTCACCTCGACATGCTTTATGGATTTAAATATTCATTATTATATATTTAAACGTTTTAAAAAAATGTTTTGGTACACATTAGAGATATTTTAATTGATACCTTATTTGATATTTGGAGATGTTATGCTCAATCTTCTTAATACTTTAGAATGCAACTTTTGTGTATAATATTTAACATTTTGTCAATGTTTTTCACTTGTTTAGGTTATATTGCTATGCGACGACAACTATCCTCTCGTGTGTCTTTTATATCTTTTTAACTTGATAATATTGCATTTCTTTGATTTATTAGATTATAATTTTAATATATCTTTACTTAATATTAAACTGTCAATTTGTTATTTTTTAGTCTTATTAACTTGGTTAATTATATTAAATACAGACAAGGCCTGAGTGAGATGAAATAAACAATATTTGACAAGTCTTGGTGAGTTTCATCAAAATATATATTAATTTTTATATTTTAAATTTTTTTTATTTCATATGATATGGCTATCTTTATGAGACATTTGCTTTGGAAGTAGATTTGGTAATTAATGATGTTAAACTTGATGTTCTTATCATATTTTTTTAAAACATTTCACATAGATATGATTTCATTACCATGTCACTATATATCTCCTCTCTTTTAGCTTTACATTATTTTGATTTGGTTATACCACATTACTTAAATTTATCTCATTTCAAATTTTGTTTACATTTACTCCACATTAAAGTAATAATTATTACTATTTATGTTTATTTAATTTTTTTCATTAGTATAAATTATAAATTAAGTTTTGTCACCATAAAAAACTATTATTGGATTCATCTTGATGAGTTTTAGCAGACTAAATAATCACTTTTATAGCGTTTAATAGTTTTAGAGATTTTGCATGCATTACAAGAGCTTCTAATTTGCACCTAATTTGATGATGTAGAATTTTCAAAATTTTTACTTTTATTTGATTATATTATAATGCAACTCCAAATATCCTCTTCTGTGACCTTTATGTCACTTCGATGTAGTTATGCAATATTTCTTCAATTTATCTTATTTCAATTTAGTATAATTTACATATTATTAAGAAAATAATTTATTATTAATATGTATGCTTATTTAATTTTGTAAGATATATTAATTTGAAATGACGTCTTATTGAAAAAAAATGTACAACATTGGACTCATCCAGATGGATTCCTTCCAATTAATTATTTGTTTTATGTAATTAAATATTTTACTTTATTGGTGATTTGCATACTTTATGATATATTTTTATTGTACTACATTTAACAAAAGAGGATGTTGCACTCATTATCTTTAGCATCTTGAAGCACTACTTTCCTTAATTATTTATCTTAATTTGTGTTACACCCTTGTGTTTGATAAGTCAAGCATAAATGTGTATATTTTATTTGGGCTTGATTTTAAGTAAAATTGTTACTAATTAATTAAATCAAGCCATGTATTTTAGATGTTTAAAATAATGGTCTCTAAGGGCCTTGAGGTCATGACATATTTCAAGGAAATTTGAGACATGCACAAGATTTTTTATAATTGAATTTCTTTTTATTTCTCTTGAATTTGATATGTCCAAACTTTGAGATTACGAGGCACACTAGTAGTATTAACATTTAAAAATATTATAAAGTCATTTAATACTAAATTTTTATTTTTAGGCCAAGCATATTTGACAAAATATATAGACATTGGTATTTGATTTTTTAATATTGATTTGGAATTGTTTTTCATGAATTTCTTTTCATAAATATTTAAATAACTTATAATACTATAAGAATATAAAATTATCTTTATACACTTATATTCAAATTTTTGAAACAAAAGTTCGTCAAAAATACCCTAAAACAGCTGAAGTCTCGGGAAAATGCACTGTAGCAATGGGCGGGTCGACCCGGCGCGAAAACAGCCCGTCCAGGTCTTTTAGAAATTAAAAATTTAATTTAAAAATAAAAATTTGGTTGACCCGAGAAGGCCGAGCCAAGCCCGCCCAAAGCCCACCGAGAGGAGATCGGTTAGCGCTGGTCAACGGTCAAATCAATAATGCCTGGCTAAGCCAAGCCTGCCCAAAGCCCGCCGAGAGGAGCTCGGCTAGGTCAAACTGCAGCGCGGTTAACAGTCAATGAACAATGCTTGGTTAAGTCAACCCGAACCAGGTGATCAAGTCCTGGTCAAGGAAGGGCAGAGCCAACCCCAAAGAGGCTCGCAATGTAAACAGGGTGGATTTCTTATATAGCGCTCCAACACTTTTGCATACGCAATGTGGGACTAAAAATCCCAGTTTCAACCTTCACGGGATCCAATGCCTCAGATCAGGCCCGCCTGGATCCAACGCACAGGATTCATCTCGTAAGGTAAAATCTGTATCGTTCATCTTTGCGCCCGGATCCTACGCATGGGATTAAATCGCGTAAAACGTAATCGCGAGATTTAATCCATGTCGTTCGATTACGCACCCGGATCCAACGCTCTGGATTAAGCCCGAACGGTAAAATGCATAAATCAATCTGCACCATTCATATTTGGGCCTGGATCGGACGGTGGCTGCTTTTCGTTCGTTGCCCAAACTACTAATTAATTTTTGGAGCCGTTGGGGGTGTTTTAAGTGCTCAAATTTGTGTTCTATAAATAGAAAAAATTGATGTATTTTTCAGTTTAACCTTTGCTAAATTTTCCAAAGATTTCAGATCTCAAAATTCGAGCACTCAAGTAAAAACGGTGCATCCAAGCTCAAAAAGCAAAGCGGCAAGAAGGCTATTGGAATTAGAGGTTTTTCAATTATTTCTCAATTTCTATCCCTCTAATTTGTCGATTGTGTGTGCCTCCTCTTTTCTCCTATTTCTCTTAAGTCTTTTTTGCCAATCATTGTACTTTTCATTTTGGGACAAGGGCATTCCGGCAGTAGTGCTAAAGCCCCGGGTTTGAGTTGAGCCCGGTAAAAACTCAAGTAGATTTGTGATTAGCCGTAGTAAAAATCCCAAGTAGGTTTGAGGTGAACAGTACGAAAAACCTCACTTGTAATCGGTGCATTTAGTGGATTTTTCCCAACACCGGTTGGGGGTGGACGTAGACTCGGTTTTGAGTCGAACCATATAAAAATTTGTGTGTTCAACTCTCTTTACTCTTGCTTAAAGGTTTTTAAGTTTAATTTCGAAATTCATAAAATTTTAAATACACAATTCACCCCCCCTCTTGTGGGATTTCCTTAGCACGAAACACTTCAATTGGTATCAGAGCAAGGAACCCCAAATTACGTGAGTAACATCACGTGGGAGATTCTCTTGTGCTAAGTGAAGGATTTCTCACAATTCTTGTTTTTTGTTTGTTATTTTGTATGGCTTCCTCTTTGATCGAAATGAATGCAACTTTATGTGAAGGTTTTTCTTCAAATCGGCCACCATTATTTAAAGGAGAATTTTACTTATATTGAAAAAATTGTTTTAGAATTTTCATTCAATCTATTGATTTAAAATTATAGGAAGTTATGACTATGCCTTGTGAACTTCCTAGAAATTCTTCTACTAATGAAGTTAAGGCCTTTAGTGAGTTTAATGTTGAGCACAAAAGATTGGCTCAATTAAATGCTAGGGCATTGAATTTTCTTCATTGTGGAATTTCACCTAGTGAGTTTACACAAATTATGAATTTACATACGGCATTTGAGGTGTGGAAGAAACTTGAAGTAACTTATGAGGGCACCTCACAAGTGAAAGAGACAAAAATTAACATCCTCACCCATAATTATGAACTTTTTAGAATAAATCATAATGAAAGTATTAAGAGTATGTTTTTGAGATTTAATGATATTACAAATGGATTGGCAAACCTTGGGAGGGCATTCTTAAATGGTGACCTTGTGAGGAAAATTTTGAGAATCCTTCCAAAGGAATTTGATCCACTTGTAACGGCTATTAAAGCTGCTAAAGATCTTAGCAAACTTTCATTGGATGAACTCCTTGGGGAACTTCTTACCGCTGAAATAGAAATGCCCAGGAGACTTACAGAAGAGGCGTCTACAAGCAAGTTAAAGTATGAAAGAAGAAAGGAAGAACCAATGGCTTTCAAAGCCACCAAAAGCAATTCGGATTCCACTTCCACCTCCTCCATGGATTTAGAGGATGAGGTAAGCTTCCATGTTAATGGTTTAGCTAAAACTTTGGCAAAGAGCTTTCTTAATAGGAAATGGAAGAAGAAAAGCAATAAAGAGAGGAAGAGGCCACCAACTTTTTTTGAGTGTGGTCAAACTGGTCATATTAAACCGAAATGTCCAAAACTCAAAGATAAGCATATGAAGGAGGAAGAAAAGAAGAAGAAGAAGAAGAGCTTGAAGAAAAAGAAAGCATTTCAAGCTACATGGAGTACCTCCAAACATTCAGACATTTCAAGCTCAAGTAGAGGAGAAGAAGGAATGATTTGCTTTATGGCAAACGAGGCATCCTCAACATCTTCAAGTGAAGAAGAAGAAGAAAATGAGGTAAGCTCTTGGACAAGAGATACTCTTGAAAATAATTACAATGAAATTATGAATGCATTAACTTCCTTAATGAGTGCACATAAAAAATTAAAAAAGAGTTACAAAGAAAAGGTTGAATTGCTTGATTTTGTCATGAAAGAAGATGATAAAAAAAGATTAGAAAATCAACATATATTTGATGAAAAGGCATCTCTTATTATTGAAAATACTTCTTTGAAGCATGATATTTCAGTCTTAAAAGAAAAAATACAATCTTTTGAGCATGCTAGAATAAATAAAAGTACACATGTTTCAAATGCTTATTATCATTCAAATGCTTTCAATTTCAAGAAACCTAGATATTTGAGCATGCCTAGGACATCAAACATTGTTTGTTTTTATTATTATAAACCTAGACATATTATGAAAGATTGCTTCTTTAGAAGAAATATGCATATACAAACACAAAATGTTAGATGGATTGTTAAAAAGGAAAACATGCAAGTACCATTTAGGGTTCAACCCAAGTTTTCTTGGGTTCCTAAGAGCATGACTTAGAAGACTAGAAGAAAATGTCTCCAAAATATTTGGAGACATTCTAGGATAGGTCTAGGATATTTAGAAAACTCAAATTGATGATTTCATTTAGTGGTATACTTTCTAATTTAAATTTTACACCTTATACAGTCAAAACCAAAGAGAAAATCGAAATCCACATCTTGGGTGTTTGATAATGGATGCTCAAGACACATGAATAGAGACAAAAGTAAATTCAAATCATTGAGATCGGGTCCAAATAGGAAGGTGACCCTAGGAGACAACATAAAGAAAAGAATAATTGGAATTGGAGATGTAGGTACGACAAACTTTACCCTTTCAAATGTATTTTTAATAGAAGGCTTAGAATTTAATTTGATTAGTATTAGTCAACTTTGTGATAATGGATTTGATATTGTTTTTAATACAAAAGCTTGCAAAATCATGAAAAATAATGTTGAACTACTTATAGGCAAAAGAAAATGTGATACATATGTAATTAGTTTTGAACAACTAGAAGCTAGTGGTTTGGAATGCCTAGTGACCCAATGTAATGAGAATTCATTATGGCATAGAAGATTAGGCCATATGGGATACTCCACCTTGAAGAAGATTACAAAATTAGATGTAGTTAGAGGCCTTCCAAAACCAAGCAAGTCAAATTGTGAGTTGTGTGAATCTTGCCAAAAGGGAAAACAAGTTAAATCCTCTTTCAAATCTCAAAATGAATTAACAACTAGTAGACCTTTAGAAAAAATCTACTTAGATCTTTTTGGACCAATACAACCTTTGAGTTTAGGAGGAAAACAATACGAATTTGTCATAGTTGATGATTTTTCTAAATATACTTGGGTGATTTTTCTTAGACATAAAAATGAAGCCTTTGAGAACTTTGAAGATTTGATTAGAGAGTTAGAAAGACAACATAGTCTAAAATTAATTTGTATGCAAAGTGATAATGGGAGTGAATTTAAGAATGAATATTTTAGTGAGTTTTGTAAAGAGAAAGGAATCAAACATCAATTAACATGCCCATATACACCACAACAGAATGGCATTTTAGAAAGAAAGAATAGAACATTAGTTGAGATGGGTAGAACCATGTTAG
Organism: Vanilla planifolia; assembly: GCA_023846275.1. Taxonomy (NCBI): domain Eukaryota; kingdom Viridiplantae; phylum Streptophyta; class Magnoliopsida; order Asparagales; family Orchidaceae; genus Vanilla; species Vanilla planifolia. The sequence goes on along the minus strand of JAIUJO010000329.1, from coordinate 270,076 downwards.
CCGAATATAACTTACCCAAATATTTTTGGGTCGAAGCTATTAGCACGGCATGTTACATCATAAATAAGGTTAATTTGATACCAAAGTTGAAGAAAACTCTTTATGAATTGCTAAGGAAGAAGAAACCAAATCTTAGTTATTTTCATGTTTTTTGTTGTTAGTGTACTATTCTAAAAATGAGAGAGCAAACTTAGGAAAGTTTAATGAGAAGGCAAGTGTAGGAATCTTTTTAGGGTATTCATCAATTAGAAATGCATATAGAGTTTTTAATCAAGAATCACATAAAATAGAGGAAACAATGCATGTTGTGTTTGATGAGACAATTCAACTAGTTAGTGAAAAACATTTAGAAGATGAAATAGAATTAGTAAAGAATCTAGATTTAGATAAAGAAAAAATAGAAAATCTAGAAATAGAAAGAGAAAAAGAAAAAGAAAATAATTTTTCTAAAAGATGGAAATTTGCAACCTCACATCCAAAGAATTTGATTATAGGAGATGTGAACCAAGGTGTGAAGACTAGAGCTTCAATTAGAGATATAGATTACAGTGCCTTTGTGTCATTTTTTGAACCCAGTTCTATAGAAGAAGCCCTTGCAGATGATTATTGGGTTCAAGCTATGAATGAAGAGTTAGACCAATTTGAAAGAAATCAAGTTTGGGAATTAGTACCAAGACCTAGTGATCAACAAGTAATTGGTACTAGATGGGTCTATAAAAATAAATTAGGTGAAAATGGTGTAATAATTAGGAATAAGGCTAGACTTGTTGCTAAGGGATATAGTCAAATAGAAGGTATTGATTTTGAGGATTCATTTGCACCCATAGGTAGGTTAGAACCAATTAGATTACTTCTAGCATATTGATGTTATAAAAACTTTAGGTTGTTTCAAATGGATGTAAAAAGTGCTTTCTTGAATGGGATAATAGAAGAAGATGTGTTTGTAGAACAACCCCCAGGTTTTGAGGATCATGCACAAAGTAATTATGTTTATAAGCTTAAGAAAGCTCTTTACGACCTTAAGCAAGCTCCACGTGTATAGTACCGTAGGTTGAGTAACTATCTAGTAGATAATGGCTTTAGAAAAGGTAAATCGAATACTACATTATTTCTAAAGTCATTAGGAGATGATTTATTTCTTGTTCAAATTTATGTTGATATTATTTTTGGTAGCACAAAAGAAGAAATGTGTAGAGAATTTGGAGATCTTATGACTAAGGAATTTGAAATGAGTATGATGGGTGAGCTAAATTTCTTCTTAGGGCTACAAATAAAACAACTAAAAGATGGTATTTTCATTTCTCAAACAAAATACTTGAAAGAAATATTTAAAAAATATGGCTATGAGAATATGAAAATTAGGAAAATTCCCATGAATCAATCCATTCATTTAGATCTAGATGAACAAGGGAAAACAATAGATCAAAAATTTAATAGAGGACTTATAGGATCTTTATTGTACCTTACAGCTAGTAGACCTAACATTCTATTTAGTGTTGGATTATGTGCTAGGTTCCAAGCAAACCCAAAGGAAAGTCATTTGAAAGCTGTTAAAGCAATTTTCAAATATTTGAAGGGAACCATGACACTTGGATTATGGCATCCTAGAAATGAACTCTCTTGTGAGCTCGTTGGCTATACAGATTCAGATTTTGGAGGATCTAGAGTGGATAGGAAGAGCACATCAGGAACATGTCAATTTTTAGGGCATTGTCTTGTTTCATGGTCAAGCAAAAAACAAAATTGTATAGCCTTGTCAACAATAGAAGCTGAATATGTTGCAGCTGGAAGTTGTGTTACTCAAGTACTATGGTTAAGACAACAACTTCAAAACTATGGTTTAGAAGTCACACCTATACCTATTAGAATTGACAATACTAGTGCATTAGCATTAGCTAAGAATCAAGTTCATCATTCTAAGACTAAGCACATAGATGTTAGATATCACTTTATTAGAGACCAAGTAGCCAAAGGATTAGTAGAATTAGAGTATGTTCCTACTAAGCTTGAATTGGCTGACATTTTTACCAAACCCTTACCATCGGAGCAATTTCAAACATTGAGAGAACAATTAGAAATTTTAGACATTGCTTAGCGTTCACTCCCTTTTGATGGTGTCAAAGGGGGAGAATAGTTAGAAGTGAGGGGGAGCATCAAAATATGCATCAAGATAGGGGGAGCATCAAGATAAGGGGAGCATAGTTTTTCTCCCTATGAATTGTATTTTAAACACTTATTTTTATTTAAAACATTTATGTCTTGCCATCATCAAAAGGGGGACATTGTTACACCATTGTGTTTGATGAGTCAAGCGTAAATGTGTATATTTTATTTGGGCTTGATTTTAAGTAAAATTGTTACTAATTAATTAAATCAAGCAATGTATTTTAGATGTCTAAAATAATGGTCTCTAAGGGCCTTGATGTCATGGCATACTTCAAGGAAATTTGAGACATGCACAAGATTTTTTATAATTGAATTTCTTTTTATTTCTCTTGAATTTGATATGTCCAAACTTTGAGATTATGAGGCACACTAGTAGTATTAACATTTAAAAATATTATAAAGTTATTTAATACTGAATTTTTATTTTTGGGCCAAGCATATTTGACAAAATGTAGACATTGGTATTTGATTTTTTAATATTGCTTTGGAATTGTTTTTCATGAATTTCTTTTCATAGCTATTTAAATAACTTATAATACTATAAGAATATAAAACTATCTTTGTACACTTATATTCAAATTTTTGGCACAAAAATTCGTCAAAAATACCCTAAAACAGCTGAAGTCTCGGGAAAATGCACTGTACCAATGTGCTGGACGACCTGGCACGAGAATAGCCCGTCCAGGTATTTTAGAAATTAAAAATTTAATTTAAAAATAAAAATTTGGTTGACCCAAGAAGGCCGAGCCAAACCCGCCCAAAGCCCGCTGAGAGGAGCTCAGCTAGCGCTGGTCAATGGTCAAATCAACTGTGCCTGGCTAAGCCAAGCCCACCCAAAGCCTGCCGAGAGGAGCTCGGCTAGGTCAAACTGCAGCGCAGTCAACAGTCAATGAACAATGCTTGGCTAAGTCAACTCGAACCAGGTGATCAAGTCCTTGTCAAGGAAGGGGGGAGCCAACCCCAAAGAGGCTCGCAATGTAAACAAGGTGGATTTCTTATATAGCGCTCCAACACTTTCGCATACAAATTGTGGGACTAAAAATGCCAGTTTCAGCCTTAGCTGGATCCAATGCCTTAGATCAAGCCCGCTGGATCCAACGCACAGGATTCATCCCGTAAGATAAAATCAGTGTCGTTCATCTTTGCGCCCAGATCCTACGCAAGGGATTAAATCGCTTAAACGGTAATCGCGAGATTTAATCCGTGCTGTTAGATTATGCTCCTGGATCCAATGCTCTGGATTAAGCCCGAAAGGTAAAATGCGTAAATCAATCTGCACCGCTCGTTTTTGGGCCTGGATTGGACGGTGGCTGCTTTCCGTCCGTTGCCCAAACGGCTAATTAATTTTTGGAGCCGTTGGGGGTGTTTTTAGAGCTCAAATTTGAGATCTATAAATAGAGAAAATTGATGTATTTTTCAGTTTAACCTTTGCTAAATTTTCCAAAGATTTCAGATCTCAAAATTCGAGCACTCAAGCAAAAATGATGCATCCAAGCTCAAAAAGCAAAGCGGCAAGAATGCTATTGGAATTAGAGGTTTTTCAATTATTTCTCAATTTCTATCTGTCTAATTTGTCGATTGTGTGTGCCTCCTCTTTTCTCCTATTTCTCTTAAGTTTTTTTTGCAAATTGTTGTACTTTTCGTTTTGGGGCAAGGGCATCCCGGCAGTAGTGCTAATGCCCCGGGTTTGAGTTGAGCCCGATAAAAACTCAAGTATGTTTGGGATTAGTTGTAGTAAAAATCCCAAGTAGGTTTGAGGTGAACCGTACGAAAAACCTCACTTGTAATCGGTGCATTTAGTGGATTTTTCCCAACACCGGTTGGGGGTGGACTTAGACTCGATTTTGAGTCGAACCACTAAAAAATTTGTGTGTTCAACTCTCTTTACTCTTGCTTAAAGGTTTCTAAGTTTAATTTTGAAATTCATAAAATTTTAAATACACAATTCACCCCCCTCCTGTGGGATTTCCTTAGCACGAAACACTTCAATTTGTAAACTGTTATGCTTTAATCAGAGCATATCATAATGCAACTCTAAATATTAACTTATGTGATATTTATCTTTGTTTGATTTTGTTATATTCTATTTCTTCAATTTATCTCATTTTAAATTTTAATTTATATTTATTAAAAAATTATAATAATAATTTATTTTTTCTTATTTATCTTACCAACTAAAAATAATTCCAAACACGACTCCATAGAGTTGAAACAAATGTCATTAAAATCATCTTGATGGGCTCTATTTAACAAAATTCTATCTTTAAAATTTTTAAAACTTTATTGTATTTTGATTAGCATGCTTTAAGTGACATTTGATTTATACTAGATTTGTTAATTGATGATATTTCATTTGATCTCTTAAGTATCCTAAAATGCTGCTTTCCTTTTCAACTTACCTAATTACTTAAAAGTTTTGCTTTAATTTTGTTATATTATTATGTAAAGCTAAGTCACCTCTCTTATGGCATTTATCTAAATTTGTTTTATCTACATATATTATAATACTTTAATTTATCCCATTTTTATTTGATTATGTATTTTCTTATTATTAAAATAATATTTTTTAATTAATTATAAATATTAAATTTATTTATCACTTGAGGTTTGATCAAGATGAAACAAATGTTGTTTAACTAGTTTGAATTAGTTATCTCAAAAGAAATTTTAATTTTTATAATTTTAAATTATAAAAATTAAAAATTACAATTTATTAATTTTTATAATTTTAGATGTCTTCAATTATGTTGTTACAATGCTGAAATTTATTTAATATTAAAATTTGTACATGTTTAATTATTTTAAACTAATAATTTATTAAGTTTTATGCTTTTTATGCTTTGGTAAGTCCCAATAATTTCAAACATTGCTTGAACGAGAAGAAATATATTTGATAGGCCATGTGTATACAAGCACTATGTAATTAACTCTCTCTTTTTACATTTTTATAAATTTAGTTTCTAATGTTTTGGTAAATTTTATGGGGCCTTTTGATTCATTCTTGATTAATGAATGGAGATGTGATTGTCAGTCTTTTTACTACTTTGGAGTGCAACTTTCAAATTCAATTTGTCTCATTTTTATAAATGTTTCATTTTGATTTGGCTATATTACCTTGGAGTTTAACTTTTAAATTCAATTTGTCTCATTTTTATAAATGTTTCATTTTGATTTGGCTATATTAATATGTCTCCCTAAATTCCTTCCATGTCGAATATGCATCTCCTTAATTTTAGAATATTACATTGGTTCATGTTATTTCTTTTTAGTTTTCGTATATATTTAGTTAAAATTAAAATAGTAGTTCTTTTACTTATTATTATTTATTTGGGTAATAGAAATAAATTAAAATGAGATTTAGTCAAGATGAAACAATCATTAATTTATAATTCTCAATGAGTTTTATACATATTAATATTAATTCTTATATTTTAAAATTTTTTCATTCTATATTTGCATACTTAATGAGATATTTTTGTATGCAACATATATGACAGGTAAGTATGTTGCACTTGAATTCTTTATAAATTTGGAATGCAACATTCAAGTACAATTTATGACTCTCTTCAAATGTTTTTTATTTGGATATATTTCTATGTAACTCTATATCTCCTCTTACGTAACCTTTAAAATACTTCGATGTTTTTGTTATACGCTGTTTCAATTTACAAAATTTCAAATTTAATGTATAAGTACTCTATATTAAAAGAAATAATTTACCATTTCTATGCTTATTTACTTTATCAATTAATAATAATTAGAAAAGTGGTTGAAATAGACAAAAAATGTCATTTGGCTCTTCATGATCAGCTCTGTCAAAAAATATTCATTTTATGTTTTTGATTGATTTTCTAGAGTTTTGGCCTATTTTATGATGCACTTAAAATGTACCATATCAAGTGATTGAGGATGTTTGATTCATTCTTTTCAATATTGGAATTAAGCTTTCCCAAACTATTTATCCATCTTACTGAAAAGTTTCTCATGATTTAGTTATGTTATTATGTAACTCTAAATCTGCTCTCGTGAGGCCTATACACCACTCAATTTTGTTATATCACATAACTTCAATTTATCACATTTAAACTTTAATATATATTTTTTGAATATAAAAAATAATAAATGTTTTATTAAATATGTTGAATTATTTTGATAATTTGTTGTAACTACAAATAAGGTTTGATTAAGAAGAAACAAATGTTTTTTGACTGATCCCAATGAGCTATTTCAAATTAAATTTTAACATTTATATTTTTAAACAATTAATTTTGAGGTTCATACTTTACGAGCCATTTCATATTGCATAATTTGATGATTGAAAATACTACAATTGATATCATTAGTATCATGTATAACAACATTCTAGAATAATTTATCTCAATTCTTCTACTCATTTGCTTTGATTTAGCTACATTTCTATTTGTCTCTAAATCTCCTCTTGTGTGACCTTTACATGTGATTATTTTTGTTATATTATATTGATTGAAATTATGTCACTTCCATATAAGAATATATTTACTTAATGATATAACAATCTTCAATCAAGTCTAAATAAAGATCATTCGACGAATCTTGATTTGCTTCTTCTAATACAACATTTATTGTTTTATATATAAATATGATAAATTTAAATGAGTTGTGATTGAGAAGAAGCTATCAACATTCAACTTTTCTTGCTAAGCTCAATGCTAATAAATGTTAATTTTTTTATAATTTTTTCAATTTCTAGGGTTTCAATAAGCTCTATGGTAAAAGTTTTGTTCATATCTTATTTAATAATTGAGAATGCAATACACCATCTGCTTAATTCTTTTGAATGTAATTTTCATATGTTGTTGATTTCATATCCGGAAATTTATTTATTTCATTCAGTTGGATTTTTTTTAATTTATCATCTTTTAGCTTTAAATTATACTTTCTTGATATTAAATTATTAATTTTTTATTATTTTATTCTATTTAGTTTTATAATTCAAGGTAATTTGAAAACTCATCCAATCAAGACTAAACAAACATTATTTGATTGTCTCGATGAGCTTTTTTTATTTAATATTCATTTCTATTTTCTTGAATATTAGTTTTTGAAATATTTTATATTTAATGGTTTTGTCAAGAATCCGAGTTATTTTGATTCATAAAAAATTTTATTATCGAGGATGTTACATTAGATCTCTTTAGTACTTTAGATTTCAATTTTCCAACATAATGTCATGTTTTAAATTCTCTTTCTTAAATTGGTTATTTTACTATGTACTTTTGTAAGTTCTATTTTGTGACTTTTATAACAACATGACTTGGTTATATTACTTTGTTTCAATTAAATTTTTAGCTTTAACATACATAAACTTATTATTTTGGTAATAAGTTATCATTATTTAAGTTTATTTATTTTTGTAATTTTATTTATTCCATATAGTGACATTAGAGGTGAAATAATTATATTTGAAATCACACTAATAAGCTAAAGAAATATTAATTTTTTTTTAAATTATTTTAAAATATTTTATTTTTTGCCATTTAGTATGCCTAAAAGGCTTTTTCATTCCTGCCTAATTTGATGATTGAGAATTTTATATTCAAGCTCCATAATGTCTTTGAATTCACTCATGCAATTTATCTAATTTTTACTTTTTTTTTTGACTAGGTTATATTAGTTTATACCTCAAAATATCTCCTCATGTGACCATTATATTGCTTTCATTAGCTCATATTTTATTGAATTGATGCATCTCTTTTTTAAAATTTTTTAGTTATTCTAAATGTAGTTTGATCAAGATGAAAAGAACATCATTTGAATAATCTTATTAATATCTAACAAAAAATTTATTTTGTATTTTTAATTTTATTAAAGATATTTGGGATACTTATTAATACTTTTTATTCAAACCTTATTTGATGATGGAGAATATTATACATCATCTCCATACATCTCCCGAATGAAGCTAAGTATTTTTTATAGAAAAATTTTAAAATAAATTCTTATTGGATAGGGTAGGTTGAGATTATTCACAATGATGCTTCTTTCACCTCGATCGTAATCCATTTGGAATTATGGTAAATTACCAAACAAAATTAGATTAAATAATAACAAATTGTTATAGTAATAATAAGAAAATATATATTAAAGATAAAAAGAGATAATTTGAAAAATATTACAAAAAAATATGAATCAATATGAAGGTGTAAAGAAAGGAGATTTAGATTACATAGAATTATAATTATATCGATTAGAAGTGTTTGAAAATTGAGATAAATTGTACAAGAAAAATGTTTTCATGAGAATAGGCAATGGAGTTTAAAGACAAGCCTAGTACAAATTGAAATATTTTAAAAAGCTTTCCAATGCCAATGGAAATTATAGTTAAAAATAATGCAATGAAAATTTAGTTTGATAGAGCTAGTCGAGGTAAGTCTAATGATGATTATTTTATCTAGATCAAACCTTATCTAAATTCATAGTGAAATGATAAAGTAATATTGCATAATGTATAACATAGTATTGTTTTTGTATTAAGTAAATAAATAATGAAGTTGAAATGTTCAAAATGAAAGCAATGTAATATAACAAAATCATGATGCAAATGTGACATGAGAGAGAATTTACAGTTAATTACAAAGATGACCAAATGAAAGTGAAAATTTGAGAAAATTAGAAATTTTTGTTTTGGAAAGTTGTATGCAAAGATACTAAGGAGATTTGGTGTGATGTATCTAATCATCAAATTTAATATGAAATGAAGTTCCCATAAAGTGAACCATAACCTTTAAAAAAATATTTAAAAATATATAAATGAGTATATAAGTGGATAGAGTTTATCGTGTCAAGTCAAATGACATTTGTTTCATCTTGAGTGAACTTCAATTAAAATTACAATGGATTACAAAAAAAAGAAACATAAAAAATAACTTATTTTTATTTTAATATTAAGTAAATTGGAACTAAAGGTAATTTAAGATAAATTAAAATTAAATATTTGAAGTTATAAAAATTGAATATGTCATTTGAGGGAGCGTCATGAATGAGTACAACAAGGATTCTTTCACCTCTTTTAAATCTTGCTTAAACTTTCAATGAATTAATAAAGTAAATAAACATAAAAATTAATAAATTAATTTTTTAATATTAAGTAAATAAATATTCATGCTAAAATGAGACAAGTTAAAAGAAAGTTATACAACCAAATCAAAGTAATGTAAAAGGAAAATTTGTGATAAATTGAGTTTTCAAGTAGTATAACAAAATCACAGCAAGTAATTTGAAGAAATGAGATAGACTGTTCGGAAAAGTTCATTTCAAAAAACTATGTCGATGAACTATAACATCATCGATCAGTAAATTAGGCACAAATCAAAATTTCACCTAAAGCATGCTAAAATCTTAAGAAATTTAAAATTTAAAAAATATTAAAATGATTTTTAAATTGTAGAACTTATTTAGATGAGTCCAACAAAATTTATTTTTCTCGATTCGACATCAATTTGAATTAACATAAATTACAAATGTAAATAAGAATAAATAATAAAAAAATTATTATTTTTATACTAAATGAATATATATTAAAGTTGAATTAAAATAAATTTAAATAATGTAATTAATCAAAATGAAAGCGATCTAAAGTTCAGGAGAGAGAGGAATTTGTGTTTCATTGTAATATAACTAATAAAATAAAGAATTTTGTTAATTATGATAAATTGTGTAAAAAAAATGACATTCTAAAATTCTAAGGAGATTGAGTGTAAAACAATTGAATGTTAAATCAGCAGCTAGTAAAAATATTTTATGAAGTATGAAAAGGCATTACAAAATAAAATATCTAAATTCTAAAAAAAATATTTACTCATTGAGACGAGTATAATAAAGCGTTTTTTTTCCTTGTATTGACCATGTTAGGAATGGGAGATACTAATTTAGATATGAATTAATGATATTAAATTATGATTTTTTTATTCGACAAACTTATACTAAACTTAAAATGAAAAAATAAATGAATTTAGTAAAAAAAAAATGAATACTATGCAAAACTCACATGAGATGAGATTTAGAGTTTCATTGTAATACAAACAAATCAAAGCAAAAACTTTGAGTAAATGAGATAAATTATGAAGGAAAGTTACATTCCTATATAATGAGGAGATTGAGTGTAATGTCAGAGATTCGCAAATTAGGTACAAAACTAAATATCTCTCAAGGTATTTTAAAACCCAGGAAAATGAAATATTTAAAAATTTGTAAATGATAATTTATAAATTTGGAGTAACTAAGAATTATCGAAGTAATAAAGCTTGCAAGTTAACAATTTATTATTTCAATTTTTAAATAATATATTAAAATTCAAATGACATTAATTAAGCCAATGTAAACATACCAAATCAAAGGAAGTTAGTGGCAAATCAAAAGGAGATTTTAAGTTACCTACTAAACATTACAAAATAAATATAATGAATTTGAAGAAATGGGACAAATTTATTAAAAAGTTGCATTCAAAGAACCTCATTACATTGAGTGCAACATCCCTTATCATTAAATATGGCATGAATCAAAATTTTTTTTAAAAGCCTACCTAAAAAATTAAAAAAAACTAAAAATAAAGAAATTAAAATTTTATTATATAAATCTTACCAAGTTGAGTCCAATGCCTTTTGTTTTTTGATCAGACCATCATCAGAACTTCTACAAAATACAAAAGAGAAAAGCAAGAAATAAAGCCAACTTACTATTTTACTATTAAGTAAATATATATTATAGTCTAAATAAGATAAATTGAAGAAACATAACATAACAAAATGTAAGTGATGTAAAAATCACATTGGAGAGAAATTAGAGTTTCACAATAATATGACAAAATCAAAGCAAAATATTTTAACAAATAAGACATATTGTACGAGGAAGTTTGCATTAGAAGATATTAAGGAGCCTTACTCTGATATCCTCGATTATAAAATGATGTATAAATCTAAAAGTCTAAAAATAAATTTTAAAATTATTGAAAATAAATTATTTTAAAAAATAAAATATGTTTTTAAATTGAGCTCATCGAGATTAATGCAACTAAGTTTGTTTATCTTGATCAAACCTCATTTGCAATTATAATTAATTATAAAATTAAATAAGAAAAATACTAAGTATGTATGTATTAAAGATAGAATATGACATGTTAAAGTGAATTAACATAACAAAATCAAAGTAATGAAAAGGTAAGGAAAGGGGAAATTAAAGGATAAAAAATAACACAAAAAATCAAAATTAAAAGTTGGTAGTAATGACATAACTTATACTAAAATGTTGTTTTTGAAGGTTATAAAGACGTTGATTATAACATCCTCCATCATAAAATTGCGTATGATTCAAAATATTTTGAATGTATGTAAAAACTATAGAGAATAAAAAATTAATAAATAAAGAAAAAGTTGTTTTTTAAAATAGTTCCCATCAAGATGAGTCCAATTATTTCCTTTTCAACTTGATCAAAACACTTTTTGAATTGCTATAAATTTCCAAAATAAATAAAAATAAATAATAATAAATTACTACATTAATTTCATGCAATTATTTATTAAAGATAAAATGAAATCAATTAAAGAATGTAATATAATAAAATGAAATTGATGTAAAGGCCTAATGAGAGTATATTAAGATTAGATAGTAATATAACTAATCCGATGTAATAAATTTGAAAAGTTACCTATATAATATGACAAAGTTATTTTTTAAGATAATAAAGTTACTACCTATAACATCCTTAATCATCAAATCTAGTACCAATCAAAATATCTCATTAAATATGCTAAAAGTCTAACAAAATAACATAAAACAATATAAATTAATGTTAAATTAGATATAACTCATTTAGATAACTCGAACAATCATTAGTTTTCTTTGAATTGATCTGTTCAGGAATTACTATGAGTTAGCAAAGTAAATAAGCACAAAGAATAATAAATTATTATTTTAAAATTAAGTAAAAATAATTTAACCTAAAATGTGATAAATTGAAGCTATTTAATATAACAAAATCAATGCAATGCAAATGTCATAGAAGAGAAGATTTAAAGTTAGAAAGTAATATAACTAAATAAAGTTAAATTCAAAAATTTAGATAAACTGTATGGGGAAGTTGTAAACTAAGATTATAATGAGTTCTGTTGTAATGCTCTTCAAGATGACTCTCATAAATTTTTTAGCTCTCTTAATCCTCTTTTCAAATTGCTATGAATTACTAAAATAAGCAACTTGAAATAATTAAAAATAGTTTATTTTAAAATTAAGTAAATAGATAATAAAGATAAAATAAGAGAAATTTAAACATTATGAGACAACCACACCAAAATGATGTAAAGGCATCAAGATAAAAAATATACTATAATTAAAATGCAACAAAATTAAAACAAAACATTTGATGAAATAAGATAAAATATATGATGAAATTGCATTAAAAGAAATTAAGGAGAATGTGTACATTATCGACAAACAAAAAATTAGCTACAAAACTAAATGACTTATAAAGCATTCTAAATGATAAAAAAAATAAAAAAATAAAAATAAGTATTAATTTATTGGAGGTTAATGAGGTGAGTCTAACAACATTTATGTCATCTCAATCGAACATTATTTGGAATTACTAGAATTATCGAATTAAATTAGAATAAATAATAGAAAAATTTATTATTTTATTATTTAGCAAACATATATTAAATGTAAAATTTGAAAATTTGATGTAAGGCATTATAATTAAATCATAGTGATGCAAATACCCCACGATAAGAGATTATGATTTTCATAGAAATATCACAAAATAAAAATGAAAAAATTAAAGAAATAAGATAAATTGCGTAAGAAATTTGCATTCTAAAATACTTATAAGATTGGGTGTAACATCCTTGATTAACAAATGAATTATGAATAAAGATATCATGTAAAGCATGCTAAAACACTAGAAAATCTAATTATTTTAAATGTTTAAAAATGATTTTTCAAATATATGATGCAAATCAAGACAGATTCAGTAGTGATTATTTCAATTTTATACAACCTTTTTTTGAATAGCTATGAATTTCAAAATTAAATAAGAATTATAAACATTTATTTTGATACTAAATATGTATATAATAAAGATAAAATAAGTTAAATTAAAACAATTTGGTCTAACCAATTAAAAGTGATGTAAAGGTTACTTGATAGGAAAAGTTGCATTCCAAAATAACAAAGTGATTGAGTGAATATCGTGAATCAACAAATAGGTAATAGTCAAAATATCTCATAAAATATGTAAAAATCAATAAAAAAATTTTAAATTATGAATAATACTATTTAATTGGATAGTGCTCATTGAGATGAGTCAAATAAAATTTATTTTGTTTTGTTCCAACTTAAATTTGAATTACAATTAAATAATAATTTAAACAAGCAAAAAAAAATATTAAGTTCTTATTTTAATATTTAGTAAATATATAATAAAGCTAGATTATGATACATTGAAGGAATTTAATAGAACCAAATGAAAATATTATAAAATTCAAATGGGATGAGAATTATAGATTCTTATTAATATAACTAAAGCAAGGCAAAAACTATGAGTAAATGTGATAAATCATATAGGAAAGTTAGATTCATTTATACTAAGGAGATCAAGTGGAACATTATGGATTACTAAAGTAGGTGCAAATCAAAATACCTCATAAAGCTTGCCAAAACCCTAGAAAGAAAATTATTTAAGAATATTGAAATGAATATTTTATTGGATAAAACCTAGTAACTTGTGTCCAATATCATCGGTTTTGTCTTAATTATACGTGGTATGCTAATACTCAAAATTTTCAAAGTAAATAATCCAAACTATAACAATTTATTATAGTGATCTAATTGGTTATAGTTTTTTAGCTATTATTGGTTATTTTAGTTTGTAATTCTAATTCTTCTCTCATATGACCACAATATCACCTTGATTTGGTTAAATTGAATCATTTCAATTTATCTTATCCTAACTTTGATATATTGTTAATTAATAATAAAATATTATTTTATTACTATTTATTCTTAATTTTCTTGTTAATTTGTAACAAATAAAGATTAGCTCAGATTTAAAAATCAAATATTATTAGACGTGGTTATTTTTCTTGATGATCTCTTTCTATTTAAATATTTATTTAGCATTTTTTCAATAAATTTTTATATAATTCATCAATTGTAAAATTAAGCATAAATCAATTCACCATAGAGATTGCAAAAGCTTTAAAAAATATTTGTAATTAAAAAAATTAATTAGTTAAAAGTCATCTAATCGAGTTTAATGAAGACACCATGCTTTGATTAGCATAAGTTATCAAAATAAATAACCTTCAACTATAATTAAATTTTATTTTAACATTAAGTAAATAGATAATAATTCAAAAATATGTTAAATTTAAACCATGCAATATAACCAAAATAAGTGTTGGAAAGGTCGATCGATGAATTTTTATTCATAACTAACTGATGATTAAGAATGTTACACTCAATCTCCTTTGTATATTGGATTGCAATTTCTCATGCAATTTTGTCTCATTTATTTATTTTTTCTTTGACCTTCTCTTGTTGATGTTTAAAAGATTTTTTTATTGTGATATATTTCTTCAAATTACCTTATTTAGCATTAATATCTATATATATATATATATATATATATATATATATATATATATATATATATATATATATATATATATATATATAACGAATGTAATGATTTATAATTATTAATGTGTGATACTTAAGTACTCATAGTAATTGCTAATGAGGTCTAACTGAAACATCATTAGATTTATCTGAATGAGTTCTATATAGTTAAATATTCATTTCTGTATTATTAACTTTTTTTATCTACATGGTGCTTAGCTCATTTTACAAGAGATTTCAATTCTTCCTTCATTTAAGGAATGAGGATGCAACAAATAATTCTAATTAGTATCTTAGAATGTAATTATCGTGCAAAATGTTTCTCATTTCTTTGAATAATTTTTTTTATTTAGTATCAGTATTAACAATATTTAATTCTCATCTTATGTTACATTTACAATCTTTTGTTTTTATTATATTATATCACTTTAATTAATCTCGTTTGATAATTATTATATTTTTAAATATTATTAATATAATAAATAAATAATATTTTTGCATACTAAATTTTTAATTTTCTCTAAATCCAGACAATATTTGACCAAGGCAAAACAAACATCTTAGGACTCATCTCAAACAGCTCTATCTAATCTAAAATTTCTTTTTATATTTTTAAATATTTTATTCCTCAAAGTTAGCACTTGCTTTTCTTCAAATATTTCTTCATGCTTACTTAAATTTTTTACTTTGTTTTTTTATAATATTTTTTACTTTGTTTTTTAGCTTTAATATATTTTACTTAATAATAAAAATCATAATTGTTATTATTATTATTATTTATATTTTATTTATAATAATTATGAATTAGGTCCATTTGTGACATATCAAAAGACATTTCACTCATCTCAACAAGCACTTCCTAATTAAATGTTAATTTTTTGTATTTTTTGAATATTTTATTTTCAACGAATTTGGAACTCTTGAGGTGATAATTTGATTCATAGCATATTTGATGATAAACGATGCTACACTTGTCTCTCAGGTATCTCATAATGTAATTTTCTTTTGTAATTTATCTCATTTCTTCATGTGTTTCACTTTGATTTTTTTGTATTACTAAATAACTATTAACCTTCTTCTTATGAGACCTTTGCATTACCTTGATTACATAATTTACCTTATTTCATTAAATTTTCCCAATGTTTGGGAAATATTTTTTTAAAATACAATTCTAATCAAATGTGATCTTTGCATCATTTTGATTTTTGCTACTACATTAAGCAAGTTAACTTAAGCTAGCTTCAATATATATTTAAATAAAAGAAAATTAGTAATTTATTATTATTTAAGTAGTTTTTTCTTTGGTTTGTGGTAATTACAAAGGGTGTATGGTTGGGAAAACAAAACGTAAATAAACTCATTTTGAAAAGCTATATGCAAATAAATATTTATTTTTCATTTCAATTTTTTCGTGTTATGTACTATTTACAAGGAATTTTGAATCTTAACTTTTTTATGATCGAGTATGTTACTATCAATCTTTTTAGTCTCTTGAAATGCAACTTTATCATACAATTTATGTCATTATTCAAAAGTTTTACTTCGATTTTCTTAGATGGCTATGTGATTCTTAATCCCCTCTTGTGTGACGTTCATGACATTTTTATTTAGTTTTAATACTTTGCTTCGCATTATGTCATTTTTTGTTGCTTAAATTTACTTAATATTAAAATAGTAATTGGTTATTAATTATACATATTTATTTATCTAATTTATAATAATTTCACATAAGATGCATTTAAGATGAAAAAATAATTGTTGGACCCATCTTAAAGATCTCTATTCAATTAAATTTTTTTTTTTTAATTTTAAAAAAAATTATTTTTATTTTGTATTTTGCATGAGAAATTTTCATTTGTAGCTTTTTTTATGAGTAAGGATGTTACAAAATATCTCTTTATTATCTTTGAATATAATTTTCTTATATAATTCATCTCTTTTTTAAACTTTTTTTCATAGATTTGTGTACATTGTTGTTTAATTATAATATCATTCTTGTCTATGCCTAATACATTCTTATTTTATTATATCTTTTACTGTATTCTATGACATTTTATATTTAATGTAGATTTACTAAAAATTTTAATAATGATTTATTTTTTTAGCATATTTACTCTAAAAATTTATATTAAATCCAAATAAAGACTCGTCGAGATAAAAAAATTTTATTTCTACCAAAATAAAATTTCATATTTATATTTTTTAAATATTTTATTTTCTAAGATTTTGTCGCACCTTAGATGACCTTTTGATTCATAGCTCTTTTGATGATGGATGAAGTTACATTTGGTTCTACAATGTTCCTTGGAATGAAATTTTCTCCAATAATTTATCTCTTTTGTTCAACTTTTTTGCTTTCATTTGCTTATTTTTTTAATCAAACTCTAATTCTACTCCCGTGTACTCTTTACTTTTGTCTGATTTTGTTAGAATACATTGCTTCTATTTATCACAGTTTAGCTTTATCTTATTTTATATTATTATTACAATAACAACATATTTTTATTATTCATTATTGAAATTTGGAAACTTGTAATAGTTTCAAAAAAGGAAATATTAAAACAATAAATACAATTGGATTAATCTGAATGAGTTATACAAAATTAAATAGAAATTTTGATTTTTTTTAAAATAATTCTAGTGTTTTTGCATGTATTACGAGTAATTTTTGAATTACAAATGATATGATGAATATAGGCTTTTCACACAATCTCTTTAGCATCTTTGAATGTGACTTTTTGATAAAATTTATCAACTTTCTTAAAATATTTTGCTTTTCTTTTATTAAATGTTATGTAATAATAAACCACCTCTAGTGTGACATTTGCATTACTTTTATTTCATCATATTATACGCATCAATTTTTTTGTTATATTTTTGTTTATATTAGACTATTACACTACTTTAATTTTGTTGAGTATGATATTTCAATTTCTCTCTTTTTTACTTGAATATGTATTATCTTAAAACTACAACTATAATTTATTATTATTTGTGATTATTCACTTTCATATTTTTGAATAATTTTATCTAAAAGACAAAATTAATTAGACACCTTTGGATGAGTTATATGCAATTAAATTTTCATTTTAATAAATTTAAAGTTTTTATTTTATAGTATTTTGGCATGCTTTATTAGAAATTTCTACTTGCAGGTTTTTTTATGATCGAGGATGTTACTCTTGATCTCCTCGATATCTTATAGCAAAACTTTCATATAAAATTTATATGTTTTAAAACTTTTTCTATGATTTTGTTATATAAATTGGTGTTTGTAAATCATAGATGGTGTAAACTTTACATTGCTTTTATTTGGCTATATTAGATTTTTTTAATTTATTTTGTTTCAACTTTAATACATATTTAATTAATATTAAAATAATAATTTATAATTATTTTGGCTTAGTTACTTCAGTAATTCATGGTAATTCCAAATGTAGTTTGATAAAAAAAAATAAAAAACCTTACTGTACTACTATCAATGTGCTATATCTATTTAAATATTCATTTTATATTTTTTTCTAGAAGTTTGGTTTACTTTATGAGGTATTAAGATCCATGTCCAGTTTGATAATCTAGGATATTATAGTCAACCTTCTCAGTATATTGGAATAAAACTTTTGTAAACAATTTATGTTAATTCTTAATATTTTCTTCTTTGTTTTGGTTTTATTCTTATGTAACACAAAATTTACTCTCATGTGATCCTTAACATACGTTACTTCAACTCAAATTTACATATACTAACCTAATGTTAAAATATTATTTCGATATTTATTTTTGTTATTTATTAAAGAGAAACTAATATTTTTTACTTACCTTGATCAACTCGATAAAGTTAGAAATTCATTTTTTATATTCTAAAATATTTTAAAACTATTTTGGCATGCATTATAATGGATTTTGATTTGTATCTAATTTTATTATTGAGGATGTTGCACTCAATCTCTTAGTATTTTGGATTTGTACTTTCCATATAATTAATCTTCTTTTTTTAGTATTTTGGATTTATATCTAATTTTATTATTGAGGATGTTGAACTCTAATTTTCTACTCATATGACCCTTAGCTTACATTTATTTCGTTATACTACACTTCCTTGATTTATCTTACATGAACTTTATTTTATATTTACTTAACAATAAAATAAAAATTTTACTATTATTTAAGCTTATTTTCCCTTGTTGTTGATTGCAATTCCAAATGAGATTTCATCGAGACAAAACAAACATCATTGAACTCACCTTGACCAACTTTATCCAACTAAATATTCATTTTTTATATATTTAAATATTTTATTTTCTAAGAATTTGATGGGCCTCTTGAGATATCTAAATTTTTTCTTAATTTAATATTTAGACAAGATATGCTCTATCTCCATCATATCATGGAAAAAATTTTAATATTAAATTAATCATATATCTTAGAATTTTCTAATTTGATTTGATTATGTTACTATGTAACTATTAATTTAGTTTGGCATGACCTTTACATAACTTAAATTTGGTTATATTACATTCATTTAGTTTTTCACCTTTAAACTATAATATATATTTATGTAACATTACATAAGTATTCTTTTAATTTTAACGATTATTTAATTTTTTTAACTTCATTAATCTATCTGAGGTCTGATTAAAATGAAATAAATATTATTGTATTAGCATTGATTAGATATTATCTAATATTTGTGAAGACATCATGAGAGCTTTCAAATCATACCCAATTTGATGCTCAAGATTCATACCCTTCATATTCATAGTATCATGAAGTTGAACTTTATCATACAAATTGTCACATTTCTTCAAATGTTTATCTTTGATTTGATTATATTATTTGTAAATCTAATTCTCTCCTGATGCGACCAATACATTGCCTTTGTTTATGTTAATTAATTTGCAAATATTTGTCAAATTTTTTCTTTAATATATATTTGCAAAATATTAGAAGAAGCTATAGAATTTTTTATGCTTTTGTACATAGTTAATCATACTAATTTCAAACATGGTCTAAACGAAATGAGACAAACATCATTGAACTCATGATAAAAAGATCTAACAAATTAAATCATCATCTTGCTTGGAATTATCAAGAATTTATAAATTAAATAAAAAAATTTTAACACATTACTATTCAAATATTATATACATATATATTAAAGCTTCAATGTGACAAATTTAAGTAATGCAATAAATCCAAATAAAAATGTAAGGATCAAATGAGAGAAAAAGTATAGTTTTCACATAATACATACAAAGAAATGAAAAAACTATAAAGCACACAATAGAAGCAACATCATCTAGAGTAGAAAGCAATGATTTGGCACTCATAGTAATGAGAGGAATGTGAGGAAAAAGAGTTATGATAGAGGAGCTATATAAAAAAGATGACTAAGGAAATCTATTACTATTACCAAATGCTCATCCTTAAAAATGGCTAAAATTTTTGGATTGCTGGGAAGGAGATGCCATAAATTAAATAAATCAACCTTAGAACTTGGAAGCACATCAAAATGTTGAATTCATTGAGAATTTGCTATGTGAAACAACCAAATGATTATTTCAGAGTTGACTATTCTCATGTTAACTCTATAATATAACAAAGTAAATAAGCAAATGTTACATGTAGCACTCTATAATTTTTCTAGCAAAACTTGAGAAATCATCCTAGGCATAGGCCCAAGTTGGGGAGATACAATTTTGAAATAAAGATGCTAGGAAAGACATAGAATGATTAGCAATAACTAGTTTCTATGATATGGTTCCTTCTAGTTGCCAAAAAAGCTAGAAGTTTTATGGATGTCAAATTAAGAGACAAATATTTTATTAAACTACCTCTACAACTAGGAAGAATAACAAAGAAAAATGGAAAGAATTAGTAGGTTATAAGAGTATCATTGTAATCAATTCTAAGATTAAGTTTATCATTTATTATCTCAAAGAGAAATGCATGGAATAAGAGTCTAATAAAAAAATTAAAAGCTTTTGCTATGGAAATAAGATAATGATACAAACATACTATAATGCTAGCATAGGTAAGAAACTATTAAGGAGCAAATATTTCAAAAAAAAGAAGACCTATGAGAAATTAGATAAAAAGGTTCAAAGCTCTTTGAATAGTAAGAAAAAATTGAAGTAATTTATTTGAGGTCTAATTCATTTCCCATATCAATGTTGAAATGATAAAGTAAATAGAGAAAGATTGTACATGTATATTGAATAAGAATTTTAAGAAAAATATTTAAGTTTTCATAAAAAAAATCAAAACAAGTTAGAGATATCTATAGTTGTTTACTTGAAGAAGCTAGACTATAAGATAAAGACCTAGATCTTTTAAATATGAATAAAAAAAAAGCATGGAATTTTTTGGATGATGCCAAATATCTCTTTAAAAATTATAATTATAGAAAATTAGAACTACATTATGATCATGAATTTTAAGATTTTAAAATAACAGATAAACCAAATCACAATGTAAAATATATTTAGTCACAAATCACATAAATTTTAAGAAGTTTAACCAAGACATATAGAGGTTTTATGCAAAAAAAGGATATAATATGACACAAAAACTTGAAGATGGTTATAAAAGCTTAGAAAATAAATTCAAATTATTGACCAAGGTAATACTTGAAACCATTAGATAATTACATATTCGAATCAAATCTTTTGAGTTAATGGTATTACATTATAAGAATAAAAGTAAAAATTATTAAAAATAATAGCTCTATTAACATAGAGGTGTTATTGAATTATACAAAATTTGAATTCGTCAATACACAATATAGACACAATAACTTCATTAACGTCATTGACACACTTGAAATTTGATGTGGTCAAAACATTACATTAGCTATTATAATTTATACAAGATGATTATCTAGTCATGTAAAAATATGAAACATTCCTCCTCAATAAACAAGAAGACCAACATACCACTTTAAGATATTGGATACAATTGGAAATGAAAGAATAGTTAAAATATTCCAACCAATTGTCATAAGAAATTTGACCAACAAAAGTATCCTATGTCAATGACGTCGGAAAATGAAAAAAATTTCAATAAGTAGAAATTATAGCTTCATTGAATTTTATTAAAATATAACATATTGATATAACATCTCAAAATGATACACTAATGATTTTTAAAATATTTGACCCCATATTATGTGGTAACCTAGTGGAGTTAAACACAAATTAGAAAAACTAAAGGATTTTACTTCAATGAGGACACAAAAAATGTACTGTTTTAAAACTACATATACTATTATTAGTTAGCTAAAAATTGGACAAAACTAGGCAAAATATTACACATACAAGATAAATAACTAACAATTTAATCTTTAAAATGAAACAACTAGATGAAAACCATAAAGACTTCAAAAAATATGAAATTCATATTAAAATATTATTTCAAGTAGCATTAATAAGGGAAAGTAATGGTCACAACAAGTTCTTAAATAATAAGAGGTAAAATAAGAATAATATTTAATTTAAAATAATTAAATTATAATACAATATAAGGTTAGTATATTATACATAGCAAGGGAATTCTACTAAATAAAATTTAAAATAGTAATATGTATAGCAAATTTGACATGAAATTAGTATTTTTGCAGGCAAGAATGGACGAAGAAAGTATACAATTCACAATATACATAGTTCCTAAAGGCAATTATTAATTGTTAGTTATGGTTGTTTGGATTAAGGCATGTACCACCTAAATTTCAAATAAAAATGTGCAACAGCTTCAAAAATCATAACAAATTCATAGCAACCAACATATATGATATCTTTATCTTCAGTATATACACTCTTTCACATTTAACCCTTTTAGACTTTTTTTCCTAATATGTTTACTGAAAGTTCTTGTGTTATCAAAAAGAAATAAGAAAATAGAGAAAAAATATATTTATCATTTTAGGATTAAATATGTGAAGTGGAGGAGTGAACTTATAGGATCATATATGTAATTTATTCATAAACATACATAATAATTTGCTAACATTAAAAGATTTCAAGAGTTTTCTTAGAAATATTAATTAACAACAATTTTTTTGTTCCTATTTTGGCTAAACTTGTAGAACCAATATATGTGAAAACTCAGTTGAAAGTTGAATGATGCTTCAATGACCCAGAAATCTAGCTAATTGGTAGGATAAAACAAATTATCAGATAATTAGCTCTATTACAATTTCATCAACTAGTTAGTGATGGATGACTAGATGCTTGGGGGAGGTATACAAAAATAAAAAAATTACAAGAAACCATGCAAGATGAGTCAACTTATAAGTAGATATTGCAAAGGAATTTATCAAAGTAAATTAATCGCCTTAGTTGCTGAAATTGTAGTGTGTATATATATCTTATAAAGCTTTAAAATATTCCTAAAAAATAGAGGAGAATTTACTCTTAGGACTAATTACAAAGTAATCATGGTAGTTTACATTATGATTAGTAATAATAAATTAACCACTCATTGGTACAGGTTATTTAGTGATTTTCCTATTATTAATAGATATATTAAAGTAATCAAACTTCTAAATGGAAAAATAATAATTTAACTGGTCACCTTAATAATATAATTAAAGAAAAGATAACTTATAAAGACCATTTAAGCCACAAATAGATAATTAGTAAATAAATGGTCACAAAAGGCATAAACTAACATTATATTGACCATAGAAATCTTTAAACTAGTTGTATAAATGGTCACAAAAAGATTTAAACTAGAATTATTATAAAGATATTTTATAGAGTTAAAAATCAAAACACTAAAATATTTTATAAAAAATGGCCTATCTGAAGTCTACTTTTTCCAACCGAAGCACTCTCATGCCTCACACACATAATAGATTTCATGAAAATTCAAAATTGAAATAAAGATCTCAATATCTAGTTAATATGTTCCCTAAGTGCTTACTGAGTTATCTATTGAATACTGAAAGAACTAGAATATATTCTTATATTTCTTTGATGTACTTGTTAGTTACTTTTCTTACATAGAGTCTATTAAAGAAACATCTTCCTCAACAAGAAGGCTAACTTTTTTTACACATCAACTACTAACAACACAACAAAATCTTCAATTACAAAGGGAAATAAAGTTATAAAATGTTAATTAACTAAAAGGTGTTTCATGATTGAAAGAGGAAATTGAGATATAAGATTTTCTAAATCGAGAACAACAAAGGTTATCAAGTTCCCTGGAGGTCCCACCACATGAAGTCTCTCTATGTAAATAGAAGATTTTATAATATGTAGTTAAGCACGAGGAAGAAAAGGCTGCCAATGTGCAAAGTCTCTTTAAATAAATTCTCTTAAAACTTATTTTTACTATAGAAGAAAAATATTGCATGTCATAACATACTAATCAAAAAGAGATCTTAAAAGTATTGGGAGTTCATAATGCCTCTATAAAGAGGGCTTTCAATTTTTTTTTTGCAAGCTTGTACTTATCATCATGGAAAGACAGCATGGTTCTCACTAATGAACTTAATGTTCATAAACTTTTTGGAATGAATTTTCTTCAATGATTATTATTACAAAGACAACGCAGGATATCAATTTTTTTTGTGATATTCAAGAAGACTAACACATTCCTTTTGACTTGCTTTTAAAATTATTTTGTTAAATATGGCTTCATTAACTTCCCTATACGATCTTGCCCTTAGGGCATGAATCCATAGAATTCTGAAGAAGAAATAAATGAAACCTTAGTCACTCCAATATTCCTAGAAGTGGGACTATTCAATGAACAAGATAACACAATTGAGTATCTAGAACACCCTAAAGAACAAATATAGTGAATGAAAGGTTATGATTTTGCTAGTGCAGTTGATAATTTCTTTTCCAAAAGAGGCAAGCACCTTTGTGAAGAAATTGGAGCAGAAACTTATGTCAAGGAATATATTTTCAAATAAATAATTTGTGTGCCTCTCTTAGGATTGCAAGTGATACTCATAAAGTTGCAAAGCATTCTGTAGATTGATGAGATATAAAAGGCTCCCCAAAATTTTATAATATGGAAAATAGAGTAGAAGGATCATAGGATCAAAAGCTTGAGCTCGTCCAAACACATGGCATTGGACAAACTAATTGCCTTATTTGAATAAAATGAGGTTGGATAAGTTGTAAATGTCACATATGTAACATGTGAAAAGGTATCTTTTGTGGTTTTGCCTTTCATGTGTTATCACACTAGTTTTAGGAAAAATGTTATGAAGAGAACTTGATTGTAATAACCATGGTAACTAGTAGCAATCCCCACTTTCTACTTAGTGTTCTTTTATTTATGCACTTGTTCTTCATTCTAATATCTAAAGAGATATCGTCCCAAAAAATTTTTGGTCCAATTTGTTCACAAAGAGGCATGTATCTTTTTGGTGTGGAATTCATATTCCTTAAGTCTTTAGGGTTGGCTTTTAGTTCTTACTTTTTTTGCAAATAAGGAGATTGCTCATGTTTCTATCACATCCTCTAATTTTTTTTAGTTCTAGATACATGTTTATTATCTCATTATCTACTTTCTCATTTCTATGTTGTTTGGACAAAATTCCTTTTTCAAAGGAAATAACCTAAAACAAGTATTCATTGTCTAGTTATTTTCTTGTTAATAATGGATATAAGGTGGTGGACTTTCTTTCAAAATGATTTTGCTAAAAGGATTCATTAACCTCGCCATTTCATGTATGTAATATCTATGTATTTGATAAAGGATTTCTATTTTTGCATGTAACCCAAATTATTATAGTTGCTCTGGGATTACCACAAAAAGGACATTGGGACAAAAATAGTAATAATCTTAATGGATATCAATAATAATGATCTCAGATATAGTTTGTTAGGAAATTTAGTAGTAAAAAAATCATTAAGGAATTTACATTTGGCCTCCTTAATATCTTGCTATGTAACTCTCCATTTAAATTTATATACTTATTTTAAATGTTTTTGCTATGATTTTGTTATATTGCTCTGAGGCTTTTATTCTCCTCTTATGTGACCATTGCATTGCTTTAATTTAATTATAACTTATTGCTTTAATATACTTCATTTGAAGCACAATATACATATTTCTTTAATTTATCTCATTTTATTTTTAATATATATAAAGTTAATATTAAAATAGCAATTTAGTGATATTTATATTTATTTAAACTTGTAATTTGTTATATCTCTAAATAAAGATTGATGGGGTTGAAAAAAATCTTTTTTTCACTCATCTTAGCAAGGCCTACATAAATAAAATTTTATTTTTTATTTTTTTAAAACTATCTAATTTTTTATTGTTTTGGCCAACTTTACTTTCAATGTTACCTACTTTGCTAGTGAATGATGCTGCATTGAAACAACTTACTATCTTGGAATGAACTTTATCGTATAATGTATCTCATTTTCTTTAAATTTTCTTTTGTGATTTTTTTGCAGTAGTCTGTAACTGTAATTCTTTAATCTTATTGCCTTTACATTTTTTTAATTATATTACTTCAATTTATATCATTTTAAAATTAATATTTATTTATTAAATATTAAGACAACATCTTCTTATCTATTGTTGTTAAGTATCGAAATTCATAGTAATTTGAAATAAGCTATGATAGAGGTGAAAGTAAAGTGTATCTAATTTTTTATTGTTTTTGCCAACTTTACCAAAATGTATCTCATTTTAGCTTTAATATATATATATATATATATATATATATATATATATATATATATATATATATATTATACTTTTTTATATCTATTTGGTTTGGTAATTCACTATAACACCAAAAAACGTGTGATAGAAATAAAAATGAACAACATTAGACATGTAATATTGAGTTCTATCTAATTGAATATTTAGTTTAATATATTTAATTTTTTTTATATTTTGACATATTTTATGATAATATTCTATATAACCTTTTAAGTATCTTAGAATGCAACATTACCATACATTTTTGCCATTTGATGAAAGTTTTTTACTTTGATTTAGTTGTGTTACTATGTTATTATAAATGTTCCTACAAGTGACCATTACTTCCCTTTGATTACATTAAATTGCATTATTTTAATTTAAAGTATTTTAGTTTTAATATAAATTTAGCATATATCAAAATAATAATTCACCTTGACATATCAATGTCATTGGACTCATCTTAACATACTCAATAAATTTTAAAATATTCATCCTTCTAATTTTAAATATTTTGTTTTTAATAATTCAAACACAATTTATAAGTCATTTCTAATTTACATTAGTTTGCTTATGTTATCTTTACCAAATTTACATGTATATTTGAATATTAAGGATTTTACAACCAATCTCTTCAGTATCATGGAATACAAATTGCTCTAAGTTTCTCAAATATCATGTAGACATCATTTTGATTTGTAATATTAAATTTATTCAATTTATCTCATTGAGCTATATTACATGTTTACTTAAGTATCTTAGAATGCAACATTACCAAACATTTTTGCCAATTGATGAAAATTTTTTACTTTGATTTAGTTGTGTTACTATGTTATTATAAATATTCCTACATGTGACCATTACTTCCCTTTGATTACATTAAATTGCATTATTTTAATTTATCACATTTTAGTTAATATAAATTTAGCATATACTAAAATAATAATTCACCTTGACATATGAATGTCGTTGGACTCATCTTGACATACTCAATAAATTTTAAAAAATTCATCTTTCTAATTTTAAATATTTTGTTTTTAATGATTCTAACACACTTTATAAGTCATTTCTATTCATATGACATTCAATAATGTCATACTTACTCTCCTTATTATCGTGGATGCAAATTTACTATACAATTTATCTTATTTCTTCAAATTTCTAACTTCGAGTTAGATATATTTCTATGTAACTCTAAATCTCCTCTTATATGATCTTTCTACTCATTTTATTTTGTTTCATTAGAAAACTTCATTTTGCTTATTTTGATTCTAAAAAATATCCACTTAATTAAAAAATAATTTATTGTTATTTATGCTTATTTAATAGAATAATTCATAATATTTCAAAATGATGAGCTCTTTTTAATTAAATATTTCTTTCAATATTTTTTAAATTTTACATGTTTTAGAGTTTTGGTATGATTTATGAGACTTATTGATTTGTACCTAATTTAATGATTCAGGGAGCTACACTCGATCTTCTTAAAATAGTGAAATTCTATTTTTCAGTGCAATTTATCTAATTTCTTGAAATATTTCACTTTGATTTTTTTGATAACTGTAAATCTTCACTTGTGTTACGTTTACTTTAGTTTGATTTTTCCTATGTTACAATACATAAATGTAGAACATCTTACCTTCAGTAAATATCAAGTTAATATTAAAATAATAATTTAACATTATTTTTATTTATTTACTTTGGCAATTCATAATAACTATTAATGAAGTACAATAAAGAAGAAAGATTTTTCATTGCACTCATCTTGATCGACACCATAAAATTAAATATTCATTTTTTATCATTTAAGTGTTATTTTTTAAGATTTTAGCACTCTTTAGAAGGTATTTTGATTTTTACATGATTTTGATGATCAAGAATGTTATACTCAATCTCCATAGTATCCTAAAATGCAATATTCTTATATAATTTATCTCATTTCTTTAATATTTTTTACTTGGCGATACTACAACATAAGTATTAATCTATTGTCAAAATGGCCTTTAAATTTCTTTTGTTTGCTCATGTTATCTTTACCAAATTTACCTTAATTTTGCTCTAATGAATTTTTATTTAATATTAAAATAATAATTTATTGCTATTTTTTTATCAATAGTACTTCCAAATGAGCACAAATTGAGATGAAATAATTGTCGTTATACTCATCATGATGAGCTATTCTAGTTAAATATTTACTTTTAGGTCGTTAAATATTTTTTTTCTTTTTCTTTTACATGTTTTTGAGACATTTTATTGCATAACATTTTTAATGATAAGGATGTTATATTAATACTCCTTAGTATGTTGGAATACAGGTTTTCCATATAATTTCTCATTTCATTGAGTTTTTTCTTTAGATTTAATATATTTTATTAAAACCATGAATATTCTCTCACATGATCTTTATATCACTTTGATTTTGCTATATTACATTCTCTCAATTTATTTATTTCAATTATAATGAATATTTAATCAATGTTTAAGAAAAATATTATCATTTTTATTTAATTATTAAAATAATTCCTAGTAATTCTAGATTTGGCATGATAGAGATGAAATAAATGCCTTTAGATCATCTCAATGTACCCTTTCCAATTAAATGTTTATTTTATACTTTTAAATATTTTTGCTTCAAATGTTTTGGCATGTTTCACAAAAATGTTTTATTAATACCTAATTAGATGATTGAATATGTTATGCTCAATATCTCTAGTACCTTCGAATGAAAGTTTCCTATATAATTTATCTCATTTCTTCAAATGTATCGCCTATATTTAGTTATATTACTATGTTACTCTAAATATCATCTCCTGTAAACTTTACATAACATTTATCTTGTTGTGCTATAATTCTTAAACTTATGATATTTTTTCTTTAATTTATATTTTCATAAATCTATATTAATAATTTGTTGTTATTTTTGCTTATTTGATTTTGTAATTTGTTGTATGTCCAAAATAGTTTTGATCATGAAAAAAGAAGTCGTTGGACTTATCTTGATAACATTTATTCAATGAATCATAGATTTTTATATTTTTTAAAATTTTTTATGTTAATATTGTAAAATTTATATGAATTTTAATTTAGGTATGATTTAATGATTTAGGATGTAAGATTTTATCATCTTAGTATCTTGGAATGAAACTTTGTTGTATAATTTAACTCATTTCTTAAGTTATTTTTTTTAATTTAATTTTATTATAATGTTCTAATTTTTTTTTAATAATTGCTAAATATAAAAATAGTTTTTTTAAGCTTATTTACTTATGAAACTCATAACAGATCCAAAAGATGTTTAAAGGAGACCAAACAAACAATGCTAGAGTTGCCTCGAACAGCTCAAACAAATTAAATATTTTTGAAAATTAAAACATTTTATTTTCTTGGTTTTTAACATTCCTTATGATATTTTTTGATTCATTCTTCATTCTACAATCAGTGATGTTATGCTTAATCTCCATAACGTCTTTAAATAAAACATTATTATATCACTGATATCATTTTTTAAATTCTTTTTGCTTTAATTAAGTTATATTACTATGAAATTATAACTCTCAAATTACGTGACCCTTACAACACACTGTTTTTGTTATATTGCAATGCTTCAATTTTTCACCTTTCATCTTTAATATAAATTAATTTAATATTAAAATAATGAGTTTTTATTATTTATATTTTTTTCAAATGTCATTGTAATTCTAATCGAGATTCAATGGAGATGAAATAAATAGCAGTGGGCTAGTTACACTGAGCTTTATCAAATTAAATATTTTTAATATTTTCAAATATTTTATTTTTGATCCTTTTGGCATTATTTATTAGAAAATTTAATTATTTCTATCTTTGAATATTAAGGATTTTACAACCAATCTCTTTAGTATCATAGAATGCAAATTGCTCTTACAACTGATCTTATTTCTTTGAATTTTTTCGTTTCTTTTATTATATTACTATCATACTCTAATTTTCTCAAATATCATGTAGACATCATTTTGATTTGTAATATTAAATTTATTCATTTTATCTCATTGAGCTATATTACATGTCTACTTAATAATAAAATAATATTTTTTGTTATTTATGTTTATTTAATTTTTTTGCACATAGAAATATCAAATAATTTATAACAAGCAAAAGCAAAAAATTTTAAAAAAATGAGATAAATTATATGATAAAGTTGCAAGCCAAGATATTGAGAACATCAAGTAGAACAAGCTCAATCACAAAATTAGTTGCATTTTGAAATGATTGTATTTCATGCCCAAATCATACAATTAAAATTACAAAAGTAAATATTTAATTAGATAAAGATATGAAGAAAAGTCCAACAATATTTGTTATGTCTTGATTATAACTCTTTTAGACTTATTCAAAATTAAGTAAAAAATCATAAATTAAAATAGGATATTAATTTTTTAAAGTAAATATACATTAAAAAAAATGTTGTTATTTGAAACAATAAAAAATAACATAACCATAATGATATAGAAATTACTTGAAGGAAAATTAGAGTTAGAAGCTAATATAACCATATTAATGCAAAATTTTTTATGAAAAGTAATAAATTGAACAGGTAAGATGCTTTCCAAGATACTAAAAAGTTCAAGTATGGTGTCCATAATTATGAAATTTTGTAAGAATGAAAGCAATTACTAAAGATGCCCAAATTTAAGAAAAAAATAGTTTTAAAAAATGAATATTTAATAAGAGAAAGCACATCAAAAAGAGTCTAATGGCATTTTACTCATTATGATCAGTTCTCATTTGGAATAACTATAAGTTACATAATTATATAAGCATAAATAATAACAAATTATTATTTTAATTTTTAGCTTTAACATATGCTCGATTAAAATTAAAAATAATAATTTGTTATGAATTATGCTTATATAATTATGTAGTTCATAGTTATTCTGAATGAGGATTGATCTTGTTGAATGAAATGTTATTAGGCTCATTTTAATGAGCTTTCTCTTATTAAATATTAAATTTATTTTTTAAATATGTTTTTCTAAAATTTTAGAATCTTTAATAATTGCTTTCATTCTTAGAAATTTGATAAATGTAGACATCATGCTCCATCTTCTTAGAATCTTGGTAGGCATCTTACCCATTCAATTTATTCTTTTGATCAAACTTTTTTGCTTTGATATGGTTATATTAGTTAGTAAGTGTAATCTTCTTTTGATTTAGTCTTACATCTCTATGATATGATTATTTTTTATTGCTTCAACTAACAACATTTTAGTTTTAATGTATATTTACTTAAAATAAGTTAAATAAACCATTTTGTTTTATGCTTATTTAGTTTGTTAATTTTTAATAATTCTAAAAAAGAACTAATCAAGGAAAAATAAATGTTGTTGGACTTTTCTTCATGAGACTTATCTAATTCAATACTTCTTTTTATATTCTAATTCTATGATTTTGCCATGGTTTGCAAATCATTTCAAATTGCACATAATTTTTTAATTGACATTGTTCTACTCGACGTGCTTAGTATCTTTTTATGCAACCTTGCCATATACTTTATCTCACTTCTTCAACCTTTTTTGCCTTTATTTTTATATATTATTGTGAAACTATATCTCTCCTCTTATGTAGCCTTTATATCAATTTGATTTGGGTATATTATATTGGTTTCATTTATCAAATTTAAACTTTAACTATATTTACTTTGTATTAAAATAGCCATTATTTTTTAATTACTTTTTTTTAATTCGTAATAGATCCTAATGAGGTGTGACAAAGATGAAATAAATGACATTAAAAATATCTTGATTACCTCTATCAATTAAATATATATCTTTTATATATTAAAAATATTTATTATCTTTGTTTGTTGCATGCTTTATAAGAAAATTTGGTTTATGTTTGGTTTGATGATAGAGAATGTTACATATAATCTCCTCATCATCTTAGAATGTTACATTCCCACATAATTTATCCCATTTTTAAATACTTTTCTTTATTTAGTTATACAAGAACAAAACTTGAATTGTCCTCTAGTGTGACCTTTTCTTTGCTATGATTTAGCCATATTTATTTTATTATATTTATCTCATTTTAACTTTATAATATGCCTATATTTATTTATTTATTCTTTTTTACTTTGGTAATTTATATTAATCATAAATGAGAATAAGTAAAGAAGAAATAAACATTGTCAGCACTCCTTGGATGAGCTCTATCAAATTAAATATTTAATTAGATATTTTGAAATATTTTATTTTTTGAAGTTTAGGAATGCATT
Source organism: Vanilla planifolia (assembly GCA_023846275.1). Lineage (NCBI taxonomy): Eukaryota > Viridiplantae > Streptophyta > Magnoliopsida > Asparagales > Orchidaceae > Vanilla > Vanilla planifolia. The sequence continues at coordinate 237,327 of JAIUJO010000329.1, read as the reverse complement.
TTTAAGAACCTCAATTTGTGCCAAATTTGTCAATTATAAACAGTACAGTCGATCTCCATAACATCTTGTAAAGAAAATTTCCTAAAAAATTACATCATTTCTTCAAATATTTGATTAGCATTTGTTTTATTACCATCGAACTTTTATTCTACTCTTGGGTGACCTTTACATTATGTTTATTTAGTTATATTAATGTTTTTTAATTTTTCTCATTTTGAAATTAATATATATTTGCATAATAGTAAAAACATAATATAATATTATTTATGCATATTTATTTTTATTATTCTAAAGAATTATAAAGGAGGTCCAATCAATATCACACAAACTTCATTGGAATTTTCTGAATAAGCTCCATCTAATAAACTATTCATTTTTCATTATTTTTAATATATTATTTTTTATAGTTTAGCTTGATTTATGACATATTTCTAATCAAACATGACTTATTAATCAATGATGTTGCATTCAATCTCGATAATATCTTTGAATATAATTTTTCTAAATAATTTATTTTCTTTTCATAAATGTTTCACATATATTGGGTTATATTCTCAGGAAACTTTAATTCTCCTCTCATATGATCTTCATGAGTCTTTTATTTTGATATATTATATTTCTCAATTTTGTCTCATTTTACCTTTTATATAAAATTAAGTAATTTTAAAAAATAATTTATTAATATTTATGTTTATTTACTAGGTTAATTTGAACTAACTTCGAAAAAGGTCAGCTCAAATTGAAAGAAATATCATTGGTGTCATTTTGTTGCACCTTCACTAAAGTTAGACAATTTAATGATCAACAATAAACAAATCTCTTCCATACCTTCATTATAATTAAAGAAAAAAATGTAAGATTGTTATAGATAGTGGTACTCATAAATGCAATAGCATAGGATGCTGCCAAAGGAATACATTAATAGTTACAAACCATTCTTAACTATACACAATATCTTGGATTAATAAAACCTCAATTTCCATGCTACAAAGGAGCTGTGGTCATTTAAATCTTGGTTAATATCTTGATAAATTATGGTGTTATGTTGTCTTCTTGCTAGTAGGTTGCCTAATCTTAAGAACAAATCATTTATGCATTTGTGGTGCAATCATAAATAGAAGAGGCAATATGTGTACTCCCATATGCAAACAAAGAAGTTCACATTATACTCTTTACCAACCTTGAAGAAACTTTCTAACCAAAATACTCTAAAAGAAAGAAATAATAAGAAAGGAAACTTAGTGTTATTTCGTTAGCCAAGATTGTGAAGGATATAGCCAATAGTAAATTTATGACATTTCTAGCAAATAGAGAAGCCTTTAATAGTAACCAAACCCACCATCTATAGCCCAACCATTATTAAAAAAATTTATAGATGTGTTCCCTAATAACATTGTAAAAACATGGTCACTGTTAAGAGATATTCAAAAAGTTTTAGATTTAGTTCCTATCACCTAACCACCACATTTATCATACTACTAAGTAACACTATTAGTGCTAGTTAAAGTTAAATTCTTATCAACTTATCTTCCCTAAAAACATCAACCAAATGTGCTAAAATAAAATTTAAACAATCTCCTTCGTAACTTAATTAGGGAACATGTTTCGACATGGCATTATTTGTAATCGTGCGTTGAATTTTCTAATCACATAATGACTTTGAATTGTTTTTAAATTTAATTATGAAAATGATCGTTAGAGTTTCATTAATTTGAACCCCATATCATAAGGTTTTTTCCTCTAGATACTATTGAGTCTTTTACACATGTTGAACATATTATTTAAAAAATGGAATATATTAACAACTAATTAATGCTCATTGACAAGCAAGATAATTTTCTAGAGGTAATTATGTGATGATCCATGTAAGATCCAAGAGATTCCTATTAAGAACACCTTGGAAATTGCATGCATATAGTGCTAGACCATTTTAGGATTGTGAAAAAGCTAAGTATTATTGCATAGATGTTTAATTTTCCCAAAGATTATGGAATAAAAATTGCCTTTAATATTTAAGGCCTTCTACATTATATGGACTAACACCAAATATCTAATAAGCCTTTTGGCCCTTATTATTATTTATTGAACTTGTCCCACAAATATATTTAGCCCTATCTAGTGAGTTGAGAGATCAACTAGAAAAAATCTTAGTTGAATAAATAATTTTCACTCAAGATCAAACAAAACAATGAGTTTTGGTAAGTAAGCATATCCATCAAACTCTCATTGTACATGGAATTTAAAGGAGTTTTACTACTTGAACCTAAAGATGCCAAAGAAGTCCCTAGACCCAAAGACTTAAGCTCATTCGCACTTGGGGAGGTTGACATAGTACCATCTAGTAAATCATGCAAATCTTCCACTTTGAAGTGTACTAGTCTTGTTCAAACTTTGAGCTATTCAAAAATTACCCATCTAATTCTCATTAGACTCTTTTATCATCATTATTTTTCATTTCTATCATTTGAAAAATGACTGATAGCTTTCTTGATATTCCTACCTTAAAATTTAGTACTTCTTATCTCTTTGTTGGTCTCATAATTCTATCGATGCAAATTTTTGCTGAAGATGACTCCAAAAGATCTTAAATTTGAGTTTGGGTTGTTCCAACCACAATCCACTATCTTTATCATTATCTTCTAATATATGATCACTATCAACTCTTTTGTTGTTGAATACATTGACTTCCATGCCTCACATGTTGACCACGTCAATCACCCAACACACATTGACCCACATAATTCAATTGACACATCCTGACCCATTAGCTCTAGCAAACCCAATCCGTTAACATGCCTAACCAAAAACACTTGCATAGACAAATTTGCTTGTGTTGATTCGTTTCAACTTGCAGTAACCCACAATACATACCATAAGCATTGTGTGCCTCTTTTCTTATTCTTTCTTTGCCGCAACCACCTCTCCATTAATCCTAAATTCATATATTATTTAAGAAATGAAAGGGACATTATTTAATGGAACACCATGTGCACTAACAACAAAGTTAATGTATGTTGATATGCTTAAAACTGTTTTAGCACATAAAAAATTGACAAAGCCTTTTGTTTAAGCAATATATCAATATAAGGGTATATCAAATGTTGTTTTTAGTTTAGAAGAAGAAATCATTTTGGTTATATAACATTAGATTGAAAATAAAGTTTTTAATTTTTGATCACAAAGAAATGTGAACAAATGAATCCAAAAAGGAAATAACAAGGGACTATGTAACTCTAAGGATGTTGTGATGTCAAACATGAAATAAGATTCTATTGATATATATATTTTTATAACTTTTAAAAATTAATAACTAATACACAAAACTAAACGATGACAATTTAATAATAAATTAAAATGTATTAATGCTACTTTCTTACATTAGATAACATCAAATTATACTTTCTTAGAATATATGTTAGGGTTTAAAAGAAGACAAATCCTTTGTTGTATGTAAATTAAGTTTTATTTATCCATTAAATCATTTAAGTATTGAGATATTCAGTAAGTGTTAAGCTTATTCATTTTATAGTATTCTATGCTTTTGCATTGCTACAACTACCACCATCAAGATTATGCCGTTGTGACTGGTGCATCATGAACAGGTTCCACTTGGAAGCATATTAGTCTTTTTCAAACTAAGAGTCATGGCAAGATTAGCACATCTTCTTCTCATTAATCTCCTTTATCATTGATATTTTTCATTCAGTCATTTGAAGAGTAATTGATAGCTTGTTAAAAATTTACTACTTTAAATTTACTATTGGTCAACCATTTTGTAGTATCATAATTTCTTTGAATCAAAATTTGTTTAATAATGACTTCAAAAGAGCTAAAAATTTGTTGTGGGTTCATTTTGCCACCATCTACAACCTCCATCATCATCTGTTCTTGTAACATTATCGTTAGCCATGGTGTCACAACTCGTACTAACCAATGTGCCATCCACATCGACCAAGCTAACATACCAGTTTGTGATAACCAATGTGATTAGCTCAACCCACAATGACCCATAAACTCAAGTAGACTTAATCCTCGAATGAGCCTACTCCTAAACACATAGGTCAAACCATTAACTTACGCTAATTCACTTCACCTTAGATTATACTAACAATCAGCCTAAGGCAACATCCACCTCTCCAATTGCACCACTATCCATTACCACCACACGAAATGAATTTGCTACTTGGGAACTTAACTCAATCGATTTTGTAACTTCTAAAGTAGTTTAAATTTTGATTTAGAATATTTATTTTGTTGTTTGTGGTGTCTTTTAAAATTCCAACCCATCTTTTAGAATTAAAAAATTATGCCTTTTAGTATTCTAAAATATCCTTTTCCATTCCTAGTTTAACAATTTATTGTTTCCCCCTTAATCTCTTCAAAAATAGGGTTACTCATCCTGTTGTGTGGCATCAACTTTTAAATGAAATAACAAAGTGTTGTTACCAAGCCTGCATGATACAAGTGTATTGTGTATAAACAATCAGATGATGTGATTCACGAGCAGCCTTAGGAAAGTCTAGACCCATTATCCAATGTTTAAAAAAAGAACCAAATCAATAGAAAAGTCTTTAGATAATTTATTTCATATTTCATAAGTTTTATTTATCATATCCAACTCTCTTATTAGTGCATGTGACCATGCGATTCCTTGTTTGACATTTTACAATTTCCATTATGTGTACCAAGCTGCTTCACCGCATTTGTGAGTACTTGAGTTTGATTTGTTCATATCACTATTCCTTATGTTGAGATCTCATATGTTATAAGTTAATACAACTTCTTACCTTATGAGAAAGTTCTTGCTTGTTGATCCTATGAATTCTAATTCTAAAAATAAAACACCTTTGTATAAGCCCTTGTATGGATATATTGCTTCAATCTAATCCATTCTTAATCTTTTAGATGGTAAAATATGTTTGATCATACTATCTTAAAATAGTGTGGAGCTATAATTCTCCTCTCACATGATGCTCATATCATTTTGATTTGGTCATGTTAATTTGATTATGTTTATTTGCTTTAATTTTTCTCACTTTAACTTTTTTGTATATATAATTAATTGTTACCAAACTTACTATTTTTGCCTATTTATTTTGTTAATTCATAGAATTTCAAAATAAGGTATTGTTTAGAAAAAAACAAATGTCATTGTACTCTTCGTAGTAATTTCAAATATGGTTTTGTCAGAATGAAGAAAATCATTGTACTCATCTTGATGAGCTATAAGGAAATAAATATTCATTACTAAATTCTTAATTATTTTATTTTTTATGCTTGTATGATGCTTAACATGAAATTTTTATCCATACCAGATTAGATAACTGAGAAGATTATACTCAATCTCCTTAATATTAATTGTCCCATAGAATTTATCACATTTCTTAAAATTATTTGCTTTTCATTGGTTATATAACAATGTAACTTTAAGTCTCTTATCATATGACCACATTATTGCTTTTATTTGGTTATATTGCATTTATTTAGTTAATCATATTTTCGTATTAATTTGATAATATGGTGTAGTATAGAAAGTTGCTGAATATCGTTGAAACTTATATAATTGGATTCATCTTGATCAGCTCCATTTTTTTAAATATTTTTTTTATAATTTGGAAGTTTTCAACTTTCTATGATTTTTTCTTGCTTGAAAATACATTTTGATTCTTACTTTCTTTGGCGATCAAGGTTGATGCACATGATATTCTTAAGTCTTTTGGAACATTCAATCCCATATAATTGATCATATTTCTTTAAATCTAATTATGAAACTCTAATTATGTTCCTAAATGTCCTTCACATTACATTTATTTGGTTATATTACATTCCATCAATGCATGTTATTTTGGCTTATCATATATATGTGCATAATATTAAACTAATAGTTTAATATCATTTGTATTTTGTAATTCAAAATAATTTAAAATGAGGTTCTTTTGAGATGAAACAAAGTATCATAGATTCATCTTGAGGAGCCCCATTCAATTAATGATTAATTTTTTAATTTAAAATTTTTTTTTCTAAGTTTTGACATGTTTTATGAAATATTTTCATTCATAAATGATTAATGATATAGTAGTTCATGCTCGACCTTATTAACATCATTGTATGCAACTTTCTTATATAATTTACTGATTTTTTTTAAATTGTTTTCTTTGATTTGGTTATATTAATAGGTAAATCAAAACCTCATTTCAAGTTGACTTTACGTTATTTTAATTTTTTTATTATATTTCTTTAGTTTATCTAGTTTCAACTTTAACTAATATATTTAATAAATTTTAGAAAAATAATTTTTTTGATTATTTGCTTTTGCAATTTGAAGAAATCCTAATCGATGTCCAACAAAGAGAAAGCAACTGTCATTGTACAAGTCTCAATGAGCAAATTTTAATAATTGTTTTGGATTTTCTAAATATTTTATTCACTAGGACTTTTTGCATGCAATACGAAGCATTTGAGTTCATACTTGACTTAAAAATTTAGGATGCTATAGTGCATTGCGTTAGTATCATTAAATGCAACTATATTGTATTGTTTATCTTATTTCATTAAAATTTTTGCTTTTGTTTGGTTATATTACTATGTGCCTCTAATTCTCTTCTCTTGTGCCATATACATTACTTTATTTTAATTAAATTATATTACTTCAATTTATCTCATCTCTACTTCAATTTGTATCTTCTTAATGTAATATTTCATATTTGTTTATGTTATCTTAATTTTAAATTCCATAGTATCTTGGAGTGCAACTTTCTTTTATTGTTATTTAATTGTCAACAATTTTTTAACTCTATTCGGTTATTTTTGTTTGTAATTATTTTCTCTTATTGTATGACAATTACATCCATTTTATTTGGTTTAATTTAATTGTTTCAACTTATCACATTTTAACTTTGATTACAATTAATTAATATTAAAATAATTTATTTTTTGTTATTTATGCTTATTTTATTGGTTAATTTGTAATTATTTGAAACTAGCTAAAATCCAAAAAACAATGTTGGACGTGTCTTGACTTACTTTATCTAATTAAATATTTATTTTGGCATTTTTAAATACTTTTTGGAGAACATTAGATCACTTTGACAATTGACAACAATACACTCTATCTTGTGAGGATCATAAATTACAACTTTCATGAATGATTTATCTTTTTTCTTTAAATTTTTAATCTTGATTTTGTTATCTTTTTGTCTAACTCTAAGTTTCTTTTTGTGTGACCTTTAAATGTCTTTAACTTCGCTATATTATAGACCTTCAATTTATTTCATTTCAATTTCAATAAATATTTACTTGAAATTAAAATAATAATTTTTAATATGTATTCTTATTTAATTTTCTAGTTGCAATATTCTGAATGTTGCTTGAGTTTTATGTAATAAATATGCATATACTCATTTGAATATGCTAAATCAAATTAAGAATTCATTTTTATATTTTCTTGTATATTTAGTATTTATGAATTTTTGAAGCTAATCAAGTAATTTTTATTTATACCTAATTTGATGGGCAAGGATGTTTTGCTCGATCACCTTAGTATCTTGCAATACAAATTTCATATATTATTTATCCCACTCCTTAATATTTTTTTTTATATGGTCATATTAATTAATAGATGTATAACTTTTCTATATAGTACATAGATTGTAAAATGAGGTACAAATTGAAATAATGAAGCATGCAAAACTTTAATAAAAAGCCTTGTAATTTATTTTTTAAAATAGGTAGAGCTCGTCTAAGCAAGTCGAACAACAATAGTTTCATCTTAAACTAATTATGTTTAGAATTACTATAAATTATCAAACTAAATAAGCTTGAATTATAACAAATTATTATTTTAATATAAAACAAATATGTAATCATTCTAAAATGAAATAAGTTAAAGCAATGCAGCAAAAGAGAAGTAATAAAACCAAATCAAGGTGATGGAAACCTTAAATAAAGCATTTTTATTTGTCTAATTGATGACTAAGGATGTTACCCTTGATCTTCAAAGTATCTTGGAATACAACTTCCTATGAAATTTATCTTATTTCTTAAATTATATTTCTTTGATATCATCATATGTGATGTTTAAAACATTTTTAATTGGTTGAATTATATTACATCAAATTACATCATTTAGATTTAACAAAAATATAATAATTTCTAGACATTTTTTCTTATTACTTCAATAAGTTCTAGTAGTTACCTACAAAGTATAATCCAAATGAAACAAATATCATTGGATTAATCTAGGTGAGCAGCATACAATTTTGCAATTCTTTCTACATTTCTAAATTTTTTACTTTTGTGGGGTTTTTTTGGCTCATTTTGTGAGAGCATTTCATTCTTCATTGATTTGTTAAATAATGACATCGCACTCTATCTAATTAGTACATTGGAATGCAACCTTCATGCATAATCTTTTTGATTACTTCAAATTACTCACTTTGGTTGGGTAATATGCCTACAGAAATCTAATTCTCACCCTATGTTACATTAAAATTCCTTTTTTATGTTATATTACATCACCTTAATTAAACCCATTTGAACATTAGAGTATGTTTACTTATTATTAAAGTAATAATATATTAATATTTATAATTAATTATTTTGTAATTTGTTCTAGTTTGACCTAAATTAAACCATGATTGAAGTAGCATCTTACTACTCAGCTCAATGAACTCTTTCCAATTAAAATTTAATTTTTACATGTTTGAATATTTTATTTTTTAAATTTAACGCATGCTTTACTAGACATAATTATTTGTGCTTTTTCAAATTTTTCATTTTGATTTGGTTATAACATTTTTAACTCCACATCCTCTCTCACGAGACCTCTACATTAATTTAAATTTGTTGTTTTGCATTACTTAAATTCATCTCATTTGTCGAGACTTTTATATGATTTTTTCATATGTTATGTTTTTTCAAAATTTTTTATATATTTAGTTAATATCAAAATAATGATTTACTATTATTTAAGTTTATTTATTTTGATAATTCATGATAATTGCAAATGAGTTTTCACTGTGATTAAACAAATTTCATTAGACCCATCACATTGAGTCATATTCAATTAAATGCTAATTTTAAATATTTAAACTTCTTATTTTATAAGGATTTGCTAGCTTAATGAGTCATTTCAATTTGTCGCTTTTTTAACTATTAAGCAACTTGCATTCAATATCTTTAGTATTATGAAATGGAACTTTTGAGTATAAATTATCTCACTTTATCAAAACTTTTTCTTTGATTTGGTTATATTATTAAGAAACACTAGTTGTCCACATGTGTTCCTTTTGCATCTTTTTATTTTTAATATATCACATTGCTTTAATTAATCTCATTTTGGCATTCATATATTTTTACTTAATATTAAAGAAATAATTTTTCATAATTTGAACTTATTTATTTTTGTAACTCACAATAATTATGGATGTTGTCCTTTTGGGATTAAACAAATCTCTTTTAATGCCTCTTAAAAAGCCATATCAAATAAAATATTAATTTTTTTATTTTGGATGCATTTTCTTTTTTATTATTTTGGCACTTTTTATGAAGCATTTTTATTTGTATTTGATATGACGATCAAGGATGTTACACCCAATCTTCTTAGTATTTAGGAATGTAATGTTCCCATATTTATTTTATCTCAACAAAAGTTAATTCTTTTATTTGGTTATATTTCAATGTTACTTTAAATCTCTTTATATTTGAGCATCACATCACCTAGATCTACTTATATTACACTGGCAAAACTTATTTTTTTAACTTTAATTAAAACTTATGTAATATTCAAAACTAATATTTTTTATTTACTCATATTTACTTTAGTAATTTTCTTTTATGCCAACATAGACCTAATTGGGATGTAAAAAATCATCTTTACACTCATCTCAATGAGCTTTATCCTTTTAAATAATCATTTCTATATTCTATAAATAAGTTATTTTTTTGTATTGGTAGCATTTAAGAGGGAATTTAAATTTTATATGATTTCATTATTCAAGATGTTACACTTGTTCTCCATTATATTTTGCGATGTAACATTCTTATAAAATTGACAACATTTCTTCAAATATTTCGTTTTTATTTGAAAATATTTTATATACTCTAAATCTTCTCTCAAGTGACATTTTGCATCACTTTGGATGTTTACATTGCGTTAATGTGCTCATTGAAGTTGAATATTTATTTTTTAATATAATAATAATAATTCTTTGTTTATTTGTATTTAATAACTTCGATAATTTTAATCAATATTTGATTAAGATGATACAAATGTCATTTGACTCATCTTAACAGGATTTACAATTAAAATATTCATTTCAACATTTTTAAATCTTTTAAATTTAGTAGTTTTTGCATGCTTTATCAGCCATGTTGATTTGTACTTGATTTTATTAATGAGGATGTTAACAGTTGATCCTCTTATTGTCTTGGAAAGCAACTTTTGAGTTTAAGTTATCTCATTTCTGCAAATATTTTTCTTTGACTTATTTTCATTGTTAGGTAACTCTAATTCTCACCTTTTGCTACTTTTAATTCCCTTTGATTTTACTATACAACTTTGATTCAGTTATTCTTTTTTTAGCCTTAATACATACTTATTATCAAAGCAGTAATTGCCTTTTATTTAAGCTTACTTTTTTTGTTATTCATGTTAATTACACATAAGGTTTGATCCAGATGAAATAAACATAGTTATACTTTTTTTGATGAGAAAATAGAATCAAATATTAATTTTTTTATTTTCAATATTCTTACGAAACTTTTTACATCTTTATGAGACATTTTAAATGATACATCAATTAATGATCAAGGATTCTACACTATATCTCTTTAATATTGTAAAACTAGTATTTTGAGAATAATTTATCTCAATTTTTTAAATTATTTTCAAAATAATAATTTATTATTATTTATTCTTATTTATTTAGGTTATGGATACAAATTCTAAACAACATTCCATCGAGTAGAAACAAACATGGTTGGCCTCATCTTAATGGGCAATATCCAATGGATCTTTATTTTTATTTCTGATTTTCTCATTTTCAATGTTTCTTGTTTATAACACTATTTTTTCCATACCACACTTGATGATTGAGGATGTCATAGTCAATCTTTTTACTATTTTGGAAAGAAAATTTCCCAAATAATTTATCTCATTTTTTATTTTTTTATCTTTGATTTGCTATTTTTTTTGTAACTTTAAGTCACCAATTATGTGACGTTTATGTCACCTCTATTTGGTTTGATTACGTTGCTCCAACTTCTCATTTTCCTAATTTATTTAATACTTAAGTAATATTAAAATAAAAATTATTTATTATTTACTATTTATTATTTATGTTTATTTATGAAATTTTGGATTAATTCTTAATAACTCTTTATCAAGATGAAGCAAATATTTTTTGATTCACTTCATGAGATCTATCAATTTAAATATTCCTTTTAATACTTTTTTAATATTTTATTTTTTATGTGTTTGTCACAGTTTAGAAGGTATTTCAATTATACCTAATTTGAAGACTGAGAAAATTACACTCAATATTTATAGTATCTTGTAATGCAACATCCTTATACAATTTATCTCATTTATGAAAATGTTTGTCTTTGGCTTGGTTCTATTACCTTGTAACTCTATAGCTTCTCTTGAGTGGCCATTACACAATTTGATTGGATAATATTAGACATTTTTATTTGACATATTTAATCATTAGTACGTATCACTTAATATTAAAATAAAATTTAATTTATATTTATTATTATTTATTTTTGCAATTTTGAAGTATTTCAAAATAAGATTCTATCGAGATCAAATAAACATCATTCGAGTTATCATCAGAAACATTATGCAATTAAATATTTATTTTTCTATTTTTAAGTATTTTACTTTATAGATTCTTTGTGCACTTTATGAAAACTTCAATTCATACCACATTCCATAGTGAACGGTGTTGTACATGATCTCCTTGATATCTTATAATACAGTTTTAACATGGAATTTATCTCATTTCTTAAGGTTTTTCACATTAATTTTGATATCTTACAATGTAACTCTAAATCCCCTTCTATGCAAGCCTTGCATTATTTGTATTTTGTTACATTACATTGCTTCAATTTAACTCATTTCAACATAATATATATTTACTTAATATAAAAAAATAGTTTTTTACTATTCATATTGTTTTTTGTAATTTGTAGTAAGTCCAAATGAGATTTGATTGAAATGAAAGAAACGTCATAGGACTTGTTTTGATGTTCTCTATGAGGCATGTTGATTCATACTTGATTTCGTGATGATGTATCATACTCGATCTCCTAAGTATCTTGGAATTTAAATTTCTTATTCAAACTTTAATATGTATTCCTTTAATATTAAAATTTTAGTTTATTGTATTATACTTATTAGTTTTCTAATTTGTAAGACTTTCAACTGATGCTTTATTAACGAAAAAAATGTTAATAAACTCATCTTAGTGAGCTATATTTAATTTAATAATCATATCTATATTTTTAAATATTTTTAGTGGATTTAGCAAGCTTAGTGTCATCGAATATAAATTTCCCTTATAATTTATCCCATGTTTTTTATGTTTTTCCTTTGATTTTGTTATATTATTATATAACTCAAAATCTCAACTAAAGTGATAATTACATTACTTTGAATTAGTTATATTAATTTTCTTCAATTTATTTTCAATATACCTATACATAATATTAAAGAATAATTTATCATTATTTAGGATTATTTAATACTATAATTTTTATTAATTCCAAAATAGATTCAATCAAGATGAAAAAAAACATCGATGTATTCATTTCAACAAACTCTTTACAATTAAACATTCATTTTTATATTTTGAAATAATTTTTTCTAGCATTTATCACACTAAACAGGACATCCATATTTTTATTAGATTTCATGATCAATGGTGTTCCATTCTATCTCCTTACTATTTGTAATGCAACTTTCCTTGATAATTTATATCATTTTCTCATGTTTCTTCTTTGCTTTTTATACATTATATGTAACTCAAAATCTCCTCTCATGTGACCTCTGCATTGTTTTTAATTTATTATATTTTCTTGTATAAATTTATCTCACTTCAACTTTTATATTTATTTACTTAATATTAAAAAAAATTAATTATTATTTGTTATGTGTATCTTCTTTTATATTCTTGGTAATTCTCAAAATTCCTGATTAATAAGCGACATCTAATTAAATATTTTTTTATTTTTTTTACTTTTATTTTTATATATATATATATTATTTTCTAATATTTTGGTAGCTTGTACAAGAGAATTTGATATGTAACAGATTTGGTGATTGAGTAAGTTACAAGTTATCTCTTACCTATATTGGAATGCCATTTTCTTATAAAAGATATCATATTTCTTCTCTAAGGGCCTTAACATTATCTTCAATTTTGTACACTGAATTCCTTTAGTTTATGTCATCTAAACATTAATTTTTATTAACCTTATTTTCAAAATTGTTGATATTTTTTTTATTTACTTTTAAAGTTCATACTAATTCTAAATGTCATCAGATTGACACATAAAAAGCATCAATGGACTCACCTTAATGATCTCTATCCAATTATTTATTTGTTTCTTTTTTAATAATTTATTTTCTTTTTATTTTGGTTGATTCATGTGATATTTTGATTTGTACTGAATCTAATGTTTGTGAATGTTGCACTTGATGTACTTTGTATCTTAAAATGCAACTTTCTCACACAATTTACATCATTTCTACAAGTTCTTGGCTTTCATTTGGTTACATTGTTATGCAACTCCAAATGACATCATGTGTGACCCATCTTGATGAGCTATATCTAATTAACTATATATTTTTGGAGATATTTTATTTTTTAAATTTTTTGCATGATTTGTGAGACATTTGCTTCATACTTGATTTGATGATTGATGATATTATGCTCAATCTCTTTAGTGTCATGGAATTTAATTTTTTTTACATAATTTATCTCATTTCTACAATTTTTTTATTTGTTATATTTCTATATAACTACAAATGTCTTACAGTGTGTGACCTCTACATTACCTTAATTTGGATATATTTTGTTGCTTTAATTTATATTTTCTCAATAATAATATATATTGAGGTAACATTAAAATAATAAATTTTCATTAGTATGCATATTTCTTTTAAGAGTTAGCAATAAGTTAAGCATTGAGTGATTGAGATGAAATAAATGTCTTTAGACTTGTCTCATTGAGCTTTATTCAATTAAGTAACCATTTGTTTTTTTTTAAATATTGATTTTTTAAATTTTTTTGATAATCATTATGAGGAATTTCTCTTTGTACCTTATTTGAGGATTAAGATTGTTGTACTTGATCTTTGTATCATTAGAGAATGAAACTTTCCTACATAACTTATTATGCAATTCTAAATCTTTTCTTTTGCCATATTCACCTCGTTTTTATCTCATTCAAATTTAATATATATCCTTTTTAACATAAAAATAATAATTTATTTCTATTTTTGGATATCTAATTTGCTAATTTCTAATAATTTTCATTAAGGTAGGTACAGACGAATCAAAGTCATTAGACTTGGATCAACAAGCTCTACCTAAATAAATATTATTTATTATGTTTTTATATATTTTAGTTTCTTCGGTTTTTGTAAGTTTAAGAAGCTATTTCATTTTCAACATCATCTTATGATCAGGTATGTTACATTTGATCTACTCAATATCTTATGATATAATTTTCTCAAATAATTAATTTTAATTCTTTGGAATTTTCACTTTGGTCTTGTTATATTACAGTGCTTTAATTTATCTTATTATAGTTTTAATATATATATGTATATATATATATATATCTTCTTAATATTAAAATAAGAATTTTCTATTATTATGTATATTTGTATTTGTAATATGCATTAATTCCAAGCAAGGTTTGATCTAGGAAAAAAAGTTACATTACAGTTGTCCCACCAAGCTCTATGTAATTAAATATCCATTTTTATTAAGAATATTATATTATTGGTTGATTTGGTATGTTTTTTGTGACATTTGGATTCATATCAAATTCGCTAATCAGGAATGTTATAATGGATCTAGTTAGGAAATTTGAATGCAAATTTTCTCTAAAATTTGTATCATTGATATAATCACACCAAGAACTAAAAAATCCTATATAATTTATCTAAATATTTAATTTTTTTTAAATTTGATTTGGTCATGTTATTATATACCTCTGAATTCACTCTTATATGAAATTTTCATTATAATAAATTTGTTCTATTATATTGTTTCAATTTTACTTATTTTTATTTATAAAATATTTTGCTAAATATTAAAATAGTATTTTTATTTTTATAATGCTAATTTAATTTTATAAATTATACTAATTCAAAAGGAGATCAAGTCATGATGAAACAAATACTACATGACTCATCTTAATGAGGTATATTTAATTAGATATTCCTTTTTTATGTTTTTAAATATTTTTATTTTTTTAAATTTCTACATGTTATATAAGAAAGTTCTATTTGTACAAGATTAATGATTAAGGATGTTACACTTGATCTCCTCACTATCTCACAATCCAAATTTGTTGCACAATTAAATTTATTTCATTAATTTTCCCTCTGATTTCACTATATTCATATGAAACTACAATTCTTATCTCATCTCACCATTATATCATTTTGATTTGTTATATTATGCTAGTGAAGTTCTCTCATTTTAGCTTCAATACATATTTACATAACACTAAAATAATCTTTTTTGCCTATCTATTTAAAAAGTTTTTGTTTTTATGATTTGTAGTATTACAAAAGAGGTACAATCCAAACAAACAAAAATTTGTTATACTCGCAGCAAGAAGCTCAATTTAATTCAACCTACTAAGGGGATTGAGTGGAAAATTATTAGTCATTAAAATCATGTACAAATTGATGTGCCTCATAATCCAGGCCAAATGTCATGAATATAAAATATTTAAAAAAAATATGAAATAGTATATCTGATGTAATAGACCTCGTTAAGATAATTCCAATGATGTTTGTTTCATTTTGATTTGAGCTAATTTTGAGATACTAAAAATTACAAAGCCAAAAAATCACAAATAAAGTATTTTTTTACATTAAGTAAATCAATATTAAAGTGGAAATAAGAAAAATTTAAATAATGTACATAAAAAATGAAAATTTTTTTAAGGTCGTACGAGAGGAAATTTAGAGTCATATATTAATATAACAAATTAAATAAATATAAATAATAACATATCCAAATCTAATTATAAAATTTGACGAAATGAGATAAATTATAGAAAAAGGCTTTATTCCAAGTAAGAAGATCGAGTGTAACATCCCTTACAATAAAATTATGTATAAATAGAGGTGATTCACAAATAATTTAAAACTTCTTAAAATAAAATATTTAAAAAATTAAAAAAAGAACACTTAAATTAATCTATCTAATCAAGGTGAATAAAATAATGTTTGTTTTATATTTTTTAGATCTCCTTTAGAATTAAATTGAATTATGAATTTAAATAAGAAAAATTCATAACAAATATTATTTAAAGACTAAATAAACATATATTAAATCAAAAATTAGGTAAGTTAAACGAAAGTTATATATCATAATTGAAGTGATGTAAAGGTCTCGCAAGGTGTGAATTGGAGTTTCATTGTAATATATCCAAATAAAAAAATTTAAAAAATGAAATAAATTTTATGGGAAAGTTTGACTTGAATATACTATGCAGATTGAGAGTAATATTCTCAATCATAAAATCAAGAATGAATAAAAATCTCTTGCAAATTGGGCAAATTTTTAAGAAAACAAAATAGTTTAAAATATATAAATGCTCATTTAATTTCAAGAGGTTGCTAACATAATTCTAATGATATTTCTTTTCTTTTCAAGTTGATCTCACTTGAAATTATTAAAAGTCACCAGATAAAAAAATCTTTAAATATTTCTAAAAAATAAATATCAATATTAAAATAAGATCTACTAAATAAAAGTGAAATAATATAATTAAAGACAAGTAAAGGTCAAATAGTTGGGGATTTGGAGCTATATATGTTGAATTAAAAAGTTGCATGTAAAGATATTCTAAGACTTGATTTTGACATTCTCGATCATTAAATTAGGTATGAATTGAAATATCACTTAATGCATACCAAAACCTTAGAAAATAAAGTATTTACATATATAAATTCATTTCATATCACTCATCAAAATGTGAACCATAATGTTTTCTTTGACCCAATTAGACCTTATCTGAGATTGCTATGATTTTCCAAATAAAACATGTATTAATAATAATAAAGTGGAATTTTAATATTAATTAAATATATTCAAAAGTTTGAATGAATTTATTTGAAATATTTCAATATAACAAAATCAATGCAACGTAAAAAAAAAGAGAAAAATTAGAGATTCAAAGTGATGTAATGAAATTTAAGTAAAAAAATTAAAGTGAGGCAAATTGTATAATGTAGTTACATGCCAAGATATAAAGAATATCATGTGTAACATGCTTGGTCATCAAATATGGAATGAATCATAATAGTTTATAAATCTTATCAAAACACTACAATATAAAATATTAAAAAAAATTTATACATAAGAAAATATTTATTTAGAAAGAGTGCAACAATATAAGTCCAATGATGTTTTCTTTCTCTCCATTAGGTCTCTTTTGGATCTCTATTGAATTAAAAAATTATATAAGCATAAATTATGTAAAGTTATTATTTTAATCCTAGTAAAATATATATTGAAACAGAAATAAGTTAAATTAAAGTTATGTAATATAATTAAATCATGACGATGTAAAGATCACATGAGAACAAACTTTGAGTGACATAGTAATATAACCAAATTAAAGTAAAAGGTTGATCGAATGAGATACATTATATGGGAATGTTTGCTTTCTTTGGTACTAAGTCGATCGTGCACAATATCTTCGATTATCAAATATATATGAATGAAAAAAGCACTTCAATTATTCTATAACCCAAATGATGTTTGTTTTGAAATTAAAAATACATATATAAAAAACATATTATATTAATATGTAATAAGCTAAAATAAAAAAAATTTGAGCAATGTATTCTAACCAATTAAGGTGTCATAAATGCCACACTAGTGATATTTGTAGTTATTTAGTAACTTAACAAAAAAAAAGAAATATATTGTCATTTTTACTCTAGCATATATTTGGTTCAACTTATGTCATTTTTACTCTAGCATATATTTGCTTCTTTTCAAAATAAATATATCTTATTACTTATGCTTACTTGCTTTGGTGACTAGTAGTATTCTAAACAAGATTTGATCAAGTTAAACTATTATATTTCTGTGAATTATTTCTTATAATGTTGAAGTTTATGATATACCCTAAATAACAGGTCTAGTCTTGTCTCCAATAGTTACTTCATTTTCATATTGTTTATTTTTCAGTACTTATTTAGCTCTAGTATGCTATTAATCAATAAGCATGAGAATTAATTCTTATACAAAAATTTTAAATTTTTTTCTAACTATTGATTCATGACATCAACTTACACACTTGAGAGTATCTTCATCAAATATAGTTTCTATGAAAAGTATTAGTGTACTATAGAAACTCATGGTCAAACTCCTTCATTAGCATGCCATCTATTTGATTCCTATAGATATTGATATTAACAATCTCCAAGTACTTGTTGATGAGCTGCTTTTAGATATTCTATGAAGTCTAGTTTATTTTTCTCCATTTTTTCAATACAAGGTACATAAATAACTCCATCAAATCATTCAATCTTTTTTATTAATTATTTTTGTGATTCACTCATCAAACATAGCATGTATGTTATTACCAATCTAATGTACAAATTAAAGTATCAAAATTTTTTGTTATCTATTCTCTATCAAAATAAAATTACAAATGTAAATCTTAAAAAATCATATCAATTAAAAATTTTATTAAATTTTAAAATTCAAGAAAATTAACTCCAAGCATGTAAACTTTATTATTTTCCCTTATACAGTCTTGCATGTAATCGTAAGTGAAGGATATAAATTGTTCTCATATTTTCCACTCCTTATAATAATCACATAGATATTTGCTTTAAAAATTTTTTCAACTAAAATTATTTTTATCTTTTTAATCTTCTAATCAATTCAACGAAGGTTATAATGGTCATATTTTCATTCTTATAAAATTTAACTCCACTAAATTTAAAAAACACAATATCAATCATAAATCCAAGTTTCTTTTCACCTAAACATATGCACCTTGAGTCCAAGATAAATTATCTCTAAATGTCCACTCACTCAAAGGTCATTTAAATTTGATGTCCTGCATAACCTAGTTTTTCTTTCCCATCTTTTTTATATTCAATCCTTAAGCCAACTTTTATTTAACTATGAGCTCATAGGTTTAGCTTTTTAATAATAAATAATGTCATTCAATCAAATTTCATCAAAAAAATTTCAAGGAAAAAAATATGATAATGACTTTCTTGTCATATTTGAATTCATCATGTGACAACTATATGCTCCAACTAACAAGTTCTACATGATTAATATTTATCAATAATGAGCTAGGACCTCAAATATTTTGTTAACGACCTACACAAACTAAGAAAGCATGGATTTTCTTCATCGGCATTAAAATTTGAGACACACCTACAAAACTATCTAAGCATTAAATTTAAGAACACAAAACATCTTAGGCTGAATTGTGGTAAAGTGTGCATGTTATGCTTTTATAAAGAAATTTGTAGAAGTTGTGTCTGGTAGAATCCAATCATATCAATTATGCTTTAGATTTATTGATTCCTTAATCAATAATCAAGTTTAAGATATCCAAATTTAGAACAATAATTGCATACAATATCAGATTTTGCTTGGTAATTAAATGTATGAAAAGGAGAAATAATTGACGTATCGAATACATCAATATATGATTTTTTTCAATCTATAATTGTCATGAAAACATAAATTATTTGTTGTCACACAGTTGAAAAGTAATGCATTTTTAAACACTTATAAATCAAACAAAAAATTACTCATTTTCACAAGAATTAATGAAGTGCCACCTGAAGGTCAATGTGAATGTTACAACTATATACATGAGAAAAAAGCCATTATAGTTTGATTTTAGATAATATATTTCCATTTCGATTGATTTAAAATTTTCCAATTTTTCTTTAAGAAAAGAATTTTCTTTGCTTAACTTATCATTCCCTAACTTTAAAGCATCATTTCATGTAATATATTTGAAAATTTTAATTTCACATTCTTTATTTGAAACTTTCAAAAATGAAATATTAAAAATATAAGAATGAACTTGATTAGTTAAATAAATATTTTCTTCTTTAAGTCCATCATATTTTTCAAGCAATTCAACTGTTATAGATTCATGTTTTGCATAAACTTTCTTAACATCATCATACATGTTAATTAATATTTTATGCTTAAAAAAAATTAAAAAAGGATTTTGGTATTTTAGTACTAGATTCAAAGGTAAACTCATGGCTAGAATAAGAAATACCATATATAAGTTTACCATCATGATTGATCACTAAATTGAGTTTCTAGGCTTTTCACTTCTCCTTCTCTTCTTTCTTCATTTGGTTCATCTACTTCTTATCATCACTAGTATCTTCAAATTCGATCTACCATTCAACCTATCTAATCCTTACATAAACACAAAAGAAGTTGTAACCATACACACTCTCACACCAATTTCATGAGGCAATGTTTGGAATAAGTAATTCATTCCTTTACCATCTAATTGAGTTAACATTACTGACTTAGTACCCTATCTTTTGGAAGTACAAAAGAAAACAATTTCACCCTTAAATTATGGAAGATGACTAGATGAAAATTCCTAATGAAAAGCTTTGCAAATATCAACTATTAGTGGTCAAATTGAAATAAATAAGGAAATTAATAAACATAGCTATTTTGGCAAGCATAAAAAAAGGATAATATATAAATTAGAAATTAATGTGCATCAAAAATAAAAATTAATTAAATTTTAAAAAATAAATAAACCACACATGATGGATCATGTAGGTGATTTAACACACATTTTAGAAGGAACTCTCTCTGAAACTAACTCAAGTGAAAATGAGTGTACGAATCCTATAAGATGATGATGAATTGTGGGATTTAAAATATTTTTAATCATTTTAGAGTTCAATTATTTTTTAAATATTCTTTGCAAAAATAATTTTATATTTAAAAAAAATTAATTTATAAATTTTATGATTAAGAAAAATACATAAAAAAATAAAATGGTACATAGAATGTGTAAGTGATTTCACTCATACAAAAACCTACATCTACCCCTAACTGAGATTGAAAAAAATCTCCACTAGGGAAATAGTTAAAACATAAGATGTTTTCTTATGGTTCACTTCCAACATATTACTTTTTGTAGGATCAACTACATCCTTGGCTTTTATGAGCTCAACTCCAACTCAATTTTTTACGTCATCAAACAAAGACATAGCCTTTTGCAAACGTCAGGTAACCCCACCCAAAAAAATATAATAAAAATAAACTTTCTTAAAAAAGCATACAAATTTCCCAATTTTTGTTGATAAATATATTTAGGAACAAAGTGAAATTAAAATAATAAAATAATTAAGCATAGCTGAAAAAATTAAGAATTTAAACTAATCGTAAGCTATAAGTGCTGCAATAAGAAATTTGAGCCATTAGAATATGGTACGACACTTCATTATTATTTCCAAATGTTGTTAACAATTATTAATCACTTCATTTTAGATGGTTAGGTATTTACAAAAAAATTTGATTATAACCATTATAAAGTAGAAGAAAAGCTTTCTTAAAAGCTATTAATAGAAAACCTAAAAACCTTTCTCAAATGCTTCAATAATTCTTTTGAAATCCTTAGCAAAATGACACAAGTAATGACTTGTGAAGTAGTGGTTTGGTGTGGTGAATAAAAGCAGCATTATCTTCATAGAGGCATTCGTGTCTGTCTGATAAAATAGGTTTAAAAGAAAGTTAGTTATGGATTGTTGGATGAAGTCAAATAAGATCATCATCTTTCAATTATTCAATAATAAAATAAAAAAGATTGCATCCCGAGAATTCAAGATGGATAAATTAGAGCTGTATGATTCAAGAAAAAATATTTGATAAGGGTTGCCATAACATGAAGTCGGACAAGGTGACAAACTCATATTTTTAGCATGTAGTAATCACTTCATAAAGGATGAAACTTTTAAAATCCATTTGAAGGTCAGATGGTGACAAATCCCACAAGCTTTGAATGTGAAATGCTGGATATGATCACCGCAATGAGATTGTAGAAATGAACAATCGAACAATACTCCTTGTTTTGGAAGTAGATAGGCACGAAGGATTAGTCCCACATTTTAGTATATGCAAACGTTTTACACTTTACAAGTGTTCACATGAGTGTTATATTCAAGCCTAATTAGGGTTGGCTTCCACCTTATGTGCCTAAGGTTTCATCACCTACTTCACTCATATGATTAATGGGCCTCGCCTTTAAAAGGTTCCAATCTCTAGCTCCTAACCTCACAAATGCCCTTTTAGGCTTGTTCAGCTCTAAAGCTTTGATATTGTGCAAAGCTTAAGATGTTTGTTAGATTTTTTTTAATTATGAAAACAATAACAACTTAATTTTTTTTATTAATTATTGTTTGATAGTCAACTTATTACAAAATTTTTCAAATAAACATGAGTAGGATTTAATGAAGAAAAGAATTATTAAAAAAAATATAATCATATGTCTCTTAAACCAATGGTTTAAGTAGGATTTTATCCCAAAAAAGAATGAAAAAAATTGAAACCTATAAATTTTCTAAATCATTAACATCTTTAAACAATTAGATCCTTGAGATGAATGGAGTTGTCATTTTAATCAACAATATAAAATTTAATTTCATAATAAAAAGAAAATATTTTGAAATTTTTTGTGCATGCTTTCAATCTTTGAAGTTTTTGGAACACTCTATTATTCTTTGAAGACTACAAGTTCACCATCTTCAAAAGTACAAGGTTTGCTCTTCATATTTAAACCTCTTTCATTCTAAATAAGCTCATTATGATAAAATACTAAACATTTGAAGCTTGACTCACCAAACATAAAAGTGACCCAACAATTTTAATGATCGATTATTTTACACTTGACCTCTGTAGTACCTTGAATTATCATTTTGATTTGGTTATGTTGGTGTGTAAATTTGAATCTCTTCTCAGATGACCTTTACATCACTTAAATTTTGCTGTATTGCATTCTTTTAATTTATCTCTTGTATCGTTTAATATATAATTATTTAATATTGAAAAATTAATTTTTTTCTTTTTTGGTTTGTTAATTAATAGTAATTCTAAATGTGATCTGATTAAGTCATAAACAAAAATCATCTAACTCTAGTTGATGACCTCTATCTAATTAAATATTTATTTCTAAAATTTTTAATATTTCTTTGATGACTTTTGGCATGATTTAAAATTATTTCTATTGAAACCCAAATTGATGATCGAAAGTGTTACACTCGATCTCTTTCGTAGATTAGCATGCCATTTTCTTATGTAATTTATCTCATTTCTTTAAATTTATTCTTTTATTTGGCAATATTCCAATAATAATCTAATTTTATACCATGTCATCTTTATATCACTTTGGTTTAGTTAAATTATATTGCTTAAATTTAACCCACTTAAACATTATTATATATTAAACTAATATTAGAATAATGATATTTTTTATGCACCAAATCATTATAATTCTAATAGAGGTCTCACTAAGATGAAATAAATATTGTTTGACCATCATGAAGATAACACACCATTTAAATTTTTTTCTATATTTTTTTAATATTTTTTCCAAATTTATTGAGTACTTTTGGTGACCATTAATTTGTATCTTTCTAAGAAATGGAATATAATACCGTTCATGTTCTTTATATATTTCAAAGTAACTTCGTTATGCAGTTTCTCTTATTTCTTGAAATGTTTACTTTGATTTCTTTGTTGTACTATGAAACCCTGATTGTCATCTCAAGTAACAGTAATATTATTTTGATTTTTTTATTTTACTTTCCTTCAATTTATCTCATTCAAGTTTTATTATATTCTTACTTAATATTAACAAAATAACTTACTATTATTTAAGCTTATTTATGTTGATAATTTATAGTAATTCCAAAGGTGGTCTAATCTTGATGAAATAGATGTCATTTTACATGACTAGTGGAGCTTTATCAAACAAAATATTCTTTTTTTTATATATTTTGGAATTTTTTAAGTTCAATTTGTGACTTTTTTTATGACTATGTTAGATACTATCTCCTAAGTACAATTAGAATGTAACTTTCTTATACAATTTATCATATTTCTTCAAATGTTTCTCATTGAATTTTTTTTATTATAATTTACATGACTAAACTTTGGTAAGATGTTATAATTCCAAAAAAATATCTTATCAAGATAAAATAAAAGTCATTGCATAGGTTTCAATGATTTTTAAAATTGAACAATCAAATTGAAAACTTTTAATCTTTTATCTTTGATTGCTTTGGCATGCTTTATGATACATTTTAACTCGTACTCAATTAGGTGATACAAAATGTTGCACTTAATCTTTTATCTTTTTTTTTGTTTTAATATACATTTACTTAATTACAAAATAATAATGTAATAATATTTATTCCTGATTAATTTAAAAATTTGTACTAATTCCAAATATGATCTGATCAAGATGAAAAAATGTCACTAGATTTCTCCATGTTTGCTCTTTGAAATGAAATATTTTTATTTATATTTTTTAAAATTTAATTTTATATAATTTTTGCAAGCCTTACATGATATTTTGGTTCATGCTTGATTTAATAATAAAGGAAATTACGCATGATCTATTTTGTATAATGTAGCACAACTTTTCTATTTAACTTATCTTATTTTCTTAATTTTTTTAAATTTATTTATATTATTATGTAACTGTAAATCTTCTCTTGTATTACCTTTACAATGCTTTTGCCTTATTTCGTTACTTGGCTTTAATTTGTGTCAATTTAACTTTAATAAATATTTTTTTAATATTTAAAATAAAAATTTATAATTTTAATGTTTATTTATTTTTATTAATTCATAATATTTCAAATGTGGTCTAATCAACACAACACAAACATTATTGGGCTTATTTCTATAAGATTTACCAAATTAAATAATCATTTATATATTTCATAAATTTTTTATTTTTCTATTACATTGGTATTATTTTCATGGCCTTTTGCCTTTTACTTTGTTTCATGATCAAGGTTTTTATTCTTGATTTTCATAGTATCTTTGAATTCTGGTATCTTAGACAATTTTTCTTATGTTGGAAAGTTTTTGCACTAATTTAATATATTACAATCTAACAAAAATTCTCATCTTGTGTGACATTTAAATTTTATTCATTTATATCTTCTCAATTTCAATATTTTTTTACTTAATATAAAAATAATAATTTTTTTACTTGCAAACTTTTGCATGTTAAAATTTGTGGGAATTTTGAAAGGGCCCTGATCAAAATGAAATAAATGTCAGTAGACTCATAAGAGGTGAGCTTTTTTAATATAATAGTGATTTTGATATATTTTTTTAATACTTTATTTTCTCTTATTTTAGCAAGATTTATGAAACATTTGCTTTTATACCTTATTTGGTAATTAAGGATGATACACTCGACCTTCTTAATATCTTTGAAAGCAACTTCTTGGTATAATTAATCTCAATTTTTCTAATTTTTTCTTTGATAATGTTAGATTACTCTATAACTCAAAATAAATTTTTCTATGAACTTTACTTTTGTGTCATTTTCTTATAGTACACAACTTCAATTCATAACATTTCAACTTTAATATATGTTTACTTTTTATTAAGATAATAATTAATTATTTTGTTATTTGCTTTCATATTTCTTAGAAATTAGAATTGTTTTCCATTCAAGTTGAATCATACATCATTACACGCATTTCAAAGATCTCAATACTATTGAATATTTAATTTTGAATTTTTTACTTATCATATTTTCTATGGATATTCCATGATTTGTAAGATATTTTGATTCTTACTAGATTTGATGATAAAATATTCTCCTTTTGCTTCCTTAGTGCCATGGAGTTCAACTTTTCTACATAATTCTTCTCATTTGTTCATATTTTTCTGATCTATTTGGTTATATTAATATGTTACTTTAAATCTCTTTCATTATAACCTTCACATCACTTTAATTTTCATATATTATATGGCCACAATTTATCTCATTTTAGCATTAATTTTTTATTATTTTTTCTTTTTTACATAGTAATTCATAGAAATTCTGAATGATATTTAAGAGAGAGGAGAGACATGTCATTTGTCTACTCTCAACTCACTCTATCCATGCAAATATTTATTTCTTCATTTTGAAAACTTTTAGAATGTTGGAATACATCTTTCCTATAAATTTACCTCATTTATTGTAGTTCTTTTCTTTGACATTGTGTTATGGGTATGTAAATTAAAATCTCCTCTCATGTGACATTTCATAAATTCTTTTTTTATATTACTTTGCTTAGTTTATCTCATTTTAGCTTGAATATATATTAAGTTACTGTTAAAATATAATATTTTATTATTATACATATTGATTTTAGTAATTCATAGTATTCAATTCAAGGAATAATTGAGTTGAAACAAACATCATTAGATACATCCTATTGAGGTCCTTAAAATTAAGCATAACAATTTTTATAATTTTAAATTTTTTATGTTATATTTTTTTCCCTTAATATTTTTTCTGTCATTGAAATGGAACTTTTGTATACAATTTATCTCATGTTTTATATGTTTTCACTATGATTTTTTGCATCATTATGTAATTCTAAATATACTCTTTATAACCTTCATATTTCTTTAATTTGCTATTGATATTTTACTTCAATTTATCTCATTTCAATTTGAATTTACGTTTACTTTAAATTAAAATAGTACTATTTTATTTCTTATATTTATTTAATTTGTTAATTAATAGTAATTACAAATGCAATCTAATCGATATAAAACAAGTGATATTCAACTCGTAACTATGAGCTCTATCCACTTAAATATAAATTTTTATCTTTTAAAAATTTATTTTCTCATTTTTCCATCCTTTACAAAATATTTTTGTTTGTAGCTTATTTGATGTTGAGTATATTACACTCAAATACCTTAATATCTTGAAATGCATGTTTCTCGCACAATTTATCTTAGCTTTCATATTCTTTTTTTATTCATTATATTAATTTGTAACTCATACTTTCCATTAAAGAGACCTTTACATTGCTTCAATTTTGTCATATTACAATTCCTCAACCTATATCATTTCAATATTAGACATATATGCAGTAAATATTAAAATAAAAATTAATTATTATTTACTCCAATTTAGTTTTGTAACTCTAGTAATTCTAAACAATCTAAATCTTTATATTTTTATTTTCTTTGGCTTTTGCATGCATTATGAGACATTTTGATTCTTAATTGACTTGACTTTCAAGGATGCTACTCTCAGTCTACTCAATAACTTGTAATGCATCTTCTTGGTATAATTTTTTTCATTTCTTCAAATTGATTATTTTGGTTTTTTATTACAATGAAACTTTAATTCTACTCTTGTGTGAACTTTACATCTCTTTTATTTGGTTATATTACATTGCATAATTTTTTTAATTTTAGCTTTGATATATCTTTACTTAATATTAAAACAATAATTAGTTATTATTTTTTATTAAATTTGATAACTCATAGTAATTCTAAACTCAGTCTAATTGAGACAAAATAAAAATCATTCAACATACCCCGATGTGCGCAATCAATAAAATATTTTTTTCATAAATTTATATGTTTTATTTTCCATTAGTATAGCTTTCTTTATGAGATAATCTAACTTGCATCATATTTGATAATTGAATTGACTACATTTAATCCCATTACTATCTTATAATTCCACTTTCCCATGATAATTAACACATTTCTTCAAATGTTTAGCATTTATTTTGCTATATTACTTTGTAACAAGAAATCACCTTTCGTGTGACATTCACAAATCTTTTATGGAATAATATTATATTAATTTAATTTATCTCACATCATTTTAATAAATATTTTCATAATATTAAATTTTATTTTATTGTTATTTGTCATTATTTACTTTGATAATTCATAGTAATTCCAAAAAAGCAATATTAGGGTTAGAGCAAAGTTTATTATATTCATCTTTCTTAGCTCTATCAACGTTAATCTTCATTTTACAATTTTTTAATATTTTATTTAAGGTTTTTATTTATTTTATAAGATATTTTCGTTATGCTTGATTTAACAATTGAGGATGTCATGCTCCATCTTTTTAGCATCATATAATGTAATTTTCTCACATTACTTATCTCATTTTGTTAAATTTTTTTTTATTTTGTTATATCACTATGTTTGATATACTCTCATTTGACATTTATAATGCTTTGATTTGATTATACTACAATACCTTAATTTTTTTATTTTGTCAATAATATATAGTTTCTAAATATTTTAATAAACTTTTGTTCTAAATTATGGTTATTTACTTTGGTAATGTGTAGTGATTAAAAATGAGGTTCAATTTAGCTAAAATAGCCTATATTCAACTAATCTATATGAGTTTTACCTTATTAAATATTCACTTTGAAATTTTTGGATATTTTTTTTACTGTGCAATTGGTAAGCTTTATGAGATGTTTTTATTTGTACCTACTACACGATATCTCTTTTGTATCTTGGAATATAACTTTCACATAAAACATAGCTCATTTCTACAAATTTTTCACTCTAATTTTCTTAAATTACTATGTTACCCAATATGTGTTTTCCAATTTTTTTCCTTTGATTTCAATATATTTCTACAAAAATCTTCTCTCAGGTGACTTTTATATCGCTTTGATTTTCTTATACAACATTACTTCAATTTCTATTATTTTACCTTTAATATCATTTACTTAATGTTAGTGTAATAATTTGCTATCACTTTTACTTAATCACTTATCTAAATTGCAATACTCCCAAAAGTTTACATAATGATTTCATGCTTCACGAGATTTCTCCAATCGTACTTCATTTGGCAATCATAGATGCTTAGATTCACTCTCTTTAACAACTTGGAATGCTAATTTCTTAGTTAATGTATCTTATTTTCTGTATGTTTTTCTTTGATTTTTTTTGCTACTATATAGCTATAAATAAAATCTTGTGTGACCTTTACATTATTTTTATTTGATTATATTAGAATGCATCAATTTATCAAATTTTAGTAATGATATATATTTATTTAAAATTAAAGAATAATGTATTATTATTCTTGTCTATTTAAATTGATAATTTTAATAAATCAAAAGGACATTTAATTGACATGGAAAAACATCATTGGACTCATCTCTATGAGCTTAAACTATTTAATTACTAATTTCTATATTTTAAATATTTCATCTTTTTGTATTTTTAAATGTTTTTAAGGCATTTGATTCAGGAAAGAATTGATGATAAAGGAACTTATCGTTGATCTAGTAAGTGTCTTGGAATGCAGCCTTCCCATTCAATTTATTATAACTTTACAAAAGTTTTGTTTTGACTTAATTATATTTTGATGTAACTATAAATCTACTATTATGTAAACTTCATATTACCTTAATTTTGTTATACTATATTACTTCAATTTATCTCTTTCTATTTTTAACAAATATCTATTTAATATTAACATAATAACATTTATTATCTATGCCCTTTTTTGTTTAGTAATTTGTAGTAACTCCAAATAGGGTCTCATGGTGACCAAATAGTTTATATGGACTCATCTCATTAAGCTTTATTAAATTTAAAATTTATTTTTATATTTTTAAATATTAAAATTTCTAGAGTTTTAGCATGTTTTAGATGGCATTTCGATTCGCAGAACATTTGATGTTAAAGTATGTCGTACTTGATCACCTTAATATCATAGAAGTCAATGTTTCCAAACTTAATATCTCATATTTCTTAATTTTTTTATATTGCTATGATGTTCTGTAATTCGAAATCTCATCCCTATGACCCTTACATTGCTTTGATTTTGTTATGCTACATTGCTTCAATTTATGTAATTTTTTCCTTAACATATATTTTCTTAACATTAATATATAAAATTAGCATTGTTTAAACTTATTTGTTTTGATGATTTTAAGTATCCCTTATTATGGTCCGATATGTTTCATATGTATTTTTATATTTTCAAATGTTATAGCTTTTTATTTTTACATGTTTTATAAGATATTTTGATTTGAACCTAAGTTGATGACAGAGGATAATAAAGTCGACCACATTAGTGTCGCGATATGCCAGATTCTCGTGCATTGTTTCTCATTTTTTGTAATATTTTATTTTTGTTTAGTTATATTATTATGTTGACCTAAATCTCATACAATGTCACATTTACATCACTTTGATTTAGAT
The DNA here is from genome assembly GCA_023846275.1 of Vanilla planifolia. NCBI lineage: Eukaryota > Viridiplantae > Streptophyta > Magnoliopsida > Asparagales > Orchidaceae > Vanilla > Vanilla planifolia. Next base: position 206,821 of record JAIUJO010000329.1, on the reverse strand, counting down.
ATATTACATTTCTTCAATTTATATCATTGCAACATTAATATATGTCTAATTAATTTTAGAATAATATTTTCTATTATTTATGCTATTTACTTTGGTAACTCACAGTAAAACTAGAAATGGTTTATTTGAGCTAAAACAAACATTGTTACACTACTCTCGAAGATCTCAATCAAATTTATTTTTCAATTTAAATTTTTTATGTGCTTTATTTTCTTTGGCTTTTATACATTTTAGTTGCTATCTACTATAAGTTAACCTAACATTAAAATTCGTCAATTCACATTACTGAATGATTCTACAAAAGCTCTTTAATTTCTTGCAAAGCCACTTTCCTATGTAATTTATCTTATTTCTTCAAATTTCTTGTTTTAATTTTGTTATATTACCTTATAACTCTTTATCTCCCCATATATGATCTTTGTATCGCTTTAGTTTAATTATATTACATTTCTCAAATTTATCTTATGTCAATTTTAATATAATTTTAATATAATTTCTAAAAATTAAAATTATAATAGTATATTATTATTTATTTTTATTTATTATGGGATTTTGTAGTAACGCCAAATAAGGACATTTCGAGACTATCCAAACATCATTAAACAGTTCTTAATTAGCTCTATCTTATTAAATATTCAATTCTATATTTTTAAACATTTTTTTGATTATTTTGGCATTTTTATGGGATATTTTGATTCACAACTTATTTAGAACCTTGGGATGGCGCACTTAGGTGCCTTAAAACATTGGAATATAATTTTCACATGCTATTTATCTCATTTCCTTAAACTCTTGTGTTTAAATTCCTTATATCATTATATATCTCAACAACTCTTCTTTGCAACGTTGATTAAAATTAATTCCAAATGATGGTCAATCGAGGTGAAACAAAGTTTGTTCTACTAATCTAGACGAGCATTACCTTTTTAAAAATTAAATTTAAACATTTTAAATATTTTCCTTTCCATCACTTTCTTAAGGTTTAAGAGACATTTCTTCAAATGTTTTACCCTAATTTGGTTATATTATGATATTGCCCTAAACCTTTTCTCTCATGGACTTAATATTTTTTTATTTTTCTTTATTACATTACTTTGGCTCGACTTATTTTGCTTTCATTTATAATTATTTAACATTAAAAAATAATTTATTATTATTTTTCCTTATTTTCTTTACAAATTAAAATTCCTTATAGGTGATGTACAATTGAGGAAGCGACACTGATCTCCATAATATCTTAAAATGAAACTTTACCATATAATTTATATTATTTTATCAAAATATTTTCTTTTATTTTTTTAAGTTACTACGTAACTCTATACCTTATATCTTTTGGCCTTCACATTTTGCTTCAATTGGTTAACTCCCTTTCTTTAATGTTTCTTAATTTAGCTTTAATAAATATTTAGTTAATATTAAAGTAATAATTTATAATTACTTATCTTTTTCAATTTGGCAATTCATAGTAATTAAAAATAAGTGTTGATAAAGAAAATGCAAATGAAATTAAACTCATGTCAATGACATTTTCTTTTTAAATATTCATTTATATATTTTGAAAATGTATATTTTCCCTAACTTTGATACACTTTACAAGATATTTTGATTTATATCTTATTTGATTATTAAGGATGTTATATTTAATCTTTTCGATGTCTTGGAATGCAAGTTTATAGTGGTTTTTAATTTAACTCATTTCAATTTTAAATAATATTTTTAAAAAAATTATCATTATTTTTGGTTATTTAGTTTTGGAATTTAATATAATTCTAAAGGATGTCTAACTAAGATGAAAAAATGTTATCATAGTCACTTAAATGATTCAATCAGTGCTTTGCTTCTCTATATTATATTACTTCAATTTATCTCATTTCATCTTTAATATATATTTACTTAGCAATAAAATTTTAATTTTGTTGTTATTTCTTTTAATGACTTTGTTAATTTATGAAATTTAAAAATAATATCCCATCAATATGAAGTTGACATCTTTAGACACATCTTGAATAGTTGAATCAAACTACCTTTCAACTTTATATTTTATAAATATTTATTTTCTAAGGTTTTGCACTTGTATAATGATTTTATACATTGGTTGAAGATCAAGGACATTACAATAAATCTGCTCAATATTTTAGAATTCAAGTTTCCCATAAAATGTAAGTAATTTCTTCATTGTTTTTGCATTAATTTTATTATATTGCTATGTAACTCTAATTTCAATCTCATGTCTCTTCGATATTGTTTTGATTTTCTTATATTATATTATTTGAATTTATCTCATTTAAGATTTAATATACGTTTGGTTAATATTAAAATAATAACTTATTATTATTTATGCTTATCTATTTGATGAATTCATGGTAATTAAAAATATGGTCCAATTGAAATGAAAGAAATTTCATTGTTCTCATCCCGATGAGTTTTATCATATTAATGTAATTTTTTTATTTTAAATATGTTATTTTCTTTTGTTTTGGCATGCTTTATGAGAAACTTTTACTTTTGTCAGAATTAATGATTGACATTAGTACGCTCAACACTTTAAGAACTTGAAATGAACATTCTCATGCACTTTATCTCATTTATTTGAATTTTTCTCTTTAATTTTATTATATCATTACGTTACTCTAAATCACCTCTTTTATGACAATCATTTTTTTAATGCTTATTAATTTTGGTAATTTACAATATTCTTAAATGAGATCCATCTAAGATGATGTAATGTCGTTGTATTTATGTCAAAGAGCTTTTTAATGTAAAAGCATCATTTTTATAATTTTAAATATTTTATTTTTTAAGGATTAAAAGGGTTTATAGAAACTTTAAGTTCATACCTCATTTGCGGATTAAGGATATTACATTGGATATTCTTGATATCTTGGACTGATACATTCCATTGTCATTAGTCTCATTTTCTCAAATTTTTCACTACGATTTAGGCAAATTACAATGAAAAGATAATTCTCCTCTCCTATGACTTTTACATCTCTTTCATTTGGTTATATTAAGTTGCATTAATTTATCTCATTTTAGATTTTATATAAACTTAATTAATGTTAAAAAAAAAATTATTATTTTTATATCTCATTAATTTGGAAATTCGTAATAACTAAACATTAGAATTGATTGAGATAAAATAAATATTATGAGACTCATTAGGATGAGCCCAATTAATTAAACTTAAATTGAGGTCTTTTTTTCCAACCAACGATCCCACTTTCATTGTTATCGTGGAATACAACTATAACGTATATTTTATTTCATTTCTTTAAACACTTTGCTTTTATATTATTATATAATAATATAAATCAAAAGCTCCTCCTATGTTACAATTTTATACTTTGATTTTGTTGTATTTTATTAATTTGATTTATTACATTTTAACTACAACTTTTGTTAATTTATATCAAAAATAAAATTGTTCTTATTTATGCTTAATCTTTTTCATTTAACATTAATTTCATAGGAGATTCAATCATAATGAAACAAATGCCTTTAGACTCAACTCAACAAGCTCTTTGTAGTTATGTATCTTTTTTCATAATTTTTACTATTTTATTTTCTAGAGTTTGTACACCTTTACGAAGTATTATGATTCACGCCAAATTTGATGATCGAGGTTAACACACTCAATCTCCTCAATTTCTTGGAATCTTTAACATAAAACTAATCAAATTTTTTCAATTTCTTTTACATTCTTTTCATTATATTACTAAAAAATCCTAACTCTCCTGTGGTGCATCATTTGCCACGTTTTCATGATGTTATATTACATTGCTTAACTTTATCTCATTTTTTTCTTTAATATATGTTTAATTGTTATTGAAGTAATAATTTTTCATTTTTTATATTTAGTTATTTTTGTACTAAGCAACAATTTCAAATGAGTTTTAATGGTAATCGAACAAACTTTCTTGGACTCATTTTATTATGCTCTATGAAACTAGAAGTTAATTTTTTATTTTTAAACATTTTATTATCTAATGTTTTTGCATGTTTTGAATCATTTTAATTCGTAATTAATTTAATGATTGAGGATGCTACACTTGACTTGTTTAGTATCTTAGAATGTAACTTTGATTTATAATTTGTCTATGTTCTTTGAATCTTTGTCTTTGAATCTGTTATATTGGCATGTAACTTAAAATTTCCCCTCATGTGACATTTGCAACACATTGATTTAGTTATCGGATGTTTATTTATTTTATTTCATTTTATTTTTAAGATATATTTAATTAATATTAACATAATAAAATATTCCTATTTATTATAAATTACTTAGTTGATTCATGATAAATCCATGAAATGAGTCATTGAGATGAAACAAATGTTATTTGACTCGTCTCATTGAGCTCTGTCTAATTAGTTATTTTTTTTTTGTATATTTTGAAATTTTTTATTTTTTAATATTTCATCACACTTTGTGTTATTTTAATTTGTACTAGTTTGATATTCATAGATATTAACCCCCATCTCCTCACTATCATGGAATGCATTATTGTTGTATAATTCATGTCATTTTTTTAATTTTTTAATTTTTTTCTTTGATTTGGCTATATTGCTATGTAACATTGAGTCTTCTCTATTGTGACCTTCATATCACTTTGATCATCATTGTACTCATCTCGATTAGCTCTGTCTCGTTAAGAAATCATTTTTAATAAACTTAAACATATTATTTTTTTAGTTTTTGTCATGTTTTGTAAGAAATTTCAAATTGTACCAAACTTCATCGTTGAGGATATTGTAATGATCTACTAATTATCTTGTAATGCAACTCTACAATATTAATTATCTCATTTCCTCATATGTTTTTAGTTTGGTTACATTACTATAAAACTCTAATTCTACTCCACTATGACTTTCACATAATTATTGTCTAGTTATATTAAATTGGGTAAATTTATCATATTTTTTTGTTAATATATATTTATTTAAAATTAAAATAATAAATTTTGATTTTTTTGCTTAATTACTTTATGAAATGTGGTAATTCTTTATAAAGTTTTATTAAGAGAAACTAATGTTGGTCGACTTGTTTCAAATAGCTCCATCACATTAAACATTTTTTTATATCTCGAAATATTTTAGTTTTGAGGGTTTAGGTATATTTTTTGAGTGCTTTTGTTTCAAAATTAACTTGATGATTGAGGTTTTACACTTAATCTCCTTTGTTTCTTTCAAAAGATTTTTCTATGGCAATGTTTTCAATTTTTTTAATGTTTTTTATTTTGTTATATAACGTTACCTTAATGTTTTTAATTCCAACTATAATATGTGTTTAGTATAAAAGTAATTTTGTTTATTTTTTATTGCTTATGTTTAATTTCTTTGTTTAATTTTGATAATTCTTATAGTGATTAATTTTTTTATATTTTTAAATATTTTTTACAATACTTTGGCATAGTTTACGAAACATTTTAATTTGTAACTAATTTTATGATTCAAGATGTTATGCTTAGTAACCTTAGTATCTTTGAATGTATCTTTCCCTAGTAATAAATATAGTTTCTTAATATCTTTTGCTTTGATTTTTTTATAATGCAACAAAATGTCATTAGAAAATACAAGATGAGTAATCATTTGGGAGATAGAGCCAAGCCAAATCCTAATTTAGGAATCTTGTCTTACATGGTAGTTAATAAGCTAAGAGAGATACTAAGACAAAAAGATAAAAAGGTATGATGCAAATAAACACCCCTGTCGAAGTCCCATGATAGCTTCAATCGAATGAGGATAGATCCCATTAAACATGATCCCAAATCTTCATGTAGCGATACAACCCTCAACCTAATCGCACCAAAGATTTGAGAACTACAAATTCTTCAAATATAAATTTTTAATTATCCTAATCATAAGGCTTATCGATGTCCAACATTCGTGCCACAAAACCCTATTGTTATGATTTAGGTATATTATATTGCTCAAATTTATCTTACTTTAGCCCTATTATTTAGTTAAATAATAAATAAATAACATCTAATATTGTTTAAAAATTATTGACTTTTGTAAATAAAAGTACTTTCAAATATTGTCCAATCGAGATGAATTAAAACATGCCGGTCTCCTCACAATGAGCTCTTTTGAATTAAATATTGCTTTTATATTTTCCAAAATTTCATTTTATTTCTAAGGTTTTTACATGGTTTATAAAATATTTTGATTCCAATCAGATTTGATGATTAAGGATTTTATATTCAAGCTCATTTTCTTGGAAAGCAACAATTTCATTCTAATTGTCTAAATTATTCAATTTATTTTATTTCGTTATATAACCATGTACTTTATATTCTTAGGTGGACCTAACCTAGCTTTTATTTGAATATAATACAGTGTTTTAATTTTACTCTTTTTAAGTTTAATATATATTAAACTTATGCTAAAAATATTATTATTTATGCATATTTATTATGTAATCATATTACTTTAAGCTGTGTTAGAACGAGATGAAACTAACATTATTAAACTCACCTTGATAAGCTTTATCAAATTAAATATTAATTTTTATGTTTTTTAATTTTTTTATTGTTTTTTCGTATTTTACAAAGTTTTTTCATTTGTATTTATTTTAATGAACAAGGATTTTACCTTTGATCTTTGTAGTTTCTTGGAATGGAACATCCCTATAAATTTATTCATATTTATTCAAACTTTTTGTTTTCTTTTGGTTTTATTACTATATGACTCTAATTCACCTCTATTGTGATCCTTACACTACTTCTATTTGGCTATATTTCATTAGTTCAATTTATCTCATTTTATCTTTAACATATATTTAATTAATATTTGAATAATCTTTCATTATAATATTTGTTTATTATGATTTATAATTAATTTGATTATAGAGAGTGCTACACTCAACCGACCTAGTATCATGGAATGTAATTTTCCATTATAATATATCTCATTTCTTTAAATGTTTTAGTTTCATTAGGTTATTTTACTATAAAACTCTAATTCTTTTATCATGTGCTCTTCAGAATGCTTCGAATTAGATATATTACATCAGAATAATTTGTCTCATTTGAGCTTTATTATATTTTTATTCAAACTAAAAAACAAGCAATTTATTATTATTTGTGCTTATTTATTTCGTTAATTCATAGTAATTCCAAATGAGATGTGCTAGAGGCAAAATTTGTCATTAGAAGCAACATATTGAGCTCTATCTAATTTAATATTATTTTTTAAAATTTTAAAATTGTTTATTTTATTGAGTTTTTGCATACTTTATAAGAATTTTTTTTGTACCTGATTTGATGATCGATGATGGTATGTTCCATGTTCTTATTATGTTGGAATGCAACTTTCCTATACAACTTATCACTTATCTTGATATGTTTCATTTTGATTTGGTTATGTTAATGAGGTGCCCTTAATCTCTTCTTATGTGAACTTTGCATTACATTAATTTGGTTGCATTATATTACATCAATTTAAGTCATTTTAACTTAAATATATATATATATATATATATTAACTTAATAATAAAATTTTTTTTTGTCATGATTTTGATTTTTTACTTTGGTAATTAATCATAAATCAAAATGATGTTTAATGGATACAAAGCAAGCATTGTTAGAGTTTTCTTGAAGAGACCTATCAAATTAAGTATTCCTTTCATATTTTTTAATATTGTGTTTTCTATAGTTTATATTCTTCTCAAAATATTTTGAATGCACATGATTTGATGGTCGATGACTTTACACTTTTTGTCATTGTTATCTTAGAATGTCACTTTTGAGTATATTTCTTTTTTCATTTTTACAAATATTTTGCTCTGATTTAGCAAAATTACCAAATAGAACTAAATCTCTTACCACATGATCTTTACATCATTTGGTTATATTACGTTGCTTTAGTTTATACAAATTAAATTTTAAAATGTATTCACTTAATATTAAAAAAGTAATTTATTGTTATTACTTTTACTTACATTAGTAATTCTTTGAAACTATAAACATCCTATCAAGATGAAACTTGCATCATTTACTTGTAGATGAGTTGTTTCTCATTAATTAGTCATTTTGTATTTTTTTAGTGTTTTATTTTTAAAGATTTTGTCATATGTTTGAGACATTTTGATTCGTACCTGATTTGATAGTCAAGAAGGTTATGCTTAATATCCTCAGAATCTTGGAATGCTAATTTTTCTTAAATTTTATCTCATTTCTTAAATTTTTTAACTTTTATTTATTTAAATTACTACGTTACCTAAATCTTATCTCTTGTGACCTTTACATATTTTTATTTTGCCATATTATATCAACTTAGTTTATATCATATGAGCTTTAATATATATTCACTTAATTTTACAAAACTAATTTATTATTTTTTATTGTTATTTACTTTAGTAAATTTTTTTAATTCCAATCGAGGCTCGATCAAGTTGAAATAAATGTCACAAGAGTTTTCCAAACAAATTATATCCAAATAACAATTAATTTTTACATATTTAAGATGTTTTTTCTAGTGCTTTGGTACACGTTAAGATTAGTTCCTAATTTAACAATCAAGGATATCACACTCATTCTACTTATTAAAATCAAATGCAATTTTATCATTGAATTTATAGTTTCTCTTCAAGCTTTTTGCTTTTGCTTAGTAGTATTACTATGTAACTTTAGGTCTCTTCCAATGTAACCCCTACCCAGCTTTGATTTGGTTAATTACATTACTTTAATTTATCGTATTTCAACCTTAATATACATTTACTTAAAAAATATTAAAATCATAATATGTTATTATTCAATCTTATTTGCTTTTGTGATTCAAAGTAATTCCAAATGTGGTGAAACCAAGAATACATAAACAACATTGGACACATATTGATGAGTTTTATGCAATCAAGAATTCATTTTTTTATATTTTTAGTTGTGTTTCAAGGCTTTTTGAATGCCTTACAAGGCTTTTTGAATGCCTTACAAGGCATTTTGATTCATGCTTTAATTGAAGGTGTTACACTCATTCTCTATAGTATCATAGAATATAACTTTCTTGTGAAATTTATTTAATTTTTAAAGATTTTTTTCTTTGATTTTTTATATTGCTATGTAACTCAAATTCTCCTCTCATATGACCTATATGAATCTGATATTAACAAACATTAACTAAAATTAGAGTAATAATATGCAAAAAAATTGTTCAACTAATCTAATTGAGCTCAATCCACATAAAAATTAATTTTTATATAATTAAAAAAGTTAGTTTCAATTTTGTTTGTTACACATTATAGATATTTTGATTCGAATATGTTTTGAAGGTTAAGGACATTGAACTCTATCTCTTTAGTGTCATGGAATGTGTCTTTCTTTTATAATTTGTGTCATTCCTTCAACTTCTTTATCGTGATTTGGTTATATTTCTATGAAACTATAAACCTCCAGTAATATGACCTTTATATTGCTTTTATTCTATTATATTGCATTGCTTCATTTTACATCATTTTAGCTTTAATATATGCTTACTTAATATTAAAATAATATTTTTTTACTATTTTTCCTAATTTTTTAAATTTATGTTAATTACTAAATAAGTTTGATCAAAATGAAACAACCATCATTCGACTCCTCTATATGAGGTCAATCCAATTCAATATTCATATTTTTTAAATATTTTATTTTCTAAAATTTTAGAACTCTTTATAAATAATTTTTTGATTCATACCTTATTTGATGATCATAGATGTTTCCCTTGATCTCTTTAATATCTTAGAAAGTTACTTTTTCATGCAATTTATGTCCATTTTTTAAAAGTATCATTTTTATTGGTTTATAGAGTTATGTAACTTTAATTTTACTCTGGTATAACATTTTGAAACATTTGATTTAATTGTAATACCCTAATAAGTTATATCATTTTAATTTTAATTCATACAAACTTACTATTGAAATAATGATATATTATTATTTATAATTGTTTCTTTCGATAATTTTGATTAATTCCAAAAAATCTAATAGAGATGAATAAGTCATTTCACTAATCATAACAAGCTCTATCTAATTAAATATTTATTTTAATATTTTAAGTATTTTATTTTTTAAAGTATTCCCTGACTTTCTTAGACATTTTAATAAATACAGAATTGACCTTTGAAGATATTATGCTTAATCTACTTGTAGTCGTGGCATACAACTTTCTTGCATAATTTATGACTTTTAATCAAATTTTTTTCTTTAATTTTGTTGTAATTCTATTATACACTAGCCTCTGTTGTGACTTTCATATTACTTTGATTTGTTTTATTACATACCTTCATTTTATATAAAATCAACTATGATTTGTGTTTACTTAGTATTAACTAATAATTTAATATTATTTATTCTTGTTTACATTAATTAATAACAATTATTCCAAAAAAGGTCTAGTTATGATACAACCAACATCATTATACTCACCTCAATAAAGTCCATCCTATCTAGTATTCATTTTTATATATTTCAAATATTTACTTTCCTTATCTTTTATAAGGATGTTTGTTTCCTACATTAGTTTAATTAATTAGGTTATTTTATTTTATAACTTTGTTCCTCCTCTTATGTGACATTTGCATTTCATTGATTTGGTTATATTATATACAACAACTAATGTAATTTTAGCTCTAATATCTATTTAATTAAAATTCAGGAAAAAACTTTTTACACTTATTTAGTTTTGTAGTTTGTTGTAAATCTAAATGAGTCTTGATCGATGTGAAACACAAGTAATTCAAGTGACGTAGATGGGCTCCAACAAATTAAATATTCAGTTCTTATAATTTTAAATTTTTTATTTTCTAGGATATCAACACACTTTATGACATGTTTCAATTCAAACCTAATTCATTGATTAAAGATGTTATGCTTAATCACCTTAGTATCTTAGAATGTTATTATCCCATAAATTTATCAGATTTGCTTGAATTTTTCCCTTTAATATGGTTTTTTCTTTAAATTATCACATCTTGGTTTTAATGTATTTGTTCTAAGTATTGAAATAATACTTTTAAATTATTTATGCTTATTTACTTATGAAATTTGCTATAATTTTAAATGTGTAATAATTGAGATGAAATAAATATTGTTGCTCTCATCATGATAAGATCGTTCAAACAAAATACATATTTCCATTATTTTTTTATTTTATGTAATTTGTACACATTTTGAAGGAAATTTTTGTTAGAACCTGATTTGACAATCATAGATGTTGCACTTAATATGCTTAGTTTGTTATAATGAAGGTATCTTATTTAATTTATCTAATTTCATAAACATTTTAGCATCTATATGGTTACGCTCTTATGAAACTGTAAATCTCTTCTTTTTTAAAATTGTTAATACTTTATTGTTATTTATGAATATTCATTTTGGCAATTACTAGTAATTCCAAACTAAGGTTGATTGAAAAAACATCATTTCACTCATCTCTATACGATTTATCAAATTGAAAGTTCATTTTTACCTTCACATTTTTTTCTATTCATATTTTTTCATGTTCTATGAGGCATTTTAATTTACATATTTCACTATCAAGGATTTTATACTTAATCTCCTTAGTATCATTCAATGCAAATTTATCATGCCATTTTTCTCATTTCTTCAAATATTTTACTTTTATTTCGTCATATTTATTTGAAAACTTTATTCTACACCCATGTGATGTTTATGACCCAATCATTTGATTATATTATATTACTTTAATTTATCTTACTTCAATGTTTAACATATATTTTTTAACATCAAATAAGTAATTAGTTATTATTTAGTATTATTTATCTAAGACATTCATGGTAATTCCAAACAAGTTTCAAAGTAGATAAAACAAATATTTTCGACTAATCTTGACAACTTCTTTCACTAAATTTTTAACGACTATATTTTTAAATATTGTTTTCTTGCTTTTGGCATAATTTATGAGACATTTCAATTCCAATCTAATTTAATGATGAAGAATGTAGCACTCGTTCTTCTTAGTATCTTGGAATATAACTTAAGCAATTTATCCCATTTTTAAAATTTTTTCCATTTTAATTTTTTATATTAGGATGTAACTTGAAATCTCCTCTTATTGTTTAAAACTATTTGGTTTGGTTATATTGCAATAATTTAATTTAACTCTTTCTAAATTTAACATTTATTTACTTAACTTTTAAATTTTTTTTATAATTTATAGTAATTTAGTTTAATAATTCATAATAAATCATCAGTAGGTTTGATTGAAATTAAATATTCTCATTAGGCATATCTAGATGAGCCTTATCCTATTCACATTTTTTTTAAATATTTTATTTTTATGTTTTTGGACATAATAAAATATATTTATTTATAAATAATTTGACTTTCAAAATAATAACTTTTTGTTCTTTAGATTTATTTAAGATGATAAATTTTACTAATTCAAAATAATGCTTAATGTATATGAAACAAATGCCTTATAACTCTTCTCAATGAATTTTATCTAAATAAATATTCAATTTTACATTTTTAAATATTTTATTTGTATGGTCTTAATAATCTATATGAGATGCTTTTCTTTTATCTTATTTCACTGTCATAGAGGTTACACTTGATTTTCTTAGTATTTTAGACAATAAATTTATAACATTTCTTTAAAGTTTTTGTGTTTCTTTGGGCATTTTATTATTAAACTCTAAACATACTGCGACATTTAAATAATTTCAATTTGGTTATATTACATTGCTTTAGCTTATTTTTTTAAACTTGAAAAGATATTTAATTGATATTAAAGTAACAATTTAATTTTATATATGTTTATATACTTCCAAAATTTATAGTGATTCAAAAAAAGGTATGATTGGAGATAAAAAAAAACTCATCATTGGATAGTTCTCAATGAGCATTATCAAATTTAAAATTTATTTATATGGTTTTAAATAATTTTTCTAGAATTTTCTCATACTTTGTGAGTCATTTCAATTTGTGACTCATTTGACATTTGATGATGATATGCTCAATGTCTTTGGTATCTTGGAATACAACAATCCTATGCAATCCATCCCATGTCTTCAAGTTTGTACTTATGATTTGGTTATATTACCATGCAATAACAAATTAGTTCTCGTATAACTGTTAAGTGTTTTTTTATCTTACATTGCTTCAATTTATCTCATCCTAACTTTAAAATATATTTTCTTAGTTTTCAAAAAGTTTTTTTATTATTCCCACTTATTTACATTATAAATCATAGCTAAAACCAATGAGGTGCAATTGAGATAAAACAAACATTGTAGGACTCATTCTAACCCACTCAACGAAATTAAATATATATTTTCATATTCTGAAATATTTTAGTATGAAAGGTCTTTGACATGTTTGCTCTGTATTTTGATTAGTATATTTTTTTAACAAATGAGGATATTATATAAAATTTCTTTGGTGTCTGGATTGCACCTTTCTTTTTTTATTTACCTAATTTTACAAATTGTGTTTTATTGATTTAGTTATATTAGTATAGAACTCTAATTATATTCTTTACTTACCTTTACCTTCCATTGATTTGATTATATTATAATTTCTAAATTTATTTTATTTTGGTTTTATATTAAATTCCCTTAGGAAAAAATAATTTTTATTATTTATAGTTATTTTTTTGCTCATTAATAATAATTATAGATGAGGTTCGATCGACATGAAACAAAAATTGTTGGAGTTGTCTTAACCTAATTCATACAATTCTTATTTATTTTGATATTTTGAAAGATTTTACTTTGTAATTTTTATCATACTTTATGACCCAGTTTGATTCATCCCTAATCTATAAACCTTGACCCGAATCACAAATCCTTAATCCCTAATTCCTTCTTCTTCCTCTTCTCCTTATTCCCATTCTTCTTCTTCTTCTTCTCTTACTACTTCTTTTCATTCTTCTTCTTCATCTTCTTCTTCTTATTCCTCTTCTGCTTCTCCTTCTTCTTCTTCTACTTCTTCTTCCTCTTCTTCTTCTTCTTCTTCTTCTCCTACTTCTTCTACTTCTTATTCACTAATCTGATCCCTATTACCATATTTTAAATCTTTATTCCCAAATCCCAATTACCTAATCCCTAACACCTAAAACCTAACCTTAATTACTAATTATTAATCCCAAATCTTTAATCCATAAACCCTAATCTCTAATCCTTAATCCCTTATCCATGAATCTAAATCCCTCCCTCCCAAACACATAATCCCCGATCCCTAATATCTAATTCTTAATCATTAAGCCATCGCCCACAACTCTATAATCTATCTTCTTCTTCTTCTTTTTCCTCTTCTCCTTCACTCTCTGCTTCCTTTCATTCTTCCTTGAGCTCTTCTTCTTCATCTTCCTATTCTTCTTCATCTTCCTCTTCTTCTTCTTCTTCTACCTCCTCTTCTTCTTCTCCCTGTACCTCTTTCTCTTCTTATTCTTCTTCTCCTTTTTCTTCTTCCTCCTCCTCTTCTTCCTCCTCTTCTTCTTCTTCTTCTACCAGTCCTTCTTATTCTTCATCCCCCACTTCTTCTTCTTCTTGCCTTCTCCTTCTTCTTCTTCTTCCTCTTCTTCTTCTTGTTCTTCTTCCCCTTCGTCTTCTACTTCTTCTCCTTCCTGTTCTTCAACTTACATTTCTTCTTCTTTTTTTTCTTGTTCTTGTTCTTCTTCTTCTTCTTCTTCCTCCACCATCTCTGCCTCTTCTTCTTCTTTTTCTTCTTCTTCTTTTCTGCTTCTTCTACAACTTCTTCTTCTACTACTTGTTCTTCTTCTTCTTCCAATTCTTCTTCTACTTCTTCTCTTCTTCTACATCTTTGATTTCTTCTTCTTTGGTTTCCTTTTCATCATAATCTTCTTCTTCTTCTTCATCTTCTTCTTTTCTTCTTAACTTCTTCTTCTTCTTCTTCTTTTTCCTCTTCCTCCTCCACCTCTTCTTCTTTTACTTCTTCTTTTTCTTCTTCTTCTTCTTATTCCTCTTCTTCTTTTTCGTCTTCTTCTTCTTCTTTTCCATTTTGTTCTTCCTCTTCTTCTTCTTCTTCTTCTTGATCATCATCTTCTTCTTCTTCATCATCTTCGTCCACTTTTTCTTCTTCTTCCCCTTCACCTTATCTTCTTCTAACTCCTTTCCACTTCCTCTCCTTCTTCTTCTTCTTCCTTCTCCCTTCTTCCATCATCTCTCTTCTTTCTTTTTTCTTTCCTCTTTCTTCTTTTTTTCTTCTTCTTGTTCTTTCCCTTCCTATTTCTCTTGCTGTTCCCCTTCTTCATTTTCCTCTTCTTCTTTTTCTTCATCACCTTCTCCTTCTTCTCTTCTTCTTCTTTTTCTTCTTCTCCTTCTACTTCCTTTTCCCATTCCTCTTCTTCATTTTCTTGTTCTTCTTTTTCTTCATCTTCTTTTACTTCATCACCTTCTCCTTCTTCTTTTCTTCTTCTTCTTCTACTTCCCTTTCCTATTATTGTTGTTGTTCTTCTTCTTCTACCACTACTACTACTACTAGTTCTTCCCTTTTTTCTTCTTCTTTCACTTGTTATTTTTCTTTTTCTTCTTCTTCTTCTTCTTCTTCTTCATCTTCTTCTTCTTCTTCTTCTTCTTCATCTTCTTCTTCTTCTTCTTCTTTTTCTTCTTCATCTTCTTCTTCTTCTTCTTCTTCTTCTTCTTCTTCTTCTTCTACTTCTTCTTCTTCTTCTTCTTCTTCTTCTTTTTCCTCTCCTTCTTATTCTAATTGCCCTTTTCCTTCTTTTTCTTCTTGTCCTTATTTTTTTCATAGTTTTTCTTCTTCCTCCTCCTCCTCTTGTTCCTCATCTCCCTCTTCTTCTTCTTCTTCTTCTTCTTCTTCCTGTTCTTCTTCTTGCTCTTCTTCTTCTTCTTGTTCTTCTTCTTGTTCTACTTCTTCATCTTCTTCTACTTCTTCTTCCTCTTGTTCCTCATCTTTCTCTCCTTCTTCTTCTTATTCTTCTTCTTCCTCCTCCTCCTCCTCTGTATGTTCTTCTTCTTTCATTTGCTTCTTCTTCTTCTCCTCCTCCTCCTCTTCGTCTTCTTCTTCTTCTTCTTCTTCTACATCTTCTTGTTCTTATTCTTCTTCTTCTTCTATTTGTACTTCTTCTTCATCCTCTTTTTCTTATTGTTCTTCTTCCTTTCCTTCATTCCCTTCTTTTTTTTCTTCTACTTCTCCTTCTCGTTCTCCTACCCTTCTTCTCGTTCTCTTTTTCCCCGAATTCCTTCTCCCTCTCCTTCTTCTTCTTCTTCTTCTTCTTCTTCTTTCTTCTTTTTTGTTTCTTGTTTCTTCTTCCTTCCTTCATCCTTCCTACTTTCTCCTTCCTTCTTCCTTCTTGCTTCTTCCATCTTCCTTCCATCTTCTTTTTTCCTCTTTCATCCTTCTTCCTTCCTTTTTTTTTCTATTTTCTTCTTTCTTCTTTCTCTTTTCTTCTTTCTTTTTCCATCATTCTTCTTTCTTCTTTCTTTTTCATTCTTCTTCCTTCTCATTTCTTCTTCTTTCTTCTTCTTTCCCTCTTTCTTTCTTCTTCTTCTTCTTTCTTCATCATCTTCTACTTCTTGTTCTTTTTCCTCTCCTTCTTCTTTATCCCAAAATAATAATCCATAATCTTGCTCTCCCTAATTTCTAATCCTTAATTCTTAATCTATAATCACTAATCCCTCTCTCCTTAATCCCTAAACCTTAATCTCTAATCCTTAATCCCTAATTTCAAAACCCCTAATAACTAGTTCGTAATATTTAATCTTTAATACATCCCTAATTCTTTATTCTAAATTATTGATCCTTAAACTATAACTACTAATCACTAATGCCTAACCTTTAGTCCTTAAACTTTAATGTGTAATCCTTAATCTCTAATTCTTAATCCTTAATCATTAATCTTTAATCCCTAATCCCTAATCTCTAATCCCCTATCTTGAATTCTTAATCCAAAATTGCTAATCTCTAACACCTTAATTCATAATCCCTAAATCCTAATCCTCAATCCATAATCCCTAATCCCTAATACCTAATTCTTAATCATTTAATCATAATTCTTTGTTTCTAAACTCTAACCTTTGATCTCTAATCCCTAATCCCTAATCTGTAATACTTCATCTGTAATCCCTTAATTTATTATTCTGAACCCTAATCCCTAATCCTTAATCATTAAACCATATGCCCTAATCCTTAACTCCTAATCTTTACTCCCAAATCCTAATTTCTTAATCACTAATGCCTAAACATTAACCTTAATCTTATCCAGAATCCTTTAGCATTAATCCTCAATCCCTAATCCATAGTTCTAAATCTCTTCTTCCCAAATGCCTAATCCATAATCCCCAAGACCTAATTTCTAATCCTTAAGTCAACACTCACTAATCCATAATCTTTCTTCTTCTTTCTCTTCTTCTTCTTTCTCTTCTTCTTCTTCTTCTTCTTTTTCTTGCTCTTCTCCTTCCACTTCATCTACTTCTTCTTCTTCTTTTACTACTACTATTTCTTCCTCTTCATCTTCTTCTTCTCCTTCTCCTTGCACCTCTTCTTTGCCTTCTTTTTCTCCATCTTCTTCCTCTTCTTTTACCTCTACTTCTTTATTCTTCCTTGTTTCTTCTTCGTTATTTTTTCTGCCATCTTCTTTTTTCCTTCTTCATTCTTCTTTCTTCTTCTTCACCTTTTCTTTTTCTTCTTCCTCTTCTTATTCTTCCTCTTCTTCTTCTTCTACTTCTTTTTCTTCTTCTTCTTCTACTTCCTTTTTCTATTCTTCTTCTTCTTCTTCTTCTCCTACTACTATTACTTCTTCTTCCTCTTCTTATTTTTCTTTTTCTTCTTCTTCTTCTTCTTCTTCTTCTTCTCCTTCTTTTCTTCCTCTTATTCTTCCTTTTCTTATCCTTCTTCTTCTTCTTCTTCATCATCTTTTTCTTCCTCCTTTTTTTCTTATTCT
Source organism: Vanilla planifolia (assembly GCA_023846275.1). Taxonomy (NCBI): domain Eukaryota; kingdom Viridiplantae; phylum Streptophyta; class Magnoliopsida; order Asparagales; family Orchidaceae; genus Vanilla; species Vanilla planifolia. The sequence continues at coordinate 188,959 of JAIUJO010000329.1, read as the reverse complement.
TCTTCTTTTATTTCTTTTTATTCTTCTTATTCTCATTCTTCTTCTACTACTTTTTCTTCTTCTTTTTCTTCTTCTTCTTAATCTTCTTCTTGTTCTTCTTCCTCACTTCTTCTACTTCATCTTCTTCTTCTTCTTCTCCTTCTTCTTCCTCCCCCTCCTCTTCTTCTTTTTCTTCTTCTTCTTCTTCTTCTTCTTATTCTTCCTGGTCTTCTTTTTCCACTTCTTCTTCTTCTTCATAATCAACTTCTTCTTATTCCTCTTTTACTTCTTCTTCTTCTATTTCTTTTTCTTCTTTGTCTTCTTCTTGTTCTTCTTCCTCATCATCTTCTTCTTCTTCATCTTCCTCTTCTTCCTCCTCTCCTTCTTCTTCTTCTTCATTTTCTCCTTCTTCTTCCCTTTCCTCTTTGTCCTCTCCTACCTCTTCCTCTTTCTCTTCTTTTTCTTCGTCATCTTCTTCTATCTTCTATCTTCCATCTTCCTTATTCCTTCTTCCCTATTTCTTCCTTCTTCCTTCTTCCTTTTCCTTCTTCCTTCTTCCTTCTTCTTTCTTCCTTCGTCGATCTTCTTTCTTACTTCTCACTTCTTTCATCTTTCTTCTTTGTTCGCCATTCTACTTCTTCTTTTTCTTCTACTTCCTCATCTTCATCTTATTCTTCTTCTTTGTTTTTTACTTCCTCGTTTTCTTCTTCTTCTAGTCCCTCTTCTTCTCCTTTTTCCTCTTACTATTATTTTTATTACTATTATTGTTCTATGTCTTCGTCTTCATCCTCTTCTTCTTTTTCCTCTTCTTCTTATTCTTCTTCTTCTTCTTTTTCTTCTTTGTGTACTTCTTATTCTTCTTCTACTTCTTCTACTTCTTTTTCCTCGTCATCTTTCCCTTCTTCTTCCTCTTCTTCTTCTTCTACTACAACTACTTCACCTTCTTTTTCTTCGTCTTCTTCTTGCTCTTATCCTTCTCCTTCTTCTTTCTCCCTAATACTTAACCCTTAATTCCTAATCCTTAATCTTTAATTCTTAATCCTTAATCTCAAATTCCTAATCCCTAAACCTTAATCCATAATCCCTAATCTCTATTCTCAAATCCTTGTCTTGAATTCTAAATCCAAAATCTGTAATCCCTAATAAATCTTTCCAAAACCTTAATCCTTAATCCCTAATGCTTAATACTAAATCCTTAACCTTTTAATCCCTTATTTTCAATCCTTAATCAATAATTTAATCCCTAATACCTAATTCCTAATTTTTTCCCCAAATCCCTAATCCATAATCTAAACCCTAAGCCTTATTCCAATTCTTAATCCCTAAACCCTAAACCTTTATCCTTAATTCCTAATCGATAAATTCGAACCCTCCCTCCCTAACGCGTTATCCCCAATTCTAATACCTAATTCCCAATCTATAGGATGTCGCCCATTACTCTATAATTTGTCTTCCACTTCTTCTTATTATTTCTCTTCTTCTTTCTCTTTTCCTTTTTCTTCTGCCTTGTCCTCTTCATGTTGCTCTTCCTATTCTTCCTCACCTTTCTCTTTTTCTTCTTCTTCTTCCTCCTCCTCCTCCTCCTCTGCTTCCTCTTCTTATTCTTTGTCTTCTTTTTCTTCTTCCTCCTCTTCTTCTTTTTCTTCTTCTTCCTCTTCATTTTCTTCTTCTTCTTCATCATCATCATCATCTTCTTCTTCTTTTTCTTCTTCATCATCTTCATCCTCTTCTTCTTCTTCTTCGCCTTCTCCTTATCTTCTTCTACCTCCCCTTCCTCTTCCTCTCTTTCATCATCTTCTTCTTCTACTTCATCTTCTTCCTTCTTCCTTCTTCTTTCTTCTTTCTTCTTTCTTCTATCTTCTCTCTTCCTTCTTTTTCTTTCTTCTTTCTTCTTCTTTCTTTTTCTTCTTCTTTTTCTTCTTCTTCTTCTTCTTCTTCTTCTTCTTCTTTCCCTTCTTCTTCTTCTTCTTCTTCTTCTTGTTCCTCTTCTTCATTTTCTTCTTCTTCTTTTGCTTCATCACTTCTTCTTCTTCATCTTCTCCTTCCTCTCTTCTTCTTTTTTTTCTTCTTCTTCTTCTTCGACAACCTCTTCCCATTCTTCTTCTTCTCCTTCTTCTTATTATACTACTACTAATACTACTATTACTACTTCTTCTTCTTCTTCTTCCTCTTTTTCTTCTTCTTTCTCTTCTTCTTATTCTTTTTCTTCGTCTTCTTCTACTTCTTCTTCTTCTTCTTCTTTATCTTCTCCTTCTTCTTCTCTTCTTCTTATTTTTTCTTTTCTTATTCTTCTTCTTCTTCTTCTTCTTCTTTCTCCTCTTTTTCTTCTTCTTCTTCTTTTTCTTCCTCTTCTTCTAATTCTCATTCTTCTACTTCTATTACTTCTTCTTCTTCTTCTTCTATTACTTTTCCTTCTTCTTCTTCTTCTTCTTCTTCTTCTTCCTCACTTCTTCTACTTCATCTTCTTCTTCTTCTTCTTCTTCTTCAACTTCTTCCTTCACCTCCTCTTCCTCTTCTTCTTCTTCTTCTTCTCCGATTTCCTCTTCTTCCTTTACTTCCTCTTCTTCTTCTTCTTTGTCTTCTTCTACTTCATCTTCTCTTCTTCTTATTCTTATTCTTCTTCCTTGTCTTCTTTTTCGACTTCTTCTTCTTCTTCTTCATCAACTTCTTCTCATTCCTCTTTTACTTCTTCCATTTCTTTTACTTTTTCTTCTTCATCTTCTTCTTGTACTTCTTCCTCATCACCTTCTTCTTCTTCCTCCTCCTCTTCTCCATCTTCTTCTTCTTCTTCTTCTTCTTCTTCTTCTTTTCTACTTCTTCCCCTTCCTCTTCCTCTTCCTCTTCACCTACCTCTTCCTCATTCTCTTCCTCTTCCTTTTCCTCTTCCTCTTCTTCTTCTTCTACTACTTTTTCTTCTTCTTCTTCATCTTCTTGCTTCTTCTATCTTCCATCTTCCTTATTCCTTTTTCCTTATTTCTTCCTTCTTACTTCTTCCTTTTCCTTCTTTCTTCTTCCTTCATCTTTCTTCCTTCACCCATCTTCTTTCTTTCTTCTTCTTACTTCTTTCATCTTTCTTCCTTCTTCTTCATTCTACTTCTTCTTTTTCTTCTTCTTTCTCATCTTCATCTTATTCTTCTTCTTCATTTTTTTACTTCCCCTTCTTCTTCTTGTTTTGGTTCTTCTTCTTCTTCTTTTTCCTCTTATTATTATTATTATTCTACGTCTTCGTCTTCTTTCTCTTCTTCTTTTTCCTCTTCTTCTTCTTCTTCTTCTTCTTCTTCTTCTTCTTTGTCTTCTTCTTCTTTCCATTCTTCTTCCACTTCTTCGTCCTCCACTTGTTTTTCTTCTTTTTCGTCATCTTCTTCTTCTATATCTTCTTCTTCTCCTTCTTGTTCTTGTTCTTGTTCTTCTTCCTCTTTTATTTCTTTTTCTTCTATTTCTTGTTCTTTTTCTCCTTTTTCTCCTTCTTCTTCTTCTTTTTCTTCTTCTTCTTCTTCTTCTTTTTCTTCTCCTTCTTTTTATTATTATTATTATTATTCTTTTTCTACTTCTCATTTCCTTCTTCTTCATCATCATCATCACCATCTTCTTCTTCTTCTTCTTCGTTTTCCTCTTCGTCTTCCTATTCTTCTTCCTCTTCTTCTTCTTCTACTACAACTACTTTACCTTCTTTCCCTTAATCTTCTTCTTTCTCTTATCCTTCTCCTTCTTCTTTCTCCCTAATACTTAATCCTTAATTCGTAATCCTTAATCTCAAATTCCTAATCCTTAATCCATAATCCCTAATCTCTAATCCCTAATCCTTGACTTGAATTCTTAATCCAAAATCTCAAATCTCTAATCCCTAATAGATAATCCCAAAACCTTAATCCCTAATCCCTAAAACTTAATACTAAATCCTTAATCTTTTAATCCCTTATCTCTAATCCTAAATCCAGAATCTAATCCCTAATGTCTAATTCTTTATTTTTTTCCCAAATCCCTATTACCTAATCCTTAATCTCTAAACCCTAAGACTTATTTCTAATTCTTAACCCAAATCCCTAATCCCTAAGCCCTAATCCTTTATCCATAATCCCTAAACGAGAAATCTGAATCCTTCCCTCCCTAATGCGTTATCCCCAATCTCTAACACCAAATTCCTAATCATTAGGACGTCGTCTAACACTTTATGATCTGTCTTCTTCTTCTTCTTCTTCTTCTTTCTCTTCTTGCTCAATCTCTTTTCCTTTTTCTACTACCTTGTCCACTTCTTATTCTTCTTCCTATTCTTTCTCATCTTCCTCCTCTTCTTCTTATTCTTCTTCTTCTTCCTCCTCCTCCTCTTACTCTTCTTATTCTTTGTCTACTTTTTCTTCTTCCTCTTTTTCATTTTCTTCCTCTTCTTCTTCTTCTTCTTCTTCATCTCCTTCTTATTAATCTTCCTCTTATTCTTCTTCTTCTTCTTCTTCTTGTTCTTCCTCTTCTTCTTCTTCTTCATTCTTTTTTTCTTCTACTTCTTCTCCTTCCTGTTCTTATTACTGCTCTTCTTCTTCTTCCTCCTCTACTTCATTTTCATGTTGTTCGTTTTCTTCTTCTTCTTCTTCTTCTTATTCTTCTTCTTCTTCACTTCTTCTACTTCTTTGACTTCGTCTTCTTCTTCTTCTTCAGTTTCCTCTAAATCTTCTTCTTTTTTTTCTTCTTCTTCTTCTTTTTCATCGTCTTCTTCTTCTTCTTCTTTGCCTTGTGCTTCTTCTTCTCTACTTCTTCTTTTTCTTCTCCTTCTTGTTTCTCCTCCACCTCTTCTTCTTCTTCTTCTTCTTCTTCTTTTCCTTCTCCTTCTTCTTCTTATTCCTCTTCTTCCTTTAAATCTTCTTCTTTTTCTTCTTTGTCTTCATTTTCTTCTTCTTCTTCTTCTTCTTCTTCATGTTCTTCTTCTTCTTCTACTTCTTCTTCATCTTCTTCTCCTTCATCATCATTTTCCTCTTCTTCTTCTTCTTCCCTTTGCACTTCATCATCTTCTACCTTCATCTCTTCCTCTCTGTCTTCTTCTTCCACTTTTTTGTCTTCCTTTTCTTCTTCTTCTTCTACTTCTTCTTCTTTTTCACCTTCATGTTCTTCCTATGTCCTTCTTCCTACTTCTTTATTCCATCTTCTCTCTGCCTATTTTTTTTCTTTCCTCTTTCTTCTTCTTTCTTATTCTACTTCTTCTTCTTCCTCTTCTTGTTGTTGTTCTTCTTCTTCTCTTCTTCTTGTTCTTCCTTTTCTTCTTCTTCTCCTACTACTACTACTACTTCTTCTTCTTCTTCTTCATATTCTTTTTTCCTCCTATTTTTCTTCTTCTTCTTATTCTTCTTCTTCTTCATCTACTCCTTCCTTTTCTTCTCATTCACCTTCTTCTTCTTCTTCTCCTTCTTCCTTTTCTACTACTTCTTTTTCTACTACTTCTTTTTTGTCCTCTTCTTCTTCATCCTCTCTTCTTCTACTTCATCTTCTTCATCTACTTCTTCTTGTTCTTCTTCCTCGTCTTCTACTTCCTCTCCTTCCTCGTCTTCTTCTTCTTCTTTGTCTTCTTCTACCTCCTCTTCTCTTTTAATTATTCTTCTTTTTCTTCTTCTTCTTCCATGTCTTCTTTTTCGACTTCTTCTTCTTCATAATCTTCAACAACTTCTTATTCCTCTCCTACTTCTTGTTCTTCTATTTCTTTTCTTCTTCTTCTTCTTCTTCTTCTTCTTCTTCTTTTTCATCTTCTTCTTCTTTTTGTCCTTCTTCCTCATCTTCTTCTACTTCTTCTTCCCTTTCTCCTTCTTCCCCTACCTCTTCGTCTTCTTCTACCTCTTCCTCTTTCTCTTCCTCTTCCTTTTCCTCTTCCTCTTTTTCTTCTTCTTCTTCTTCTTCTTCTTCTTCTTCTTCTTCTTCCTTCTTCTATCTTCCATCTTCCTTATTCCTTCTTCCTTCATGTTTCTTCCTTCTTCTTCTTCCTTCATCCTTCTTTGTTGTTTTTCCTCTTCCCCCATCTGCTTTCTTCCTTCTCCTTTCTTCTTTGATCTTTCTAGTTTCTTCTTCTTGCTACTTTTTTCTTCTTTTTCTTCTTCTTCCTCATCTTCTACTTCTTCGTATTCCTCCTCTTCATCTTCCTCATCTTTTTTTTTCCTCTTCTTCTTCTTCTTCTTTCTTTTCTTGTTATTATTATTATAATTATGATGGTTATAAAATTATTCAACTTCTTCTTCTTTGCCTTCTTTTTTCTCTTCCTCTTCCTCTTCTTTTTCTTCTTCTTCATCGTCTTCTTCTTCTTCTTCTTCATGTTCTTCTTTGTCTTCTTCTTCTACTTTATTTTTCATCTTTTTCTTTTTCTTCTTCTTCTCCTTCTTCTTCTCACTCTTGTTCTTATTATTCTTCCTCTTTTATTTCTTTTTCTTTTATTTTCTCTTCTTCTCCTCCTTCTTCTCCTTCTTCTTTTATTTCTTCTTCTTCTACTTCTTCTTCTCCTCCTCCTTCTTTCTCTTATTCTTCTTCTTCTTCTTCTTCTACTACTACTTCTTCTTCTCGTCTTCTTGTTCTTCTTCTTCTTCATCATTTTCTTCTTCTTCTTCTTCTTCTTCCTCTTCATCGTCCCTTTCCTCTTTCTCTTTTTCTTCTTCTTCTACACTACTACTTTGCCTTCTTTTTCTTCTTCTTCTTACTCATGTCCTTCTTCTTCTTTCTCCCTAGTCCTTAATCCCCAATTCCTAATTCCTAATCTTTAACATCTAATTCCTAATCTCTAATCCCTATTCCTTAATCCATAATCCCTAATCTCCAATCTCTCATCTTTGTCTTTAATTCCTAATTGTACATCTCTAATCTTTAATCCCTAATTCATAATCCCTAAACTTTAATCCTTAATCCCTCATACATAATACGTAATCCTTAATCCCTTATTTTGATTCTCTAATCTTGAATCCCTAATTTAATCCCTAATACCTAATTCCAACTCCTTTTTCCCAAAGCTTTATTATTTAATCCGTAGTCCTTGAACCCTAACCCTAATTCCTAATTCTTATTTCGAAATCCTTAATCCCTAAACCACAATTCCTAATCCTTATTCCCTAATAAATAAATCAAAATCCTTCCATTCCTAAGTCCTAATACCCAATCCCCAATTTCTAATCTTTCAGTCGTTGTCCACTACTCTGTAATCTATCTTCTTCTTCTTCTCCTTCTTTCTCTTCTTCTTTTCCTTCTTCCTTGTCCTCTTCTTGTTCCTCATCATATTCTTTGCCATCTTCCTTTTCTTTTTCTTCTTCTTCTTCATCCTCCACTTCTTCTTCCTTTTCTTCTTCTACCACTTCTTCTCCTTGTTCTACATCTTTTTCCTTATATTTTTCTTCTAGTTCTTCTCTTTCTTCTTCTTCTTTTTCTACTACTACTACTTCTACTTCTTCATCTACATCTTCTTCTTCTTCTTCTTCTTCTTCTTCTTCAACTTCTCTTTCTCCTCCTCCTTCATCTTCTTCTTCTTCTTTTTCTTCTTCATCCTCCTTCACTTCTTATTTTTTTCTTCTTCTACCTCTTCTTCTTCTTGTTCTTCTTCCTTTTCCTCATCTTCTTCTTCCTTTTTTCTCTTTCTTCTTCTTCTTCTACTTCTAGTTCTTCTTCATCTTCATCATCATCATCTTCTTCTTCTTTTTCTTCATCTTCTCTTTCTCCGTCTTCTTCTTCTCCTTCTTCTTTCTTCTTTCTTCTTTCTTCTTTTTTGCTTTCTTCTTTCTTATATCTTCTTCCTTCTTCCTTCTTTCTTCTTCTTTCTTCCTTCTTTCTTCTTGCTTCAGCCTTCTTCCTTCTTACTTCTCACTTCTTTCTTCTTCTTCCTTCTTTCTTCTTTTTTCTTTTTTTCTTTTTTCTTCTTTCTTCTTTCTTCTTTCTTCTTCTTTCTTCTACTTTCTTCTATCTTCCTTCTTCCTTCCCATTTCTTTCTTCTTCTTCCTTCTTTCTTGCTTTCTTTTTCTTCTTCTTTCATCATCATCTTCTTCTTTTTCTTTCTCTTCTTCTTCTTCTTCTCAGTCTTCTTCTTCTTCTCTACCTTCTTCTTCTTTCTATATTTCTTCTTCTTTATCCCAAATCCATAATCCCTAATCTTGCACTCCTTCATCTATAATCCTTAATCCCTCTCTCTAATCTCTAATCCCTAATCCCTAATTGCTAATCCCAAATGTCAAATCCCTAATCACGAATAACTAATCCTTAATATTTAATCTTTAAACCATCCACAATCCTTAATAACTAATCCCTTATCCTTAAACCCTAATTCCAAATCTTTAATCCCTAATGTCTAATCTTTAATGCCTAATCATTCATACCATATCTGTAATCTCCAATTCCTAATCCTTAATCTCTTATCCTTGTTCTGAATTCCTAATCCTAAATCTCTAATCTCTAAATCCTAATTCATAAACCCTAAACCCCAATCTTTAACCCTAATACTTAATCCTTAATCCCTAATACGTCATTCTTAATACATTAATCAATAACTCCTAAAATCTTATCCTTAATCTAATTTGGAATCCCTAATTCTTAATCCCATTTCCTAAACCCTAATCCTGAACCCTAACCCTAATCACTAATCCATAATCCTTGATTCTTAATTCTTTATCTTAAATCCTTATTCCCTAAACCCTAATCTTTAATCCTTATTCACTATTCCATAATCTTGAATCCCTCCCTTCCTAATGCCAAATCCCAAAACCTTAATACATAATTCTTAATCCCTAAATTGTCACACACTAGTCCATAATCTGACTTCTTCTTCTTCTTCTTCCTCCCTGTCTTCTTCTTGTTCTTCTTCATATTCTTCTTCATCTTTCTCTTTTTTTTCTTTTTCTTCCTCCTCTTTCTCTTATTCTTCTACTTCTTCTTCTTCCTCTTCCTCTCCTTACTCTTCTACTTCTTCGACCCCTTCCTCCTCTTCTTCTCTTCTCCTTCTTGTTCTTCTTCCTCTTGTCCTTCTTCTTTGTCTTCTTCTTTGTCTCCTTCTTCTTCTTCTTCTCCTTCCTATTCAACTTCTTCTTCTTCTGCTTCTTCTTCTTCTCTTTCTTCTTCTGCTTCTTCTTCTTCTTCTTTTTCTCATCTTCTTCTTTCGCTTCTTCTCTTTCTTCTTCTTCTTCTTCTACTTCTTCTTCCTCTTCTTCTTCTTCTTCATCTTCTTCTTCTTCTTCTTCTTCTTCTTCTTCTTCTTCTACCTTTTTCTTATTCTTCCTATTCTTCTTCTTCCCATCCTTTTTCTTATGCTTTTTCCTCTTTTCCTTCTTTATCCTACTTTCTTTCTTCTTTTTGTACTTCATCTTTTTCGTCCTCCTCCTCTAGTACTTTATCTTGCTATTCTTCTTCTTCCTCCTCTTCTTGTTCTTCTTTCTCTTCTTCCTTGTCTTCCTCTCCTTCTTCTTCTTCTTCCACTTCAATATTTCTTCCTCAGGTTTCGCTTCTTCTTCTTATTCTTCTTCTTCCACTCCTCCTTCTTCTTGTTCCCATTCTTCCTTTTCTTCATCTTCTTCTTCTACTTCTTCTTCTTCATCTTCTTCTTCTTCTTCTACCTCTCCTTATTCTTCTTATTCTTCTTCTTATTCTTCTTATTCTTCTTCTTATTCTCTACTTCATCTTCTACTTCTTGTTCTTCTCCTTCTTCCTCTTGTTCTTCTTCCACTTGTTCTTCTTCCTCTCCTTCTTTCTCATCTTCTTCTTCTTCTTCTCCTTCTCCTTTTCCTTCTTTTTTTCCTTCTCCTTCTTGTTCTCTTCTTCCTCCTTTCCTTTCCCCTTGTTCTCCTTCCACTTTTTCTTCTACTTCTTTCTTCTCTCTTCTTTCTTCTTTTTCATTCTTCTTTCTTATTTCTTCGTCCTTCCTTCTTCCATATCCCTTCCTCCATCCATCTTCCTTCTTCAATCTTGCTTCTTCCATCTTCCTTCTTGCTTCTTGCTTCTTCCTTCTTCCTTCTTTGATCTTCTTTCTTCTTTCATTTCCCTTTGTTCTTCTTTCTTTTTTCTTCTTTCTTTTTTCTTCTTTGTTCTTAATCTTTCTTCTTATACCTTCTAATTTCCTCTTTCTTTCTTTTTCCTTCTTCTAGCTTCAACATCTTCTCCTTCTGCTACTATTACTTCTTCTTCTTCACTTCTACTTCTTCATGTCCTATTTGTTCTTCTTTGCCATCTTCTTCTTCATCGTCTTTTCTTCTACTGCTTTGACTTCTTCCTTCCCTTCTTCTTTGGTTTCCTCTTCTTCTCCTTCTTCTTCTTCTTCTTCTTCTTCTTTGTCTTCTTCTTCTTCTTCTTCTTCTTCTCTTTCTCTTCTTCTTCATCTGCTTCTTCCTCTTCTGCATCTTTTTTTCTTCTTTCTCTTCATTTTCTTCTTCTTCACCTTATTCATCTTCAACTTCTTCTTCTTCTTCTTATTTATCGTCTACTTCTTTTTCTTCTTCTTCTCATTCCTCTTAGTGCTCTTCTACCTCCTTCTCGTCCTCTTCCTCTTCCTCTTCTTCATCTTCTTCCTCTTCCTCATCTTCTTCTTTTTCAACTTCTTCTTCTTTTTCTTGTTCATTTTCTTCCTTCTTCCTTTTTTCTTTTTCCTTCTTCCTTCTTCCATCTTCTCAATTACTTCTTTTTCCTTTTCATACTCTTCTGCTTTCTTTTTCTTATTATTCTTCTTCTTCTTCCTCTTCTTCTTCTTCTTCTTCTTCTTTCCCTTTTTCATCATCTTTTTCATGCTCTTCATCTTCTTCCTTTTCTTCTTCTTCTGTTTCTTTTTTTTTCTTCTTCTTCTTCTTAATCTTTTAGTTCTCTTATTTTTTTTCTTCTTTTCTTCTTTTTTTTGTTCTTTCGCTTCTTCTTCTTCTTCTTCTTCTTCCTCTACTTATTCTTCCTCTACTTCTTCTTCTTCTTCTCTTCTTCCTCTTCTTCTTCGTCTTCTTCTTCTTCTTCTTCTTCTTCTCTTCTTCATGTTCTTCATTTTCTTACTCTTCATCTACTTCTATTTCTTGTTCTTCTTCTTATACTTCTTCTTCTTCATCATGTTCTTCTTCCACCTCTATTTCTTCTTCTTCTTCTACTACTTATTTTTCATATTCTCCTTTTTCTTCTTCTTCTTTTTGTTCCACTTCTTCTTCTTCTTCTTCTTCTTTTCTTCTACTTCCTCTTCATCATCAACTTCTTCATCTTATTCTTCTTCTTCTTCCACTCATCTTCTACCTCTTCATCTTCTTCTTCTTCATCCTCTTCTTGTTCTTCGTGTTCTTCTTCTGTTTCTTCTTCTTCGTCTTTGTCTTCTTCTTCTTCTTCTTCTTCTTCTTCGACTTCTTATTTATGTTGTCTTCTTCTTCTTCTTCTTCCTCGTCTTCTATTTCCACTTCTTCTTCATCCTCTACATCTACTCCTTATTCCTCTTCTACTTCTTCCTCTTCTTTTTTTCTTTTTCTTCTTCTTCTTCTTCTTCTTCTCCTTCGTCTTCTTCATCTTCTTCTTCCTCTTCTCCTTCTTCTTCCTGCTCCTCTTCATTTTTTTCTGCCTCTTACTCTTCCTCTTCCTCTTCCTCTTCCTTTTCCTCTTCTTCTTGTTCTCCCTCTTCTTCTTCCTTCATCTATCTTCCACATTCCTTATTCCTTCTTCCTTCTTATTTCTTCCTTGTTCCTTGTTCCTTCTTCCTCTTCCTTCTTCCTTCTTCCTTCTTCCTTCTTCTTTCTTCCTTCGCTAATCTTCTTTGTTCCTTCTTCTTTCTCCTTTCTTCTTCCTTCTTCTTCTTCTTCTTTTTCTTCTTCTTTTTCTTCTTCTTCTTCTTCTTCTTCTTCTTCTTCCTCTTCCTCTTCTTCTTCTTCTTCTTCTTTTTCTTATTATTATTATTATTATTATTATTAATATTATTATTATTATTATTATTATTATTATTATTATTATTATTATTATTATTATTATTATTATTATTGTTGTTGTTGTTGTTGTTGTTGTTCTATGCCTTCTTGTTATTCTTCCTCTTCTTCTTTTTAGTATTCTTCTTCTTCTTCTTTCACTTCTTCTTGGTCCTCTTCTTCTTCTTCTTCTTCTTCTTCCTTTTTTTCTTCCTATTCTTCTTCCTATTCTCCTACATCTACTTGTTTTTCTTCTTTTTTTTCTTCTTCTTCTCCTCCTCCTTCTTATTCTTGTTTTTATTCCTCTTCTAATTTTTTTCCTCTATTTCTTCTTCTTCCTCTCCTCCTTCTTTTTCTTTTTTTTTCCTTCTTCTTCTGTTTCTACTTGTACTTCTTCTTCTTCTCCTCCCCCATTTTCTTATTCTTCTTCTTCTTCTTCTTCTTCTTCTTCTTCTTCTGCACTTCTTCCATTCTTCTTCATCATCATCTTCCTGTTCATCTTCTTCTTCTTCTTCTTTCTTTTCTTCATCATTCCATTCTTCTTTCTCTTCTTCTTCTTCTTCTTCTACTTTTTCACCTTCTATTTCTTCTTCTTCTTCTTACTCTTATCATTCTCCTTCATCTTTCCCTCAAATCCTTAACCCTTAATCCATAATCCTTAATATTTAATACCTAATACTTACTCTTATCATTCTCCTTCTCCTACGCCTCCTTCTCATTCTTCTCTTCCATATTTTTCTTCCGCTTCTTCTTCTCATTCTTCTTCTTCTTCTTCTTCTTTTTTCTTCTTTCTACTTCATTCTTTCTTCATTTTTTCTTCTTCTTTCTTCATCTATCTCTTTTTCTACCGCTTCTTCTTCTTCCTCTAACGCTTCTTCATCTTCTTCTTCTTGGTCTTCTTCTTCTTCATCTTTATCCTTTTCTTCTACTATTTTTCTTCTTATTCTTCTTCCACTTTCGCTTCTTCTTCTTCTCACTCTTGTCCTTCTCCTTCATCTTTCACTCTAATCCTTAATCCCTAATCCATAATCCTTAATATTTAATACCTAATACGTAATCTTAAATTCTTAATCCCTAATCCTTAATCCATAATTTTCAATCCCTAGTTTCTAATCTTGAATCCTTATCCTCAATTCTTAATCTTAATATCTAATCTCTTATCCCTAATTCATAATCCCTAAAACTTAATCCATAATCCCGAGTTTCTTCTTCTTCTTTTTCTTCTTCTACTTCTTCTTCTTCTTCTTCTTCGACTCCTATTTTTTTACCTCTTTTCCTTCTTTTTCCTCGTCTCCTTCTTCTCTTTGTACTTCTTCTACTTCTAGTTCCTCTTCTTATTCCTCATCTTGCTCTTCTTCTCCTTTCTCTTCTTCTTTTTTCTTCCTCATCTCCTTCTTATTCTTCTTCCACTTTTTCCTCTTCTTCCTCTCCTTCTTCTTCATCTTCTTCCTCTTCTTCTTTTTCTTCCTCATCTTTCTCTTCTTCCTCTTCTTCCTTTACTACTACTACTTCCTCTTCTTCTTTCTCTTCTTCTTCTTTTTCTTCTTCTTCTACTTCTTCTTCCCCTTCTTCTTATTCTTCTTCTTGCCCTTTTTCTTCTTCTTATTCTTATTTTTCCCCATCTTCTTGTTCTTTTTCTTTTTCTTCTTCTTCTTCTTCCTCTTTTTCTTCTTTTTTTTACTTCTTATTCTTCTTCTTCTTCCTCTTCTTCTTCATCTTCTACTACTTCTTCTTCTTCTTCCTCTTGTTCTTCTTCACCTCCTTCTTTCTCATCATCTTCTTCTTCTTCTCTTTCCTCTTCTCCTTCTCCTACACCTCCTTCTCGTTCTTCTATTCCATATTTTCTTCTACTTCTTCTTCTTTTTCTTCTTCTTCTTCATCATCTTTCTTCTTTCTTCTTTCTTCTTTCTTCTTTCTTCATTTTTCTTCTTCATTCATCTTTCTTCTTTCTTCATCTATCTTTTTCTACCTCTTCTTCTTCTTCCTCCTCTACTTCTTCTTCTTCTTCTTCCTCTTAGGCTTCTTCATCTTCTTCTTCTTCTTGCTCTTCTTCTTTTTCATCTCTATCCTTTCCTTCTTCTGTTTTTCTTCTTCTTTTTCTTCCACTTTATCTTCTTCTTCTTCATGTTCATTTTCATCATCATCTTCTTCTTCTTCATGTTCATCTTCATCTTCTTCTTCTTCTTCTTCTTCCACTTCTTATTCTTCTTCTTCTGCTTCTTCTTCTTCTTCTTCTACTTCTTTATCTTCTTCTTCTTATTATTATTCTTCCTCTTCTCTTCTTCTTGTTCTTTCTCTTCTTATTCTTCTTCTCCCTCTTTTGCTTCTTCTTCTTCCTCTCCTTCTTCTTCTTCTTCCTCTTTCTTTTTTTTTTCTTCTTCTTCTTCTTCTTGTACTTCTCCCTTTTCTTCTTATTCTCCTTCTTCTTCTTCTTCTTCTTCTTCTTTGTCTTCTTCTTCATCATCATCATCTTCTTCTTCTTCTACTTCTTCTTCTTCTTTGTGTTCTTCTTCTTCATCTTGTTCTTCTTCTTCTTCTTTGACTTCCACTTTTCTTCTACTTCTTCTCCTTCGTATTCTTCTTCTTGTTCTTCCTTTCTTGTTCAACGTCTTTGTCTTGTTCTTATTCTTCCTCTTCTTCTTCAATTAATTGCAACATTTCTTTCAATTTTGTTCAATTGAAAACTTTAAATAAAATTTTCTTAGATGTATGATGTGTAAAATAATTGAACTCAATTAATGTGTTTTGAATTGTGTTTAATGTGCTATTGCTAACTCGTATTTTGTGGTTCTCTTTTAGCTTCAACGAGAAGTCAGCAATGCCCAAGAAGTTGCAAGAGTAGTTTATGATGCACTGTTTTTCTATACTCTCTCTAAGAATTTTTAGATGCACTGTTTACTTTTTCTAGGGAAATGATCTTTCATTTTTATTATTCTTTTTTATTTTGGAAAATTGAAATCTTCATTTTTCATGCTAGCTATTCTGATATGTTTGGCTCTCAAAACATTTTTTGGGTTTAGAGTGAAAAAGGAAAGAAATAATAACTAGTTTGTCATATTTTTAGAAGTTAGTCGGTGACTCAACTCAAAAGCTTTTTGATGAAGTTGGAGAAAATGCTTTGCACTTTGGCCTTTTAAAAGATTGATTTGAAAATCTTTTAGACATTCCCAAAGACTTCATGAAGATTTTCTCCTTCTTTTTTAAATAACAAAGGTAATTCTTGCATCATTTTATGCTTATTTGTTATCTATGTAATAGATATGGCATATATTGTTGTTCTCTTTGCTGATTTATGTAATTTTTTTCACCCTTAAAATGATGAATTTTGGCATGTCTTTTCAAGCAAAAGTTGGTTTTGGTTGAATCAAGGCCATCATTAACAATTATTGTCCTACTCATGGTTGTTTTCAAAAAATAGATATGTTAAAAGTGAAGCACCTAGCTTGGCAACATCTGAAGAGAAATTGTGCAGTAGATAAGGAAGTTGGTGAATATATTTTTTTTACTCAAAAACTATGTCATGTTATCATTCCTAACTTTGTACTTTGATTTAATCTATTTTGGGGATGTGCCTTTGCAAGTAAATATTCACAACTTTGTTGGATTAATAAAACTATATTTTGAGTTGAGTTACATTTTCCTTGTTATCCCTTTAGCTACTATGTGTTATTTCATAAATCATCAAGATACTTCACAATTATGAGTATGGGTTGCTTATATGGTAATGGAGATGTAAGTCCTCTTTTTACATCAATTCTTACACCTTATTTGAAAGGAAAGGGCTCTTATATTAGCTTGTACTTCTACCTCCAATTTGTGCAACAAAGTTTTTTTTTCTTATTTGCTTAAGAAGATTGGAGACTTGTCTAATTGTTGTGATTAACATCAATATATTGTCAATGGTTACCTTTTGGTTTAATGTAAATGAAAAGTATATAAACCTTCTCTTCCAATAATTTCTATTGTATCACATGGCAAGATTTAATGACCATTCTAGTCCAATTCTTTGCAATGATGGCACTTACCATAGAAAAATTAATCTACTTGATCCATCCACAACCCATACTCGTTGTTTAACTCAATCATTATATAAGGAAATTTATAGGATTTTCCTTGAATAAATCAAGAGTAATCATGCAAGAGAGGTGGGTGGGGGGAGAGTAGAACAAAGATTGTTAGTTGAAGGTTATGCTTCCTTACTTCTAATGCTTGGTTTTAAAACACAAGTATATGAAAATTACTAATGATTCCATAGAATACTACCTAATATATTTTATAATAGAACTCTTATTAGTTGTATAAGGAAACACTTCAAATTAGAATGGTGTTAAATTTATTTAAAAATTTTATAATATTTAATAATTCATAAGATGCTTCTACTTGGTTTAAAAATAGCGTTAATCATTTTTATTAGGTTATTTCTCTATGATTAATTTAGAAAACATCTGATAGAATTTCGTGAGTCTACTTTTTTCTAGATTGTCACTTGGATTGTAGAATTACCTCAAGACCTAGTCCTCTAATCTTTGCTAGATTTCTTGATCGCTTTCTCTTAGAGTTTTTGTATTACCTCTATTTAAGTTTTGTAGTTTTGGTTCTAAAGTTAAATTGCTCAACTTCTTTGCACTTCGTGTGAAATCTCCAACTTTAGAGTGCAATTCTTGAGGAAATCTTTGAAAACCGTTGGTGGAACTTTATGCTTGTTACTTCTTGCATCTTAACCTTTCAAGCTCATCATCTCAAGTGGCTCTATGCTTGATCTTAGTATCTCAAGTTTTGGGCAATCTTCATTGGGTGCTAAACTCTCTTAAGGTTTCTTTGTAACCATTCCTCTTGGGTTACTACCTCTTGTGGCTAGAAGAATTTTTCTTCAAGGTTATTTAAACATACGACAAATGTTGTTGGGGCATGTCAAGACTATATTGTTTACTTATGCTGTTGTTATCTTGATCATTT
Organism: Vanilla planifolia; assembly: GCA_023846275.1. Classification (NCBI taxonomy): domain Eukaryota; kingdom Viridiplantae; phylum Streptophyta; class Magnoliopsida; order Asparagales; family Orchidaceae; genus Vanilla; species Vanilla planifolia. Next base: position 172,175 of record JAIUJO010000329.1, on the reverse strand, counting down.
GTCCGTTTTTAAGGGATTTAAATATCTCTGAATATTTTTTAAGTAGAAATGGATTTGTTGTAGAGTCTTTTGGTTTTTTCCAAAAAGAGAACATTAGATAACGAAACTCAAATTTTCTTCTAACTTATTCTTAATTAGCTGCTTATGGCATTTGTGCATTTTACATGATGTAAAGTGGGACTTCTATCCCTCACATAGGGGTGGTTTAGTATTTCTAAAAATTCATATACTTTGATAATAGAATTTTTGTTCCCATAATAAGGTCAGACATAGGAGATAATAATGCCTCATGAAATTCCTTATCAATTATGAAATGCTCAAGTAATTCTAGGTTCTCTAGATTTATCAGTTTTTGTTTCTCTTTATGGAAATAAGTTTGTCCAATAAAGTTTATCATTGATTTTTTAGGAGTCAAAATAATGTATATCAAATTAGTTTTAACTTTCTTAGCCCCTTATTTATTCTTTAATTATATAAAACCATCCTAGATATCCTAAAAGTTTCTTATTGACATGTCTCTTTTTGTACTGTTGCAAGACGTTCAACCACATCTTGATAGCAATTTGAATTTTTTAAATATTTTTGATAGTCTTTTATACCTTTTATTTGTCTTTATTGGTTGGGTTTATTGAAAAATTGAAGTTGAGTGAGTTTTATGGTAGATATATTAGACACACCTTAGATGGGCTCCAAACAATTGATTTGTGGATGTGTTGATTTTGTGCATATCATGTCTCTTTCTATACTTATGTTGCAAGAGCTTCAACTACATCTTGAAGTGGTTTGAACAATTCAAATATTCTTGATAATTTTTTATACCATGTATTATGTTAATACTTTGACTCTATTTTTTGGGCTTATTTCAAAATCCAAGTTGAATGGGCTCTATGGTAGATATATATTAGGCATACCACCTTGAATGAGCTCTAAATAGTTGAACTTTGGATGGTTTGATTTAATGAAAATTAGGGCACATAATAGATTATGAAAAATGTGTTGCTTTTAACACTTGATATCCTATTTGCACTCTATCTTCTTAAACTAGTATTCTTAATCATAAGAAGAAATTGTGAAATTGTTTTATCATCGATTAGCCTCCAAGAAAATCCATAAAGACGGCCTTCTAGGGTTTATTAGGTATCGGTAGTAGAATGTATAACCCTTACTTTGATTGGTTGGTTTAGTAATGCTTTAGAATTTACTCTCTTGAATGAACTTTTTAATGTCAGATTTCATACATGGTTAATATATTATCTTTTTAGGTTCAAAATAATCTTGTTTAAAAAATTTTTGTCCAATGTATTTGCATGAAATACGATGATTAAATATGATTTTTATGTTATTTGGGATTAATTGTTCAGTTTAAGCATGGTTTTTTGTTGGTGACAAGTGTGTGACATTTTTGTGTCAATAAAGAATGACAGATTTTAAAAATATAGATTTGGAAAATCTCTATACTATAATTCCAAGGCTACTGTTTTGTTGGAATTGGTGGTTTTTTAGGGGTTGAGGACTAAACTCAATATATGAATTTTATATTAAAGTAACAATTGAATGCTAAATGAAAAATAATTTCTTTTAAGTTATATGGTAAGAGACCTATTCTCTTCTACTTGATGTTGTTTGCATCCTTATTGAATAAGGTGGGGAATTGTGGTACAATTGGGTGCTAAAGAAAAAATAAAGTAATAGCTTAAAGAGAAACAATGAGGGAGAGGTTGACATGAAATTAGGGAAAGGTGGAGATTGTGATGAGAATTTAGAAAGGAGAGTCTATCAGGAGTTTCAAGGAAGAGCTTACTAAGGTGAAGAAAGCTTTTGTGTGTGTGCTATTAAAAATCTTTTCTAATAATTTTCATTTGGGACTATTTATTTTTGTACCACTCCATCTAGCAATCTTTTTGGATTTATTCATTGCTTGGTGATTCCAAACTCTAAGGCATGTTTTCATGATCACTTGCTACTTTCTTCAGTCGTAAATATTACATTGGCATTCATTTTTCCTCGTAAGTTTGCAAATAAACCTTGGCATCAACTTTTAAGAGTATTTGTTGTTCTTTAAATTTTGAGGGCATAGATTGACATAGATCAACTTCTTTGATATTCTCCTTTAGGCTTAGACAACCTTAATCTTCTCCTCTTTGAATTGTCGTCATTCAACTTTGGTGGTGATGTATTTTTTGGGTTTTATATTATGTTGCCTTTATCATGATAAGTTATTGCTTTGTAATTAACTATGCAATGCCTTGAATGGTTTGTATTAGCTATGCTACCTATTATTCCAAAGATTGGTAGGAATCTCCACCATGTATTGTTGTTTGTTCATTTTCTTTTGTAAACTTTTAGTCTTGGCCATATATGTCCAAATGATGCTTTAATACCAAATGATTCATCCACAGCATGAACCATTATCAAATGTAGTTGAAAAATAAATAGAATGAATAGAGTGCCTTGAGCAATATTGCACCATCTTAATTTGCTTAATTGGAATTTGTTAAATACTAAAATGCCTTCTGTTCAAAGGAAGCCCAAGAGAGCTTAACCAAGAAAGAAGATAGAATTTGAAGGGTCACTTTTCGAGATGATTGATTATTAGTCAACCCAAAATAACAACAGCAATATAATATAGTATGATTTTTGTATGTCTTTTTCCTTGTCATTCGTGAAAGCTAAAGTTGAGAAAATAATTGCATATAATTGAAGCCTGCTTGCCCTACTTTGATATTCTTATTTGACTACTTTCAGCTTAGTCTCTTTCATATTTTTCTAGCTTAAGCTCTACTAATAGGTATGATGGAAATGACTTGATTTTAAGAAACTTGACTTTTGTATTTTCAAATGATTTGTCATCAAACTTGATGCTTCTTGATTGCCTAAGGAGTGCACTATCAATGAGCCCCACTTCTTCCACATAATATATATGTTCATTATATCTTATTGTTCTAATGATATTTAATTATTGTATATTATTGTGATTCATATCTTACTTTTTTGAGGAGCAAATTAACCATCACATATATATCCACTCATTACTCTCTTCCTATGGGCTATATGACAAACATTACATGTTGATCATTATAGTTGTTAAAGAAAAAATCTTACATGTTGATCATTACATTTGTATTATCCTTAAACGAAAAAACTTATTAATATCAGTTTGAATACCTACTCAATTCTCCCCTTGTCAGATAATAATTTGGTTCTCATAAACTGCTTAATTTCATATTCAATTATGTTATACTTTAAGTGTCTTAAGACCATTCCCAGGAGTGTGTGGCACAATTAAGTCTCTCATTTTAGACCATTTCTATGTCAATAGATTTATGATCAAGAAAATTAAGAAATTCAAGTTTAAGAAGGTATGATATGATGATCTTTGTTTTTATTTCTCTAGTAAAAATACACCACAATTTGGTATTATGTTATACTTTAATCACAACCTTGATTTTTATGGTCTTAATTTTGTATTAGGATATTTTTGAACCCCTCAACAATATATAGTTCTTTAAAGTTAATTTTTGGCATTATTCCTGCACAATCTGAGTATGTTATATGTTGAATATATGTACTATGAACACTGGAATGTGGTCAAGAGCACGTGCATGAGCAAGTCTAGTGGAAGTACATGTGGGATAGTTCAGGTTATTTGGTGGATAATATGGAGATAGAAAACAAGGAAGGAAGAAAGAAAGAAATTGATAAGAGTGAGACCAAAATTTGTTCATGCAAAAAGCTCGTGAATGTAGAAAAACTAGTTTTTCTTGCAAGTCATTCCAAAGGTGGAAACTTAACTTAAAGTAGTACAAATTTAAGCATATGATCTTGATTTAACTTGTGCACAATTCCAAAAATGGATACTAAATAATAAATGCAATTTTGGTTCATGCCATAATAGAATGTCCAAAACCAAATAATGCTATTGAGGTAAGGATCTTCTTGGAGGGATGCTACTAGCTTTGTAATTCATTGAAAACTTCATTGAGATTGTCATACCATTGTGTGTACTAACAAAAGTGCAATTGAAGTTTAAGAGAAAAAATCATACACTTCCTCCTACTAAAGATAAAATTGTGGGCACACGTTTGATTTTCATTGTTTATAACTTTCTTTTAAGATTGCATGACATGTGTCAAGCCATGCAATTAGCATCTTGTTAATGGTTTGAGGACACCTTCAAGCATGTTATTTCGTGCTACTACAAGAACCTCAATGAAACTCATGGTCGTACAACAAGGAGATTTTAGCATTGGTTGTAGAAACTAGATTTGATATGCAAGAAACATTGGTTATCGTTTTTTTGAATGAAACATTTCACATTTTGATAGACAACCACTCCAATACTTGTAGAATCTAGTAAGTTTCAAAAGGCATGACACATTAAGAACATGACCTATCTATAACAATTCAACATTATCATCACATATAGGAAAGGTGCTTGAAGCTTTCATTTGAAACATACAGTAAGAAACTTTTTTTTTAGGTTTTGTGAAGTGGGTCTAACTAAAGATGAACAAGGAGTATTTGTTGAGAGATAATGAGGATATTGACTTTAATAGGGATTGGTCAAATGTGAAAACAATGAAAGCAATCTAATTTTCACTTAGGTGAAGGCCGTCTCTATTAAGGGACACAACACTGCATGCCTTGTAATGGGGATTAGTTGAGATTGATTCAAGAAGCTCATACTTCAATGGTTGTTGGTTGCTTTTGAATGAAAAAAATACTATCCTGATACAACAAATTGAACTTGTATTGTTCTAATAAGAAATTAGAATTTGAGAAATTTGTGCAATGATATGTTGTTTATAGTATCATAAATAGGACCATTCATGACATTTTAAAGGATAAGATGAAATTCTCTTCTATGTGTAATTTTCTTGTAACATGTTAAGCCACGATTCTAGTGGTTGAAGACTATTCAATATGTAATTTTGGATTTAGTCCTTAAAGCCCATTCAATTCAAAGTTCCAAATTGACACAATTAAAAGTATCAAGGGATTAGTGCAACATAGTTCACAATAGTTTCACTAAGATTTGAAAGATACACCTAAAGGTTGATGGAAAAGCAACAAAACAATAATTGGCAAAGGTATAATAGGCATTGAGTGGAATATAGTTTCAAGGTTAGGGATATTGTATGGCTTCATATCAATTAGAACATTTAAAGGGTCGGGGAAGGAACCTCAATGGCAATGTCGAACGACCCATTTTGTGTTTAAGAAGGTTAAAGACTATGTTTGCTTGTGTATTCTTTCTCCATATATGGAGATCGATTTAGAAGTTTGTTTTGAAAGATCAAATAGTTGTTGTCAAACCTTCGAACATTGCATTTGAATCCAATATAGTGGTGCAACCTCTTAATATTGTGTTGGAGTGCAGTGCAATCCCATTTTAGAAACTTCATTTCATGACCAAACTAGTTGCTAAGACTACTGAATTATGAAGGATGTCACAGACGTGGCCTTGGAAGATTTCTAATGAGGGACGAAAGAACTAAAAGAAGCGATTGTGACGATAGTATTTGAAGTGAAGAATCATATTTTTCTCATTTATTCATTATTAAGAATACAAAATAGTTTATTGTGGATTATTCTTTCTAGTCCTAATTTAAAAAGAATGCTTTCTAAATAATAATATATAAAAAAATATAATTTGGTAGTATCTTATCCAAACTTTTATGTACAATCATAAATTTTAGTGACAAATTTAATAAAGAATTATAGGCTTTATTGTAACTAAGAATACTAATTAAGTTTAGAATAATGTAGATGTCTCTACAACCTTATATGATAAAGCTGATTTTGGTTAGTATAGAATAAGCCAAAGAACAATAATATCTCAACATGATACATTATGCTGTGATGTTATGTTATCAAATTGAAACAAGCTATAATACTTTATAGTTCAAGGAAAAACCAAGCTAAAGCTAATGAGCTTATAGCATCTTTGATAGAAAAATGTGAGTGATCATTAGATGATATTTTAGATAGAGAATTATTAGATAAGGAGTCACTCCTTTTATAATTCCAAGGGGATAATTCTATGAATGTTCTTACATTTGGAGGATAGAAAATGTATCAAAGCTATATATATCGAAACATAGTTTTATAATGTAAATGTGTCTTTTAAATAAATTTTTTTTAACTAATATAAAAGAAACAAAAAGGTACACTACCTTTATAAAAAGTGAATGTCTCCAAATATTGTGGTGCTGTCATGATACTTTTTATAACACAATGTGGTACGAGTTGAATCATCAAAACTAGGTGAGCTTATGACACCAAGGGTTAAAGATGACAATGAATGATTATTGAGTGATGTCTAAAAGGTGGAATCTCTAAACAAAACAGGATTCTTAGCTTTTTTTTGGTGCTAGAGGACAATAGTTCTCATTCCCAAATAACAAATGAAGAGACAAATTCTAAATTACACATATAACAACATAGTTTTAGGTACAAGATACTTTTTAGGATAAAATATTGTTTTATTGTATGAATGTTCTTACATTTGGAGGATAGAAAATGTATCAAAGCTATATATATAGAAACGTAGTTTTATAATGTAAATATGTCTTTTAAATACAAAATTTTTTTGACTAATATAAGAGAACAAAAAAGGTACACTACCATTATAAAGAATTATTGTCTCCAAATATTGTAGTGCTGTCATGATACTTTTTGTAACTCAATGTGGTACGAGTTGAATCAAGCAAAATTGGGTGGGCTTATGACACCATGGGTTAAAGATGACAATGATTGATTATGGAGTGATGTCTAAAAGGTGGAATCTCTAAACAAAACATGATTCTTAGCTTTTTTTGGTGCTAGAAGACAATAGTTCTCATTCTCACATAACAAATGAAGAGAAAAATTCTAAATTACATATATAACACCATAGTTTTAAGGTACAAGATAGTTTTTAGGATAAAATATTGTTCTATTGATATGAAACAATGAAGGAGAAATAATATCATAAAATAGTAAGGTTAGGTTATAACAAAAAAATATTATAACATAACAAAATCTTGGATCTTAACTTGGTTACAATTTTAATTCATATTTATTGTTGTTAACTTATAAGTGATATTTATGGAGGCAATTGTCATTATGGTTATCCTCATACATTATTCCATGTCTATAGTGGCATGAATGTGCACTAGTTAACTTTGCAAGTGATGTTCTAAGGGGTATTGAAGTCAAAAAAACTTATGAAATGTATTCAAAGGAATCTATCCTAGCCAACTAGTTCATGAGAACTTTGTCTTTCCTTGTAACTCCCTTTCTCTAGGAAAGTGTTGCATTACCCTTCTTTTACTTAAGAGGGAATTCCATGAATAAAATATCACCAAGACTTGAAGCCTATGAAGCCTCCATTGTTTGAGCGGTGCCATTATTTTACTTTGAGTAAAACATCAAAAAAATACGTAAAACAATTTTATTCTTCTCTTCAAATATTCAATACAAATCTAGTATGAACAAGTTGGAGTATAGATGGATTATATACTTCACTCAAAAGTTATTTTAAATTAAGCAAAGTGTGAGGAAGAAATTTTCATGAGTGGAAATACTTGTCCAAGATATCATATCGACCTATGATAGGAATCATACACATCATTTTATGTATAAGGCTTGACCATAAATATATAGTTTGTTTTGTTACCCATATCAAAAACATTGGCAAAGGGTTGAATAGGTTCTTATGTATATGACGTAATCTCATAGTACTCTAATGTTACATAAATTGTAGTTAAAAATGTGATATTCATATTTCGAAGAGTGCCTTTGGATACATATACTAGTTGTGTAGTAGTACTTAGCTAAATGCCTCAACTTCAGAATATGTGGCTCTCTCCATAGCCAAATTCGAATCCTCATCTTCTCAAAGGCATGTGATGAGATCACATGATTTAAAAAATCTTCTAAGGGAAAAGGAAAAGTATGATTTTTGTTATATTCAATGATTGTGGAATTGCAATTTATCTTGTAAAGAACTTTGCTCATATAATTCAAGTTCCTTGACATCAGGCTATTTATTGATGCGGTATTATTAAAATTCTTATTATAGATATTTAAATAGACATGCTAATAAGGTGAGCACTATTAACAAGCTAATTACAGGCATTACTCTATTGAGTTTTCAAGAAAATGATGAGAAAGAAAGATGCACAAAATGGGTTAAAATTTTGAAGAGATTACCTATTTAGATGTCCAAGACTCAATTATTCCACTAAAAGAAAATTAAGATGTTGAGTCTGATTAAGTCCACTGTGGATGCATATGAAGTTCAGTAGATCATATGTAATAAGTTGTATATAAGCCTGTAGGATTTCAAAATCACAGGTAAAAGTAATGTGAACTATACAAATCTACTAGAAAATAGAAGCTTGAGAATTGAATCATATTTTTCTCACTAGCTGAAGGCCAATTGATGTAGACATGTAGAACAAGTATCTGTTGTCCTTATTTTTGATATGTAAGTGGATGGTGGCACGTGACTCAGAGGCCTATAAAGGGTCAAATAACCTATCAAAAGTTTTGTGAAATCAAATGGAATATTTAAAGCAACTTGCAATCTATATTATGCTTTATAAGCTACCATGATATTAAGGATGTGAGTCAATTGTTGGGAGGGAAAGCTTAGAGCAAAAGTGATAAAAGTGATGTTTCTTTTTACAACGATCTATTTGAGTTCTAATGAAGATGTTTGTAAGTATGAAAATGAGTTTTTATATTCTTTTGAATTTGGAATTTTCATGTGAAATTGTCTATTTTACTATTCATGTATGTTTTTCATTATTGTAATTTGTAAAGTTGGTTATTATCACTTCAATAGGGTGAAACAAATAGTAGATCAATTAATCATCTATTTGAGAAGTTAGCTATTATTTATAAAGTTCTGTTAGGAGTTTTACAGAAGTGTTGCTTTGAACATGCCCCTTTTTAAGTGACCTAGATACGGCTTTGAACATGCTTGTTAATTCCTTCTTTACTTTCTCCCTTTTTCCTATTTGCCCATCTCTCCCCTCTTTTGTGTCACTTTAAACCATTCCTTCCTTTTTCTAAATTTATTTTTCAATCTAGTTGTTTAGTAAGTCTTTCTAAACAAAGCTAATTGCAAATATTTTGAGGAATGTCTTATATAGAAATTCATTTTTCAAGATCATGTCTATTTAAATTAAAATATTTTGTGGAATATCTTATATTATTATAATTTTTTGTTAATATTTATGCATCAAAATATTTATCATTATCATGTGATAAAGATTATCTAATTCATTATGCAAAATGATGATATGTGATTTTATTAATAATAGATAATTTAAATTGTTTATTTTGATAATCTAATTGCCTACTTAGTGAATAATTTTTAAGTTGAAAATTGATTAATAAAAAATGATCATTTTTATTTAATCAAGTTAAACAAAGCTTTTTTTAAGAATTATTTATCAATATTAAGTAAATATAGATTAACACTAAAATAAGATAAATTGAATCGTTATTGTATACTAAAATTAAAGCAATGTAAAGGCCACACAAATTAAAATTTAAGGTTACATAGTAATATAAGCAAATCAAATTTAAACATTTCAACAAATGGCATAAATTGTATAAAAAAGTAATTTCTAAGTTACTATGGTGAGTGAGTATAATATTATCAATTAACAAATTAGGTACAAATCAAACTATCTAACAAAACTTACTACAACCCAGTGAAATAAAATATTTGAAAATTTTAAATGAAAACTTAATTGGGTAGGACTCATCAAGGTGTGCCCCATGACCATTATTTCATCTTGATTAGAGTTCATTGAGATTTTTTTTGAATTAAAAAAATAAATATGCAAAAAAATGATAAATAATTATTTTAATATTTAGTAAATATATATTAAATTTTTTATAAGATTAATTAAAAATAATAATATAATAAAATCGAAGATAAGTTATGGTCACATTGAACAATATTTAGAGTTACATAGTAATATATCAAAATAAATAAAAAAAATTTCAATGACATAAAGTGTAAGTGAAGGTTACAATTGAGGAGATTAAGAAATTTGAACATAAAAACTTGCAATGTGAAATGTGGTAAAAATCAAATTGTCTTTAAAATCTTGCATAAACAAAAAAAATAAATGTTTTTAAATAAATATAAATAAAAATTTAATAATTATTATAACATAAAGTAAATATAAATGAAAGATGAAGTGATATAAATTTAGGTAATATAAAATAATATAATAAAAGAAATATAAAAGTAACAAAAGAGTAGACTTGGAATTTCATTATAACATAACATCATCAAAGTGAGAAATTTGAAAAAGAGATAATTTATTTAACAAATCTACATCCCAAATAAATAATGGAATCAAGTGTAACATCCTTAATCACGAAATCATATGTAGATCAAAATATCTCACATGACATAAGAAATTTTTTAATTTTATTAATCTTATTGGGATAGGTTTAGTGACATTTGTTTCTTTTTAGTCAGACCACATTTAGAGTTATTATTAATTTTCATCTTAAATAATTATAAATGGCTACTTTATTATTAGGTAAATAAATTTTCAAGCATAGATTTACTTTATGTAAAAAATTAATATAACTACTCAAAGTGATGTAAAGATCACAAACGATGCGATTTAAGATTATATACTAATATAGAAAAAATAAATAACAAATTTAAATAAATTAAATACATTATGATAGAAATGTTTATTCAAAGATACTAAGGAGATAGAGTGTAGCGTCATAAATTATCAAATCTTACACAAATAAAAATCTATCATAAGGTGTGGGAAAACTTAGGTAAATAAAAAATTTAAAACTATAAGAATGAATATTTAATTTTATCGAGCTTAATGAGATGGGTCAGCTGTAACAAATATACTAATGAAAGCATAATTCACTAAGCAGAATGCTAAATTCTAATATACTAAAATAAGAAAAATGAAGTCAGAATGCTAAATTCTAATATACTAATGAAAGCAACTATAACAACTTCCATCATGAAATACTATCTAAATAAAAATATCTCATTAAGCATAAAGTCATGAAAAATAAAATATTAAAAAATAATAACATTGAGTATTTAAATTGAGAGAGCTCATCGAGATGATTCAAATAACATTTGTTCCCTCCATCAGACCTTGTTTGAAATTACTTTAAATTACATAAAAAGTTAAACATAAATAATAATAAATTATTATTTTAATTTTAAGTAAATATATCATAAAACTAAAATATAATAAATTATTTGAAAATAATGTAACCAAATCAAAGTCTTGCAAATATCAAAGAAGGTTAGAACAAGAGTTTCGTAGTAATATATGAAAATGAAACAAAAATTTTTGAAGAAATTAGATAAATTATATTTGAATGTTGCATTCCAATATATTACAAAGTTTAGATGGCAAAATTCTTAATAATGAAATTAATTTTAAGATCAAATAAAAATATCTCTTAAAATATGTAAACATCCATAAAAAAAATATTTAAAACAAATATATAAAAATAAATATTTAATTAATAGAGCTTATTGATTCAATATAATATAACCAAATTAAATAAAGGTAACAGTTTTAGAAGAGGACAATTATAATTTCATAGAAATATTGCGAATTCTAAATGAGAAATTTGAAGAAATGAGTTTATTGCATCGAAAAGTTGAATTACAAGTTATTTAATAAGTCAAATATATTATTTTTTATCTTCAAATAAGGAACAAATTTGTATGTATTATTAACCACACTAAAACACATGGAAATAAATATTAATAGAAAAAAGTGGATATTTAGCCAATAAAGTTAATGAAATTATGCAAAATTGTTTTACTTTCCTCTCCAATTACAATAGTTTGCATTTACTGAGAGAGAAAAATAATAAAAAATCAATATTTTGATGTTAACTAACTATATGTAAAAATTGAAATGAGATACGTTGAAACAATATAATACAATGAAATAAAAATAATTTAAAAGTCAAAAAAACGAAATATTAGAATTTCAACATAATATAAAAAATATAAAGAACCAAATTTGAAAAAAAATAAATTATTTGCAAAATTTACATTTCTAGATACTAAGGAGATCGAGTGTAACATCGTAGATTGTTAAATCAAGTGCGAATCAAAATATTTTGCAAAACATGATTATAAGAAATCAAATTTTTAATAACAACAAAATAAATATTTTTATTGGATAGAGTTCAATAAGTCGAGTCCAATGACATTTATTTTTTTCTAAATGAGGCGTCGTTAAAGATTATGTTTTATTTACAAAGTTAATAAGCATAACAAATAGTAAATTATTATTTTAAAATTAAGTTGATATATATTTGAATTGGTTATATTATATTTCTTCAACTTATCTCATTTTAGATTTAATATATATATAAAATGAGATAAGTTGAAGAAATATAATATAACCAATTCAAATGTAGGTAGAAGTCATAGAAGTAAAAATTTAGTGTTAAATAGTGATATAGAAAAATCAAAGCATATGATTTCAAGAAAATAGAAAAATTATAGGAGAATGTTTGATTCCAAGAGATATAGGAGATCAAACGTAGGATTCTTTAATGACAAATCTAGTATAAATCAATATAACATATAGATCTTATCAAAGCTATTGAAAAATAAAATATTTAAAGGTGTAAAATATGAAAATATAAAAATAAATATTTTATTAATTACATCTCATCAAAGTGTGCTTCGTGATATTTTTTGCTTTATTAGACAGAATTAAGAATTATTGTGAATTATGAAATTAGTTAAACATAAACAATAATGAATTATTAATTTAATAAATTTATAGTCATTCAAAAGTGGGGTATTGAGTTGAAACAAATGTCATTCGACATATCTCAACGAGCCCAATCTAATTCAATATTCATTTTTTAAAAAATTTTATTTTCAATAATTATGGCATATTTTGACACATTTTAATTTGTACGTTATTCCACTTTTGAAGATGTTATACTCGATCTCTTAATAATCATGGAATGAAATATTCCCATACCTTTTTTCTTAGTTCTGTATATCTTTTGCAAATATTTGTTATATTACATTCAAATTAAAATTATACTCTTGTGTGACCCTTATATCACTAATATTTGGTTATACTATATTGTTACATTTTTTTGTTTTCAACTTTATTTACTTCATATTGAAAAAATAATTTGTTGTTATTTATTCTTATTTAATTTAGTATTCATAATAATTCAAAATGAGTTCCAGTCAAGATGTGACAAACATCTTAGACTACTATCAATGAGCCCTATCCACAAAATATTTATTTCTATATTTTTAAATATTCTATTTTTTTTATTTTAGTACAATTTGCATGACATTCAATTTCTACTAGATTTTATGATCAAGTATTTTACGCTTGATCTCTTTAGAACACAACTTTCGTGTATTTTTTCAACTTTTATGTTTTTAATTATTTTAGTATGCTCTGTAAGAAACTCTAATTTATAGCTAATTTGGTGAATGAGGATGTTATACATCATCCCTTTGGTATTTTTCGAATGCAACTTTCATGTAACCATTTTGTCATTCTTCAATTTGGTTATATTATTATAAAATTCAAATTCTCCACTTAAGTGACCTTTCAAAACTTTTTATTTTGTTATATTATTTATTTGATTTAATCAAGTTTTTTTAAAATATATTTACTTAATATTATAAAAACGATTTTCTATTATTTATGTTTATTGACTTTCTTAATTAGTAATAATTCTTGAAAAATTTTTTATTGAGATAAAAAATTATTGTTGGACTTCCTCCTATGAGCCTTATATTATGAAATATTCATTTTTTATAACGTTAAATATTTATTAAAGCATTTTCTCATGAGTTATTTTGATTCATTAATTATTTGATGAATGACGATGGTATGATTCATCACCATTGTATCATGGAATATAACTTTCCTATGCAATTTATTTTACTTTTTAAAATTTTTTTTCTTTCATTTGATTATATTCCTTGCTAACTGTACATCGCCTCTTATATGTCATTTACAAAATTTCGTTTGGGCATGTTACATTAAGTAAATTTATCATATTTTATACTTTATTATAATTATTTTTAGTATTAAAATAATTATGTTTTATTATTTATTCTTATTTAATTTTTTAATTTTGAGTTATTATAGAAAACGTCTAATCAAGGGGAAAAACTTGATTAGACTCCACTAAATGAGTTATATCCTATTAAGTACTATTTTCAATATTTAAAAAACTATTTTTTAAACATTTTGACACATTTTATGTGTTAGTTTATTCACAACTAAATTGATGATTAAGAATGTTATCCTAAATTTGCTTAGTGTCATAGAGTGGAAATTCCTTACACACTTTATCTCATTTTTTCAAATGTTTTACTTTGTTTTTGTTATATTACATTACAACACCAATTGTCCACCCAAGTAATCTTTACATTGCTTTCATCTGATTATACTACATTGATTTAATTTACCTTATTTCAACTTTAATATATATTTGCATAGTATTCAAGTTATTATTTGTTATTAATTATTCTTTTCACTATTAACTTATGTGTGTTCTATAAGATGTCTAATTGAGAATAAGTAAACAAAAAAAATCATATTCAGAATATTACACATTACCTTGTTATAATCCTAGAGTCCAATTTTCTCCTAAAATGTATCTCATTTCTTAAAACCTTTTACTTTGATTTAGCCATAATTATGTGAACTCCAAATCACCACTTTTATCTCTACATCACTTTCACTTGGTTAGGATATATTGCTTCCACTTATATCATTTTAAGTTTATTATACATTTATACAATATTAAAATTATAATGCATTGTTATAGTATGATTATTTATTTTTGCAATTTGCAGTAACTACTAGTGAGGTCTGACCATGACGAAATAGACTTTGTTAGATTCCATTCGAACAAATTTTAATGATCAAATGTATTAAACTAGATTCCCTTTCTATCTTGTAACTAACTTTTTTTTATTATTGTTCTTTTTTCATTAAATGTTTCACTTTAACTTGGTTATATTACTACAAAACTCTCATTCTCCTCTAGTGTGACTTCAATACTCAATGGAATATGCTATAGTATATTATTTATTTGATCTCATTTAAATTTTAGGATATATTTCTTTAATATTAAAATAATAATTTATTATTTTTTCATTTATATTATTTTTTTAATTTATATAATATTAAACTCAGTTTGATAAAGATAAAATGTGTGTCATTAGAGTCATTCTAACAAGCTCTGTATAAGCTTCTAGTATTATTACACATTCTATGAGAAAATTTGATTTATACTTGACTTGACAACCAACAATTTGTCTCGATCACCTTAGTTTCTTGTAATTCAACTTTCCAATATAACTCATCTAATTTCATCAAATTGTATGGCATTGATTTCTTTAAATTATAACACTTTAGATTTGGTTATATTACATAGTTGGAATTCACATGGTTTTGAAAATAATATATAATTTCCATAATTAAATAATAATGTATTATTATTTATTCTCATTTACATTAATATTTCAAAGTTATTCTAAATGAGATATGATTATGACAAAATAAATATCATTAGACTTAACTCCATGAGCTCTAAAAAATTATTTATTAATTTTTTTTATTTTTGCATGCTTTACAAGGAATTTAGATTCATGCATGATTTATTGGTCGACGATGTTCCACTCAATTTCCATTGTATCTTGGAATTCAACCTTATTGTTTAATTTATCTAATTTCATTAAAGTTTTTACTTTAATTTAGATATTTTACAATATAATTCTAAATCTACTATTATGACACTTTTCATCACTTTGATTTTGTTTATTATATTAAATTAATTTATATCATTTTAGCTTTAATATATATATATATATATATTTAATTTTAAAATAATTATTTGTTATTTTTTGTGAAAATTTACTTTGATAACTTATACTTGTTATAATCAAGATCAAATTAGATGAAATAGACATTGTTGCACTTGTCTTGAAGAGCCGTATCAATTTAAAAATTCATTGTTTTTATTTTTTTAACAATTTTTCTTTATGATTTTTGTTCTACTTTTCAGATATTTTAATTCATATGTAATTTAATGATTTAGGACAATACACTTGAGCTTTTAGTAACTTATAATACAAGATTGTTATTAAATTTATTTTAATTTTTAAAATGTGTTTCTTTATCATTGTTATAATATTACTAAGAAACTATAATTCATCTCTGATGTAGCCTTAACATTGCTTTGAATTGATCCAACCACAACATTATTATACTTTAAATTAATTTTTAAATAATATTTCATTATTATTTGTGGTTTTTTAACTTAGAAATTTGTAGAAATTTTGAGTTAGGTTTGATCGAGATGAAACAAACATATTTGAAATTATCTCGATGAATTAAATCAAACTTTGTATTCATTTTTATATCTTAAATATTTCATTTTCTAAGAATTTAACATGATTTAATAGACATTTTGATTTGAATCTGATGTGATGATTAATGATGATATTCTTGATCTCCTTAATATCTTGGACTATGATTTTCTCATAAAACATAAATGGTTATATCTCCTTCTGACTCTAAATCTTCACTCATGTGACTTTTACATATCTTTGATTTGGTTGCATTATATTTATTCAATTGATTACTTCTCTACTTCTTGTATATTCACTTAATCTTTAAATAATAATTTATTATTATTTTATTTATTTAATTTTATAATGCAAAGAAATTTTAATAAAAATGGAGCTCTAATCTAGATGAAATGGATGTTGTTAGTTTGTACCTTATGAAATGATTAAATACTTATTTATTTATGTTTAAAAATTAATTTTTTTACATTATTTTACTTTTTATGAAATTAACACACTTTACAAGACATTTTTGGTTTGTACCACATTTGATGTTCAGAGACATTACACTTGATCATCTTAGTATTTTGGAATGCAACTTATGCAAAAAGTTTATCTCATTTCGAAAAAGTATGCTTTAATTGTATTATATTTCTATATAACTCAAAATCTACTCTCATGTGACCTTTATATTGTGTTGAATTTTGTGTGTTACAAAACTTAAATTTATTATTTTTAGATTTAATATATATACATAGTATTTGACTAAAATTTTATTATTACTTTTGATTTTTAATTCTTTATTTTTTATAATTCTAAATAGGGTTTGATCAAGATCAATAAAATTTTATTAGAATCATCTCAATCAGTTTTATACAACTAAATGTTAATTTTTTAGTCTCTTTGTTCATAATAATTTATTGATTAGGGATGTTGTATTTGATTTGTTTAGTATCTTATAATGCAAATATCTCACACAATCTATCAAAGTTCATCAAAGAATTTTGTTTTGGTTATATTACTACTAAACTCTAATTTTTCTCTTTATGATCTCATCATTTTTATTTTGTTGCATTACATTACTTCTATTTTCCTAATTATAGGTTTGATTATGTTTTCTTAATATTAAAGTGAAACTTTTTATTTATTATATTTATTTACTTTAGTAATTCACAAGAAGTCCAAATAATGTCTTATTAGTTTTATGATATATACTTTTCAATATTAAATTAATAAGTTGTTAGTTGTTTTTATGTACTTCAGAGATCAAAGAATCATCACTGAACTAGTATTAATGAGCTTTTTCTAATTAATATTTATTTTGATTACATTAAATAATTTATTTTAAAAGGTTTTGAGTTATTTGTAAGATATCTTGATTCATACCTATTTTTACAATTGACGATGTTTTGCTCAATCTCCAAAACATGATGAAAAGTGACTTTCATTAAAGTTTAGCTCCTTTCTTCAATTATTTTTTCATTTTGTTATATTCTCATACAACTCAAAATCTCATCTCATGTACCATTATATCAATTTGATTTAGTTATATTAAATGGCTTCAATTTATCATATTTGATCTTTAATATATATTTTTCTTAAATTAAAAAATAATTTATTACTATTGATGTTTATTCAATTTTGTAGGATGTTATTACTCAAAATGAGGTTGAATCATGATGTAAAAGACATCATTAAGCCATTAATGACAAGATCAATCCAATAGAATATTTATATTAACATTTTTAAAAGGTTTTTCATATTTTTACATATTTTGTGTGATAATTAAGATCATACCTTTTTTTATTATCAAGGAGTTCTTACTTAATCTTGTAATTCCTTGGAATGAAGCTTTGTCATGCAATTAATTTCATTTGTTAATTGTTTTTACTTTGATTTAGTTATATAGAATAAAACACAAATTCTCCTCTTATGTGGCTTTAAAATAACTTTATTTTAATTATATTTCATTATTCAATTAATCTAATTTTTATTTTATTATATGTTTTATTAATATTAGAATAATAAAATGTTATTATTTAAGAATTTTTTATTTGTTAAGTTCATATCATTCCAAAGAATGCCTAGTTATGATGAAATAAATGACAATGGATGTATCTTGAAAAGCCCTATCAAACTAAGTATTAATTTTTATATTTTTAAATTTCCTTTTTTTAAAAGACTTAGAATGCTTCAATAAATATTTTGATTAATATTCGATTTGAAAATGGAAGATGCTACTCTTGGTCACAATAATATCTTGGAATGCAACATTTCGATATATTGTTTTTAATTTCTTCTAATTTTTTGCTTGATTTTGTTATATTATTAACTAGTTAAAAATCATCTCTTATTTAACACTAAATTTCTTTGATTAGGTTATAGTATATTACTATAATTTATAAATTTTAATCTTCAGTATAAATTTAGAAAATATTAAAAACATAATATGTTCTTCTTTGTATTTTTAGCTCTATAGTTTACAGAAATCTTTTGACCATCTTGAAGTGCACTATCCATTTAAAAATTTATTTTCACATTTTTTAATTATTTCTTTGCTTCTTGCTAGCTACATGAACTTTTTGATTTTTATGTACTTTGATAAGGAAAGATGTTGCCTTTCAAGCCTTTGCAAATTCCTTATAAAATTCGTCTAATTTCATTAAATGTATCATCTTTATTTTGTTATATTAGTATTAAACTATAAATTTGCATTTGTTTTACTTTTACATTATTAAGATTTTTTTTATATTTCATTGCTTTAATTTATCTCATTTTACTTTGTTAATTCCAAATGAGATCATATGGAGTCAAAATAGACATTATTGCATTTGGCTCGATGGGTCTGTCTAACTAATTATTCATTTTATTATTTTTCAATGTTTAGATTTTTATAAGTCTTTCTTACTTTCACATATATTTTGATTCGTAGCAGACTTGATGTTTGAGGATGATATGCTTTATCTTCTTAGATTCTTAAAAAACAAATATTCACATATAATTTATATATTTTATTCAACTTTTTTTTGGTATTTAACATTATTATTATGAAAATATAATTCTCTTCTTATGTGACCTTTACATTACTTTTATTTTGTTATATTACAATGCTTTAATTTATCATATTTTAGTTTCAATACTTGCAAATGATGTTCAATGAGGTAAAATAATTGTTTGTAATATTGTCTCCAAAGTCTCTATCAAATTTAACGTTTATTTTTTTATCTTCTTTTTGATATTTTATTTTTGAGGGATTTTGAACACTTTATAAGAAATTTTGACTGATGCCTAATTTGAAGATTCAAGATGCTACAGTCAATCTTTTCATTATCTTGGAAAGCAATCTTCTTAAAAAATTTATCTCATTTCATCTAATTTTTTATTTTTGATGGGTTATACAACTATGTAACTCTAAATTTAATTTCACATGGCCATCACATTCAATTGAGTTGGTTTTATTTAACTACTTCAAGAATCCATTTTTTCTTTTATTATTACTTAATATTAAAATAATGATTTATAATTATTTATGATTTTTTAATTTTGTAATTTATATTACTCAATGTGAGTTCTAATATAATAAAAAATAACATCATCGAACTTTATAAATTTAGATGTTTGATTTTCGTATTATTTTGCTAGATTTATAAGATATTTCAACTCTTGCCTAACAAGATTGAGGATGCTATTCTAGATCTCCTTTGCATCCTAAAATGTAATTTTGTATTAGAATTTTTCACATTTCTTGAAATTTTTTACAATGATTTTATTATAATACAATTTAATCCTTATTTCTCCCTTAAGTGGCCTTTGTATTTCTTTGATTTCATTAAATTACATTGGCTTAATTTATCCCATTTCAAATATAATATATACTCACATAACATTAAAATAATACTTTATTTATTTATGTTTTTTTAGTTTGTTAATCCTTAATAATTCTAAACAATGTCCAATAGACACGAACATTTTAAATAGTTTTTTTTAAATAGTTTGGTTTAATTTTTTGCATTCTTTGTGACACATTTTTGTGCAAACTAGATTTGATTGTTGAGGATGTTATAATAAAACACTTATTCAAGTCTTATGTGACCTTTACATTGCTATTATTTTTTTTATTACAATGCTATAGTTTATGAAATTTCTAATTTAACATATATTATCATAACATTAAAAATATAATTTATTATTATCTATGCTTATTTAATTTTGTAATTAGTAGTAATTGCAAGTTATTTTTTATTGGCACAAAATTAACATTCTTGGACTTGACTCAATAAGCTCTATATATTTAAATTTTTATTTTTATAATTTTACATATTTTCTCTAAGGTTTTACAAAGTTTTACAAGTCATTTTGATTCATACCATATTTAACGATTGAGAATGTTTCACTTTGATATACTTAATATATTGAATTGCCACTTTCCCACATAATTTATTTCATTTCTTCAAACAAAACATTTTATTTGGTTGTTTTACTATGAAACTCTAATTCTTCTCATTTGTGATTAGGACAGTACTCTAATTTTGTTTGATTACATTCCTCAATTTGTTCTTTCTTAATTTCATAATTCACAATAATTAAAAATGATTTCTAATCGAGATAGAGCAAAGGTTATTAGAAACATTGACAAGATTTATGAAATGAAATATTTATTTTATTACTTTACAAATTTTAATTCATAGTAAATTTAGTATTTTTAATAAGATATTTTGTTTCATACCTGAATTTTATCTAATGTCACCCTTACATTGCTTCTGTTTAGTTAGAATACATTGTTATTAGATATATCAATTTAGGATTAATATATATTTAATTAATATTCAAATAGTAATATTTTATTATTTATAATTATTTTCTTCAGTAATTCATATCAAATCCCATCGAGGTTCTATTGAGAAGAAATATAAACATCGTTAGACACAACTCAACGTGTTTTATCCAATACCAATTCATTTTAAATTTCTAAATATTCTATTGCCAAAGATTTTTGCATGCTTTACTATACCATATTATTTGTACTTAACTTGACATTCGACCATGTCACACTCGAACACATTACTTTCTTTGATTGCAATTTTCTCGTACATTTTATCACAAGTTTTCAAATGTTTCTCTATGATTTGGTTCTATTACTATAAAAGAAAACATTTTCTCCCATGTAACATTTAAATCATCTTGAATTTGTTATATTATATTGTTTTAATTTATAATTTTTCAAATATAATGAATAATTTACTATTGTTTATGCTTAGTCATTTTTTGTAATTCATGGCCATTACAAAAAAAGTTTGATCAAAGAAAGAAAACATTGTATTGTTTGCTTACTAGGCTCTATCAAATTAATATTTTATATTTTTAAATATATTATTCTTTATAATTTGGGCAAACATCATAAGATATCTTAATTAGTGCATGACTTGATAGTAAAAGATTTATATTCAAAATACTTAGTTTCTTTGAATGCAATTTTCTTGTACAATTTATCCCACTTTTTAAATTTTTTACTTTCATTTGGTTGTATTATTATGTAATCATATGTCATGTTTGTGTAACATTAACATCGCTTGAATTCTGATATATTACATTGTTTAAATTTATCATATTTTTTTCAAATATATTTACTTAATATTAAAAACTTTATTATTATTTATGATTATTGTTTTTGATAATTCATAGTAATTCTAATGAAGATCTATTTGAGATAAAACAAACATCATTCGACAAATCATGATCAGATTTATGTAATTAAATATTCATTCCCGAAAGAATTTTTCTTATATTTTTCTATGCATTAGGAGAAATTTTGATTCATACCTTATTTGGCCATTAAGTATATCTCACTCCATCAATATAACAACTTGGGATGCACTTTATCATTTAATTTTGCCTTTTTCTAAAAATTGTATTTTAATTTTATTGTATTACTATTAAACTCTAATTCTTCTCTGATCTACCCTTTATACCACTTTGATTTGTTTATATTTCATTAGCTCAATTATTGTCATTTTACCTTAATAACATTTACTTCATATTAAAAATAACACACAATTATTTATAGTCATTTACTTTAATAAGTTGTGGTAATCCTAAATAAGGTATGATCAAAATAAAAAAAAATTGGCCTAATCTAAATGTGCTTTAAGGATTTAAATATAATTTTTTAAATATTTAAACATTTTAAATTCTAATGTTTTAGCGTAATTTACAAGACTAGTACAATTATGGTTGATTTCATGATCCAAGAAGCCATAATCGATCTCTTTATTATCTTATAATGAAACATTTTTGTACAATTTCTTGTTTCTTAAATAGTTTTTTTATTTTTTTTATTGCAATGAATCACTCATCATCCATTTCCAAATCAAGTATTAATAAAAATGTCTAATAAAGTGCATCAAGATTTGCCTTGTGATGTTTATTACATTTCGATTGGAACTTGTTTCGAATTACTACAAATTACAAAATTAACTAATCATAAATAATAATTCATTATAATTTTATCTCCATAGTAACATGTAATTCTACTTCCTCCATAATTAATCTCACTTCAAATTTTATTGATTTGGTTATATTACAACAAAAATCATAATCTGTTATCATGTGAACGTTACATCCTTTTTGTTTGGTTATATTACATTATCCAATTTTTGTTATTTGAGGTTTAACATTTATTTGCTTATTATTAAAGAAATAATTTACTATTATTTATTTTTACATATTGTAGGAATTTCTAATAATTCTCAATGAGATGTAATACAGACAAAAAAATGTCATCAACTTTTCTCAACTAGTTCTATCTTATTAAGTTATTCTTTTCTAAATTTTTTTAATAAATTATTCACTAAAAATTTTGCATGTTTCAAGAGGCATTTTAACTAAAACTTGATTTAGTGAACAAGAATGTTATAATTAGTGTCCTTAATATATCGAAATAAAACATTCTCATATAATATATCTCTTCAAATTAATTTTCTTTAATTTGGTTACATTCTATTTCTTTAACTTATCTTATTTTAGAATTAAATTATAACAAATTAATACAAAATAATTATTTATTATTATTTATAATTTTTTAATTTTGTAATTAAAAGTATTTAAAATTGATATTTGATCAAGAAGAAATAAATGTTACTTGGTTCATCTTGATGAATTCTTAACAATCAAATATTTCTTTCTATATTTTTAAAAATTTTATTTTCTACGGCTTTGACAGGATTCGTGAGATATTTTATTCATGTCATATTTGATGATCGAGAAGTTATACTTAATGTTTGTTATATCTTAAAATGGAACATACCTAAACAGTTTATCTTGTTTCTTAAATTTTTTCTCTTTAATTTTATTTTAATATTATATAACTCTAAATCTCCTCACTTTTAATGCTTTCATCACATGAATTTACTTATAGGACATGACTTCATCTAATCTCATTTTTATCTTTAATATATAATTATTTAATTTTTTAAAATAAGTTAATTTTTATGTCTATTTTAATGATTCATAGTATTTACAAAGGAGATCTAATTGAGACAAAACAAAGGTTGTTTTATTTTCTCTAAGGTTTTGTTCAATAAAATATTCATTTCTATATTTTATGCATTTTATTTTATGGGGTTTTGCATTTTTTCAGAATCATTTTGATTCTAGTCATTCTGATTCATATCAACTTTAATGATCAAAGTTGTGGTACTGGACCATAGTTTCTCGAATTATAGTAATCAAGTACAATTGATCTCATTTATTTGATTTTTTTGTTTGATTTGTTAGATTACTATGTAACTTTAAATGTTTACCAATGTGACCTTTACATATCTTTGAAAATGATTCATTACATTTCTAAAGATTTTCTTATTTTAATTTTAATATATTTTTTGTTAATATTAAAATAATAATTTGTTATAATTTTGATAATTAATTTAGTTATTTATATCTATTATAATTAAGATTAGATTGAAATGTAACAAATATTATTGAATTCATCTAGATGGTGTCTATTTAATTAAATATTATTTTTTGATATTTTTCAATATTTTATGTATTATTATTTTGGCATTTTTTATTAGAAATTTTGATTCATATATGATTGAAAGATATATGAACTCAACATTCCCTAAATAATTTTATGATTTCCTCAAACATTTTTCTTTAATTTTCTTTTTTTACAACATAACTATCATTCCCCTCTTAAGTAACAATTATATTGTTTTGAGTTGGATATATTAAGTGGCATAAATTTATAATTTTTTCTTTAATATATATTTACTTAGTTTTAAAAAATTATTTATTATTATTTTTTAATATTTTTGGGTATTTCATAATAATTCCAAATGGGTTACGATTAAGACAAAACAATTATAATTTGATTCGTGACAACAAGGTGTATCCAATCAAATATTGAATTCCACAATTTAAATATTTTTTTTCTTTCATTTTTGCATGTAATAAGAGATATTTTTCCGAGTATCTCATTTGACTATCAAGGATGATGCATTGGATGTCTTTGTCTCTTGTTAAGAAACTTTCTTATACAATTTATCTCATTTCTTTCAATAGTTCACTACAATTTTGTTATGTTTTTATGAACCTCAAAGTCTCCACTTGTATGACCTTTTTGTCAGTTATTAAGTTATGTTACAATGCTATGATTTTCTCTTCTCAATTATAGCATAAAGTAACTTAATATTTACATAACAATTCATAATTTTTAAAGCTTAATTACTTTCATATTTTAATATAATTCAAAATGAGTACCCATCTAGATGAAAAAATATCATTCCAAACCTCTCCATGCGCTCTATCTGATTAATTATGCAATTTCCAATTTTTAATCATTTTATTTTGTGAAACCTTGCATGCTTTATAGGTCATTTTGACTCTTTCTTGATTTATTGATCAAGAATGCTATTTTCAATTTTCTTAGTATCATAGAATGCAACTTTCTTATATGATTTATCACATCTGTTGATCTTTTAATTTTTATATCATTATATTACCTTGATACTCTAAATATACTCCCAAATATTTTCATCACTTTGATTTAGTTATATTATATTATTCAAACTTAGCTTACTTAAGTTCTAATATATATTTAGCTAACATTAGATAAATGTTTTCTTATTATGAAACAAGTATTATTGGAATCATCTCCAAGAGCTCCATCCATTAAACTTTCAATTTAAAATTTTCATGTTCTACATTCTGTAGTTTTTGTAGTTTTATTAGTCATTTTAATGCATACTAGATTTCTGGAATGTGGATATTACTCTATATCTTTGAAGTCTCTTAGAAAGTAACTTTTTTATAAAATTTGCTATGAAACTCTAAATCTTTTCTTGTGTGGCCTTTAAATCACTTTAATTTTGATATATTTTAGCTAATAAATTTACCTTATTTGAACTTTAACATATTTTTTAATTATTAACAAATTAACTTTTTATTATTTTTAATTATTTAATTTTATAGTTTCTATTGAATTTAACTAAGCTTAATCAAGATGAAACAAAAGTCATTAGCCTCACATAATTGACCTACGTCCAACTAAATATTTATTTCTACATTTTAAAATTTTTAATTTTTTATTATTTTAGCATTCTTTATGAAACATTTTCATTTAAATTTTCTATCAAAGATTGTACACTTTTCTACTTTGTATCTTGGAATAAAAGTTTTTAATAAAATTTATCTCATGTTTTAAAATGCTTCACCTTGATTTTGTTTTTTATTATGAAATTTAATTTTCCTCTATTGTGATGATTACATCTCTTTGATTTTGTTATGTTACAATGCTTTAATTTTGAGTATTTTAACATTAATATATTTTTAACTAATACTACAATAATAAAAACTATTATTTTTTTGTTTTGTACGTCGCTAATTCTTAGTACGTTTAACTAACTTCTGATTAAGATGAAAGAAACATGTTCACTTGACTTGATGACATTTATCCTATTAAATAATCATTTCTATATTTTGTAATATTGTTCCTCTATCAATTTGTCACATTGTATGAGAAATTTTTATTCATACCTGATTTGATGATCTCTTTAATATAATGAAGTGCTATTTTTTATATAAATTGACACAAAGATTTTTTATTTTGACTCTGATTTGTATCACTATCCAGCACTAAAGTTTATCTTTTCTAACTTTTACATTAATTTGTATAATAATATTACATTGTTTTGATTTATTAGATTTTAATTTTATTAAATATTTATTAACATTAAAAAAATTTAATTATTTATGGTTTTTTCTTAAATAATCATAGAAATTAAAAATGAATTCTAATCAAGATGTGATAAATGACTTTTGATTCATTTTATTGTGCTCTATATAACTATTATTTTTTATTTATGTAAATGTTTTGTTCTTTATTTTTTGAAGATTTTAGGAGACGTCAAATTTGTAAAAAATTTGGTGATTAGGGTGTTACACACAATCTCCTTTGTATCCTGAAAGGCAACATCCCCTTACTGTTTATCTTATTTTATCAAAATGTTTTCTTTTATTTGATCAAATCACTTTCTAACTCCAAGTATCCTCTCATTTAACTTACATCCATTTGATTTTATTATATTATATTTTCTTAATTTATATTTTTCCAAATGAGGTCCAATCAATATGAATGGAAGGCCATCAGACTTGCATCAACAAGCTCGATTTAATTAAATAATCATTTGTATATTTTGAAAAGTTTTTTTAATATTACTTTGGCATGTTGTAGGTTTTTTTAATTCTCAATCAATTTGATGATTGAGTATGTCACATGTGAACTCCTCACTTTCATGGAATACAAACTTCTTATATAATTTATCTTATCTTTTTAAAAAATCTTATTCTGAGTTTATTATAATACTATGAAACTCCAAAGCTTTTCTCATGTGGTGATTGAATTGCCATGATCTTGTTACACTATATTGCTTAAATTTACCTTATTTTAGCTTTAATTTATATGTACTTTGTATTAAAATAGTAATTTATTAATATTTACACTAATGTACTTTGGTATTTTATAGTAACTCCAATGATGGTCAATTGTAACAAAAAATGTCATTCAACACTTTTCATTGTGCCTTATCTAATTAGATTTTTGTTTCTATATTTTAAAAAATATTCAAGCTCATTTTGTTTATTTGAATCTACTAGGTTTCTTTGATTTATCTCATTTATGCTTTAGTATATATTTAGTTAAAATTAAAATAAGTTTGTTTTAATTTTGCTTATTTTTTACATTAGTAATTTCTTATAATTCTAAATGGGGTTTGATCAATTTGAAGTAAACATTGTTGGACACATCATTATTAACACAATCCATTCAAATATTCATTTTTATATTTTGAAATATTTTACTTTCTATTACACTAGTGCTCTTTATGAGACACTTTGAGTTGTGATTCATTTGGCCATCGAGTACATTACACTCAATCTTGTTAATATCCTAGAAAACAATTTTCCCACAAAATTTGTCATTTTTTTCAAAGTTTTCGCTTAATTCTTAACACTTCTCTTATATGTCCTTTATAATAACTTCACTTGGTTATACCATATAACATTAATTTATCTCACTAGAATCTTAATATATATTTAGTTACAATTAAAATAATAATTTATTATTATTTAGACTTATATAGTTTAGTCCTTCAAAGTAACTCAAAATAGAGTTCAATAATGGCAAAACTAATGTTGTTGAATTCGTCATGATGAGTTTTATACAATTAAACATTCTTTTTTATATTTTAAATTTATTTCCCATGGATTTGGCTTGTTCAAGACATAATTCAATTCATTCCAACTTCAACAGTCAAGGATGTTACAGTTGATCTTCACAGACCTTGTAATGCAACTTTCTAGTAGAATTTATATCATTACATCAAATTCCTTGCTTTAATTTAGTTATATAGCAATGCAACACTAAAACACCTTCTTATACATTGCTTTTGATTTGGTTATTTTACAATTCATCAACTTTCCAAAACTTAGCTCTTATATATATATTTAAAATTAATATAATAATTTAATATTATCTATCCTTTTTTAGTTTGATAATTTGAAGTAATTCATAATGAAGTCCAAACGATGAAAGTTGTTTTTGTTGGACTCATCTTGATGAGTTTTATATAATTAAAACTTTATTTTTATAATGTAAACTATTTTATTTTCTATGCTTATTACATGTTTTATGAGATATTTTGTTTCACAAATGATTTTATAATTGAGAATATTACGCTTGATCTCTATAGTATCATGGAAGACAACTTTGGCATAATATTTATTTAATTTCTTTAAATTTTTTCTTTGAGTTGGTCATATGAAAATTTAACTCCAAATCTCATCTCCTCTTACCTTTACATGGCTTTGAATTTAATATATTGCATTGTTTGAAATTTTCTTATTTAATAATCGAATAATAATTTATTATTTTATTTATTTATTTAATTTGGTAATTCATAAATGTAGTTTAATCAAATGGAAAAAAACAATTGACAGTCTTCTCTTGGAATGCTTTATTTGAATAAATATTGATTTCTTTGATTTTAAATATCTTCGTTAAGGATTTCAGGACTATTTACAAGACATTTTCATTCATATATGAATTGCATGTTGGGGATGCTATGATCGATCTTCTTAGTAACTTGTAGTAGAAAATTTTATATTATTTTTCTCATTTATTATAATTTTTTCTTTTATTTGGTTATACTCTTATAAAATTAGAATTCTAATCACATGTGAAAATTTTTATATAGCTTTAAATTTGTCATATTATATTACTTCAAATTATTTTATTGAAAATTTATTATATGTTAAATAAATATCAATATATTAACTTATCATTTGTGAATTTTTACTTTTTTGCAACTAGTAATAATTCTAAATTAGGAATTCATAAGAAAAAAAGCATCTTTGGAGTATTCTCAAGGCCTCTCACCAAATGAATACACTTTTCTATCCAATCAAATACTAAAAGTGAAGCTTTTACACATTTTATTTTTCATGGCTTTTGCAAGATTTATAATTTATTTTAATTTGAACAAAATTTGATGTTGAAGGATGTTACAATCTATCTCTTTCATAATTTGGAATGCAGCTTTTCTATACAATTTACCTTATTTCTTATGATTCTTTGCTTTAGCTTTGTTATATTACTCAATTACTCTAAATCTACTCTATTATTGTCTTTACATCATTTTTAATTGATTCAATTATATTTCTTCAGTTTATCTCATTTTAAAAAAAATTATTTTTGCTAAATATTGAAATAATTAATTTATTTGATTTCTATTTTTTAATTGTATTAATTCGCATTAATTCCAAAATTACTCCAGTCAAGGAGAAATAAGTCGTTAAACTCATCTCGATGACCTCTGTCCAACTAAGTATTGATTTCTATATTTTACATATTTTACTTTATATGTTTTTTGCTTTTCTTTTGAGACATTTTAGTTCGTGTTTGATTTCATAATTGAGGATGTTTCACTTGATCTTCTTTGTATCACGAAACACAATTTTCAAGTAAAATTTATTTTATTTCTAATAATTTTTCACTTTCATTAAGGATTATTATAGTATCTTAAAAAAACCATCCTTGAGACATTTTAAAATCTTTGATTTGGTCCATTACAATGCTTTAATTTAACTCATTTTAGCATTAACAAATAAGCTTTTAAGGATAAAATAATAATTCATTAAAATGTGTTCTTACTTTCTTTGGCATTTAGTAGAATTTCCAAATGAGTTAAGACCATGAAAACACAACCTCTCTCTACTTGACCTGACAAGAGCAATTCAATTAAATATTAATTTTTATCTCCTAAAATTTTTATTTTTAGGATTTTGGAACACCTTTTTAGAAATTTCATATCATGCTATACTTGATGAATGATGATGCTACATGTGATCTTCTATGTATCATAGAATTCAAATTTTTCATGTAATTTCTCATTTCTTCAAATTGTTTTTATATTTTATTATATTACTATGTAACTCTAATTTTCCTCCCTTATCGCCAGCATCACTTTTGTTTTCTTATAAAGGAAGATGGAAGAAGGAAGAAGATGGAGGAGCAAAAGAAGAAGAAGAAGAAGAAAAGGAAGAGGAGAGAAAGAGGAAGAAGAAGAGAGAGAGGTAGTAGAAGACAAAAAGGAAGGGCAAGAAGAGCGAGAAGAAGAAGAAGAAGAAGAACATGAAGAAGGAGAGGAAGACGAAGAAGAAGAAGAAGAAGAAGAGAAGAGGAGGAAGAAGAAGACAAAGAAGGAGAAGAAGAAGTAGAAGAAGAAGAGGAAAGAAGAGAGGAAGAAGAAGAAGACAAGAAAGAAGAAGAGGAAGAAGAAGAAGAAAACGAAGTGGTAGAAGAAGAAGCGGATGGAGAACAAGAAGAAGGAGAAGTACAAGAAGAAGTAGAAGTAGAAGAAGAAGAAGAATAATAAAATGAAAAAGAAGAGGAAGAAGGAAAAATAAGAAGAAAAATAGGAGGAAGAAGTAGAAGAAGATGAAGAAGAAGAAATAGAAGAAAATGAAGCACAAGAAGAAGAAGATGAGGAATAAGAAAAGGAAGAAGAAGAACAACAACAAGAACAAGAAGAAGAAGGAGCAGAGGATGGAGAAGAAGAAGAAGAATAATAAGAATAAAAAGAAGCAGAAGAAGAAGAAGAAGAAGGGTAAGGGAAGAAGAAGAAGAAGAAGATGATGATGAGAAGAAGGAGAAGATGATGATGACAAAGAAGAAGAAGAAAAGGAAGAAGAAAGAGAGAAAGAAAAAGAATATGAAGAAGAGAAAGGGAAAAAGAAGAAGAAAAAGGAGAAGAAGAGGAGAAGAAGTTGAAGAAGGAGAAGAAGAAAAAAAAGAAGAAAGAGGAAAGAAAAAAGAAGGAAGAAAGAAGATGGAAGAAGATGAAGTGGAAGAGGAGACAGAAGATGATTAGGGGAAGGGGAAGAAGAAAAAGAAGAAGAGGAAGAAGATGAAGAAGAAGAAGAAGAAGAAGTAGAAGAAGAGGAAGAAGAAGAAAAAGAAGAGGAAGATAAGGAACAAGAAGAAGAAGAAGAAGAAGAAGAAGAAGTGGAAGAAGAAGAGGAGGAGGAAGAAGAAGAAGAAGAAGAAGAAGACAAAAAAGAAAAAGAAGAAAAGGAAACTAAACAAGGAGAAGAAGAAGAAGAAGAAGAAATCAAAGAAGTAGAGGAAAAGAAGAAGTAGAAATAGAAGAATTAAGCAACAAAGGAGAAGATGTAGAAGAGGAAGAAGAAGAAGAAGAAGAAGAAGATGGCAAAGAAGAGGAAGAGGAAGAGGAAGTGGAAGAGGGGGAAGAAGAAGATAAAGGTGAGGGAAAGAAGAAAAAGTACAAGAGGAGGAAGAAGAGAAAGAAGTAGAAGAAGAAGAAGAAAAAGAAGAAGAAGAAGAAGAAGAAGAAGAAGAAGAAGAAGAAGAAGAAGAAGAAGAAGAATTAGAAGAAGAAGAAGAAGAAGAAGAAGAAGGGGAAGTAGAGGAAGAAGAAGAAGAAGAGGAAAAAGAAAAAGAAGAGGAAGAAGTGGGGAAGGAGGAAGAAGAAGAAGAAGAAGAAGACTATAAGAATATGAAGACAAAAAAGTAGTATAAGAAGAGGAAATCTGAGAAGAAGAAGAAGACAAAGTCAAAGAAGTAGAGGAAAAGAAGAAGTAGAAGAAGAAGAATAAGTCGAAAAAGAAGAAAAAGAAGAAAAAGAAGAAAAAGAAGAAGAAGAAGAAGATGAAGATTGAGTAGCAGTAGAAGAAGAAGACAAAGAAAGAAGATGACAAAAGAAAGAAGAATGTGAGAAAGAAGAAGGAAGATGGAAGAAGCAAGATTGAAGAAGGAAGAAGGAAGATGGAAGATGGAAGGAGTAAAGAAGATGGAAGAAGGAAGAAGGAATACGAAATAAGAAAGAAGGAAAAAGAACCAAGAAGAAGAAGAACATAAAGGATAATAAGAAGAAGAGGAAGAAGTAAAAGAAGGAGAAAAATAGGAGGAAGTAATAGAAGAAGATGAAGAAGAAGAAGAAAAAGAAGAAGTAGTAGAACAAGAAGAAGAAAATGAGGAATAAGAAAAGGAAAAAGTAGAAGAAGAGAAGAAGTGGAAAGACAATAACAAGTAGAATAAGAAGAAGTAGAGGTAGGAGAAGAAGGATAAAAAAAGAAAGAAGAAGAAGAAGAAGAAGTAGAAGAAGAATGAGAAGGGAAGAAGAAGAAGAAGAAGAAGAAGAAGAAGTAGAACAAGAACGAGAAAGGAAGAAGAAGAAGACAAAGAAAAAGAGAAGGAGAAGATGAAGAAGAAGAAAAAAAAAAGAAGAAGAAAAGGAACAAGAAGAAGTGAAAGAAGAAGAAGAAGAAGAAGAAGAAGAAGGGTAAGAAGAAGAAGAAGAAGAAGAAGAAGGGGAAGAACATGTTGAAGAAGAAGAAGAAAAGAAAGAAGAAGAAAGAATAAAGAAAAAACGAAGATGAAAGAAGTTGGAGGAAGGAAGAGGAAGAAGGATGATGGAAGAAGAAGAAGATGATGAAGAAGAAGAAGAAAAAGAATACGATGAAGAAGAGGAAGATTAAGTGCAAGAGGTGGTAAAAGAAGATAAGGGGAAGGAGAAGAAGAAAAAGAAGAAGAGGAAGAAGATGAAGAAGAAGAAGAAGAAGAAGAAGAAGAAGTAGAATAAGAAAAAGAAGAAGAAGAGGAACATGGGATAGAAGAAGAAGATGACAAAGAAGAAGAAGTGGAAGAAGAATAAGAGGAGTAGGAGGAACAAGAAGAAGAAGAAGAAGAGTAGTAGAAGAAGAACAAGACAAAAAAGAAGAAGAAGAGGAAATCGACAAAGGAGGAGAAGAAGAAGAAGAAGAAGTCAAAGAAGTAGAGGAAAAGAGGATTTAGAAGAAGTATAAGTTGACAAAAAAGAAAAAGTGGAAGAAGGAGAAGAAGAAGAAGAATCAAATGATGAAGAAGAGGAAGAGGAAGAGGAAGAGGAAGTGGAATAGGAAGTAGAAGAAGATAAGGGGAAAGGGAAGAAGAAAAAGAAGAAGAGGAGGAAAAAGAAGAAGAAGAAGAAGAAGAAGAAGAAGATGAAGAAGTAGAAGAAGAAGAAGAAGAGGAAGAAGAAGAGGAAGAAGAAGAAGAAGAAGATGATGATGAAGTGGACAAAGAAGAGGACGACGAAGATGAAGAAGAAGAAGAAGAGGAGGAGTAGAAGAAGAAGAAGAAGAAAAAAAAGAAGAAGTAGAGGAAACCAGAGAAGTAGGAGAAGAAGAAGAAGAAGAAGTCGAAGAAGTAGAAGAAAAGAAGAAGAAGAAGAAGAAGAATAAGACGAAAAAGAAGAAGAACAAGAAGATGATGAAGAAGAAGAAAATGATGATGAAGAAGAAGTAATAATAGTAGAAGATGTAGAAGAAAAAGAAGATGAAGAAGAAAGAAGAAGAAGAAGAAGAATGTAAGAAAAATAACTGAGAAGGAATAATAAGAAAAAAGAAGAAAGAAGAAGACAAAACAAAGAAGAATAATGAAAGAATAAAGAAGAAAAAGGAAAGAAGAAATAAGAAGGATGAAGGAAAAGGGAAGAAGAGATAAGCAAGAAGGAAGAAGGAAGAAGCAAGATTGAAGGAGGAAGGAAGAAGGAAGGTTGAAGAAATAAGGAAGAAGGAAGAAGGATGAAAGAAGAAAAACAAGAAAGAAAAAGAAAAAATAATAAAGAAGAAAGAAAAAAGAACAAAGAAGAAGAAGATGAAGAAGAAGTTGAAGAAGAAGAAGAAGAAGGAGAAAGAGAAGGAAAAAGAAAAGGAGGAGGAGAATGAGAAGGAGGTGTAGGAGAAGGTTATGGATAAGGAGAAGGAGATGGAGAAGAAGAAGAAGTGAAAGATGGAGAGGAAGAAGAATAATAGGAAGAAGGAGAACAAGAAAAAGTAGGGGATGAAGAAGAAGAAGAAGAGAATAAGAAGTAGTAGTAGAAGAAGAAGAAAAAGAACAACAAGAAGAAGAAGATGAGAAAGAATAAGAATAGGAAGTGGAAGGAGAAGAAGAAGAAGAAGAAGAAGAAGGGGAAGATGAAGCAAAAGAAGAAGAAGAAGAAGAAGAAGAAGAAGATAAAGATGAGAAAGAAGTAAAAGAGGAAGAAGAAGAAGAAGAAGAAGTTGAGGAAGAAAAGGAAGAAGAACAAAAGGAAGATTAGGAAGAAAGAGAAGAAGAAAAAGAGGCAGAAGAATAAGAGTAAGAAGAAGAAGAGGAAAAACAAGAAGAGCAAGATGAGGAATAAGAGGAGGAAGAAGAAGAAAAAGTAAAAAAATAAGGAGAAGAGGCTAAAGAAGGAAAAGTGGAAAAAGAACAAGATTAAGGGAAGAAGAAGAAGAAAGAAGAAGAAGAAAAAGCAGAAGAAGAAGAAGAAGAAGAAGAACAAGAACAAGAAGAAGAAGAAGAATAATATGAAGAAGATGAAGATGATGACGAAGAAGAATAAGAAGAAGAAGAAGATGATGAAGAGAAAGAAGAAGTAGAAGAAGTAGAAGAAGAAGAAGAAGGAGAAGAAGAAGAAGAGGAAGAAGAATGTGAAGAAAAAGAAGAAGAAGATGAAGTAGTAGAAGAAGAAAAAGAAGAGGAAGAAGAAGAAGAAGAAGAAGAAGAAGAAGAAGAAGAAGATGAAAGAGAAGTAAAAGAAGAAGAAGAAGAAGAAGAAGAAGAAGAAGATGCAGAAGAAGAATAGGAAGGAGAAGAAGAAGAAAAGAAGAAGAAGAAGAAGAAGAAGATGAAGAAGAAAAGGAAGAAGAACAAGAAGAAGAAGAGGAAAAGGAAGAAGATGATGAAGAAGATGAAGAAGAAGGGAAGGATGAAGAACAAGAAGGAGAAGTAGGAGAAGAAGAAGAATGAGAAGAAGATCAAGTGGATGGAGAGGAGGAGGAGGTAGAAGAAGAAGAATAAGAAGTGAAAGAGGAGAAAGAAGAAGAAGAAGAAGAAGAAGAAAAAGAGGAAGATGAGGAATAACATTAAGAAGAAGAAGAGAAAGAAGAAGAAGTAGAAGAATACATATTATGGATTAGTGTGTGATGACTTAGGGATTAAGAATTAGGTTTTAGGGTTTGCGGATTAGGCGTTAGGGAGGGAGGGATTCAGGATTATAGATTAGGGATTAAGGATTAGATATTAGGGTTTGAGGAATAAGTATTTTGGATTAAGAATGAGGAGTTAGGGATTAGGGATTAAGAAATATGGATTTGGGAATTGGGATTAAGATTTAGGGATTAGGGATTAGATTAAGGATTATAGATTAGAAGTTATTGATAAAGGAATTTTGGATTAAGCATTAGGGATTAACGATTTGCATTTAGAGATTAGGGATTGGGAGTTAGAGATTATGAATTAGGAATTAGAGATTAGAGATTTAAGATTAGGAATTCAAGACAAGGATTAGAGATTAAGGATTAAGGATTAAGGATTAAATGCTATAGAGATTTGGGATTAGGTATTAAAGATTAAGGATTATGGATTAGCCATTAGTGATTAAAGATTTAGGATTAGGGTTTAAGGTTGAGGGATTAGGGATTAAAAATTCGGAATGGATTAAATATTAAATGTTAGGGATTGGTTATTATGGATTAAGAATTTGACAAAGGGGATTAGCAAGCAGAGATTAAGGATTAAGAATTATTGATTTAGGCTTGGAGAATAGGGAGAGAAGGATTACGAACTACAGATTAGGGATTATAGATTAAGTAGTGCAGGATTAGGGATTATGGTTTCAGGATAAAGATTAAGATGTAGAAGAAGAAGAAGAAGATGATGGTGATGAAGAAAGAAGCAGAAAAAGAAAGAAAGAAAGAAAGAGGAAAGAAAGAAAGAAGAAAGTAGTAAGAAGAAAAAAGAAAGAAGAAAGAAGAAAAAAAGAAAAAAAGAAAGAAGAAGGAAGAAGGAAAAAAGAAGAAGAAAGAAGCAAGAAGCAAGAAGAAAGAAGCAAGAAGCAAGAAGAAAGAAGGAAAATGCAAGAAGAATGAAGGAAGAAGGAAGAAGGAAGGAAGAAGAAAGAAGAAAGAAGAAAGAAGGAAGAACAAATGAGAAAGAAGAAAGAAAAAAGAAAAAAGAAAAAAGAAGAAAGAAGAAGAACTAGAAGAAGAAGGAGAAGGAGAAAGAGAAGGAAAAGGAGGAAGAGGAGATCAAGAAGGAGGTGTTGGAGTAGAAGATGGAAATGGAGGACAAGAAGGCAAAGAAAAGAAAGAAGAAGACGAAGAAGAAGTAAAAGATGAATATGAAGAAGAAGAAGAAGTAGAAGAAGAAGAATAATAGGAAGAAGAAGAATATAAAGAAGAAGAAGAAGAAGAAGAAGATGAAGAAGAAGAAGAAGAACAAGAAGAAGAAGAGAAAGACGAGGAAGAAGAAGATGAAGAGGGAGAGGAAGATGAGGAAGGAGAGGAAGAAGAACAACAAGAAGATGAGGAAGAAGAAGAAGAAGAAAAAGAAGAGCAAGAAGAAGAAGAGAAAGAAGAAGAAGAAGAAGAAGAAGAACAGCAAGATGAGGAACAAGAGGACGAAGAAGCAAAAGATGAAGTACAAAAAGTGGAAGTCGAAGAAGAAAAAAAAGAAAAACAGGAAGAAGAATAAGAAGTTGAAGAAGAAGAAGAGGAAAAAGAAGTGGAACAAGAAGAAGAAGAAGAAAAAAATAAAGAATAAGAAGAAGAAGAAAAAGACAAGGAAGATGAGGAAGAACTGGAAGTAGAAGAAGAAGATGACGAGGAAGATGAAGAAGAGGAGTTGAAAGATGAATAAGAAGATGAAGAAGAGGAAAAAGAAGGGGAAGAAGAAGAAGAAGAAGAATAAAGAAAGAACAAAGAAAGAAGAAGAAAGAAGAAAAAAGAAGATGAAAGAAGAAAAATGAAAAAAGAAAAAAGAAATAAGAAAGAAGAAAGAAGGAAAAAGAAAGGAAGAAAAAAAAGGAAGAAGAAAGAAGGAAGAAGGAAGGAGGAAAGAGGAAGCAAGAAGAAAGACGAAAGGAGAAATAAGAAATCAGAAAGAAGAAAGAAGATAACGAAGTAGAAGAAGAAGAAGAAGAAGAAGGAAGAGGAAGAGGAGGAGGAGGAAGAAGAAGAACAAGAAGAAGAAGAACAAGAAGAGGAGGAGGAGGAGGAATAAGAAGAAGAAGAAGAAGAAGAAGCCAAAGAAGAAGAACTAGAAGAAGAAGAAGAAGAAGAAGAAGAAGAAAAGGACAAGGAGGATGAGGAGGAAGAAGAAGAAGAAGAAGAAGCGGAAGAAGATGAAGAAAAAGAAAAGAAGAAGTTGAAGAAGAGGAATAAGATGAAGAAAAAGAAAAGAAGAAGTTGAAGAAGAAGAAGAAGATGAAGAAGAAGAAAAAGAAGTAGCAAAAGAAGAAGAAGAAGAACAGGAAAACGAGGAAGAAGAGAAAGAAGAAGAGGAAGAAGAAGAAAAGAAAAAGAAGAAGTAGAAGAACAGGAAGAAGAAGAAGAAGAAAGAGAAAAAGAAGAAGAGGAAGAAGGAGAAGAGGCAGAAGAACAAGAGTAATAAGAGGAAAAAATGGAAGAAGGAGAAGAAAAAGAAGAGGAAGAAAAAGAGGAAGAAGAAGAAAAGGAAGAAGTGGATGAAGAAGAGGAAGAAGAAGAAGAAGAAGAAGAAGAAGAAGAAGAAGAAGATTAAGAAGAAGAAGAAGAACAAGAAGAAAAAAAAGAATGACAAGAACGAGAATAAGAAGAAGAAGAAAAAGAAGAAGAAGAAGGAGAAGAAAAGAAGAAGAGGAAGAAAAGAAGAAGATGAAGAGAAGTAGTAGTAGTAGTAGAAGAAGAAGAGCAACTAGAAGAAGAAGAAGAAGAAGAAGAAGAAAGGGAAGAAGAAAAAGAAGAAGAAAAATGTAGAATTAAGGAGAAAAAAGGAGAAGAGGATGAAGAAGAAGAAGAAGAAAAAGAACAAGTGAAAGAAGAAGATTAAGGAGAAGAAGAAGAAGAAAAAGTAAAGGAAAAAGAAGAGGAAAAAGTAGAAGTGCAAAAAGAAGATGTGGAAGAAAGGGAGGAAGAAGAAGAAGACGAAGAAGAGTAACAAGAAAAAGAAATCAAAGAAGTACAAGGAGAAGAGAAAGAAGAAGAAGAAGAAGAAGAGGAAAAAAAGACGAAGACAAAAAAGAAGAAGAAGAAGAGGTAGTAGTAGTAATAAAAGAAGAAAAAGAAGAAGAAGAAGAAGAAGAAGAAGAATAAGATGTAGAAGAAGAAGAAAAAGAAGAGAAAGAAGAAGAAGAAGAAGAAAAAGAAGAGAAAGAAGATGATGAAGAAGAAGAAGAAGAAGAAGAAGAAAAAGAAGAAGAAGAAGAAGAAGAAGAAGAAGAAGAAGAAGAAGACTAAAAGAAGATAAAGACAAAAAAGAAGAAAAAGAAGAGGTAGTAGTAGTACTAGAAGAAGTAGAGGAGGAGGAGGAAGAAGAAGAAGAAGAAGAAGTAGAAGAAGAAGAAGAAAAAAAAAGAGAAAGAAGAAGAAGAGGAAGAAGAGAAAGTAGAGGAAGGAGAAGTAGAAGAATAAGAATAAGAAGAAGGAGAAGAAGAAGAAGAAGAAGAAGTGGAATTAGAGATTAAGGGTTTAGGATTAGGTTTAAGGATTAGGGATTTGGGATTAGGATTAAACATTTAGGTAATATGGTTTAAGATTAGAAATTATGGGTTAGTGATTAGAGATTAAGGGATTAGGATTAAGGTTGGAGACTAAGATATAAGGTTTCAAGATTAGAGATTAGTGATTAAGGGTTAAGGTTTAGGGATTAGCGATTATAGATTATAGATTAAGTAATAAAGATTAGGGATAAGGTATTAGAGATTATTGTTTAGGAATTAGAGTTTAGGGAAAAAAGGTTAAGGATTAAAGATTAGGGATTAAGGATTAGAGATTAGAGATGGATTAGAGATTACGGATTAGGGATTAGGGAGAAGAAAGAAGGAAGAATGAAGATGAAGAAGAAGAAAGAAAGAAGAAGGTGGAAGGAAGAAGGAAGAAAGAAGAAAGAAGAAGAAAAAGTGGACAAAGAAGAAGAGGAAAAGAAGAAAAAGCAGAAGAAGAATAAAGAATAAAGAAGAAAGGAGGAAGAAGGAAGAGGGAAGCAGGAAGAAGGAAAGAGAAATGAGAAATTAGAAAGTTGAAAGAAGAAAGAAGAAAGAAGAAAGAAGAAGAAGAACGAGAGGGAAAAGGAGGAGGATAAGAGGAATAAGGAAGAGAAAAAGGAGAAGAAGAAGGAGAAGGAGATGGCAATGACAAAGGAGATCGAGAAAGAGAAGGAGAAGGAGTAGGGGAAGGAGAAGGAGAAGAAGGAGAAGTCAAAGAAGAAGAAGAAATAAAAGAAGAAGAAGAAGAAGAGGAAGAGGAAGAAAAGAGGCAAAATAAGAAGAAAAGAAGTAGAAAGAGAAGAAGAGGAAGAAGAGGAAGGAGAAGAAGGGAGGAAGAAGTTGATGAAGAAGAAGAGAGAGAGGAAGAAGGAGAAGATGAGGAAGAAGAGGAAGAAGAATAAGAAGAAAATAAGGAAGAAGAAGAAGAAAAAGAAGGAGAAGAAGAGGAATTACAAGTGAAAGAGGAAGAAGATGAAGAGGATTAAGAGATGGATTAGAGATTATGGATTAGAAGTTAGGGATTAATATAAGAGAGATTAAGGATTAAGTATTATGGATTAAGTGTTCGGGATTAATGATTACGGAATAAGGATTAGCAATTAGGTATTAGAGTTTCGAGATTAAGAATTGGGAATTAAAAAGTTGGGATGAAGTGATAAGTAAAAGAAATTTGGGATAAAGGATTTGAAATTAAGGATTAAGGATGAAGGGATTAATGCTTATGAATTAGGGATTTAGGATTAAAAGATTAAATTCTAAGGACTATATATTAGTGATTTAGGATTAGTGATTACAAACTAAAGAATATGGATTAAAGATTAAGGATAAGAGGTTAATGATTATGGACTTTGGATTCAAGATTAAGGATTAGAGAATAGCGATTAGTGATTGGAGATTAAATGATTTTAATTAAGATTAAGGTTTAGGGATTAGAGATTAAGGATTAAGGAGTAGGTATTGAGGATTAAGAATTAAAAATTAGGAAGGGAGGGATTAGAGATTAGGCATTAGGGGTAAAGGATTTGGGATTAGAGATTAGAGATTAGGGATTTTGGATTAAGCACTACAGATTAGAAATTAGATATTAGGGTTTAGAGATTTCTTATTAGGTATTAGGGACTAGGGATTCGAGAATAAGATGTAGGGATAAAGATCAGGGACTAGGGATTAGACATTTGGTTTAAGTATTAAGGATTAGGGATCACAAAATAAAAAGTAGAAGCAGAAGAAGAAGAAGTGGAAGAAGATGAAGAAGAAGAAGAAGAACTGCAAGAACAAGAATCAGAATAAGAAGAGGAAGAAGAAGAAGAAGAAGAAGAAGAACTGCAAGAACAAGAATCAAAATAAGAAGAAGAAGAAGAAGAAGAAGTAGAAGAGGGGATGAAGGAAAAGAAGAAGAAGAAGAAGAAGAAAGGGAAGAGGTAAAAGAAGAGGAAAATGTAGAAAAAGAAGAAGTAGTAGTAGAAGAAGAAAAGGAATAAAAAAGAAGAAGAGAAGAAGAAGAAGAAGAAGAAGAAGAAGAAGAAAAGAGGAGGAAGTAGAAGAGGAAATAGAGGAAGAACAAAAGCAAGAAGAATAAATGAAAGAAAAAAAGAGCAAAAGGAGGAAGAAGAAAAAGAAGAAGAAGAAGAAAAGGAAGAAGATGAAGAAGTAGAAGAGGAAGAAGAGGACAATGAAAAGGAAGAAGAAGAAGAAGAAGGGTAAGAAGAAGAAGAATAGGAAGAAGAAGAAGAAGAAGAAGTGGTAGAAGAAGTTGAAGAAGAGGAAGAAGAAGAAGAAGATGAAGAGAAAGTAAGTTAAGAAGATGAAGAAGAAGAAGAATAGGAAGAGGAGGAATAAGAAGTAGAAGAAGAAGAACAAGTAGAAGAAGAAGAAGAAGAAAATGAAGAACAAGGAATAAGAATAAGAAGACAAAAAAGAAGAAGAAGAAGAAGAAAAAGAAGAAGAAAAAGGAGTAGAGGATGAAGAAGAAGAAGATGGAGGAGAATAAGAAGAGGAAGATGAAGAAGAAGAGGAAAAAGAATTGGAAAAAGTACAAGAAGAAGAAGAACAAGAGGAATGAGAAGAAGAAGAAGAAAAAGAAAAGGAGAGGAACAAGAAGAAGGAGGAGAAGAAGAAGAAGAACAAGAAGAAGAAGAAGAACAAGAAGAAGAAGAAGTGAAGGAGGGAAGATGTGAAAAGATAGCAAGAAGAAGAGTAGGAAAAAGAAGTGGAAGAAGAAGTTGAAGAAGTAGAAGGAATGGAAGAAGAAAAAGCAAGAGAAGACAAAGAAAAAGAAGAAGAAGATGAAGAAGAAGAAGAAGAGTAAGAAGAAGAAGAAGAAGAAGAAGAGGAAGAAGT
This sequence comes from Vanilla planifolia, assembly GCA_023846275.1. NCBI lineage: Eukaryota > Viridiplantae > Streptophyta > Magnoliopsida > Asparagales > Orchidaceae > Vanilla > Vanilla planifolia. Next base: position 130,403 of record JAIUJO010000329.1, on the reverse strand, counting down.
AGAAGAAGAACAGGAAGAAGATAAGGAAGAAGAAGAATAAGCTGAGTAAGCGGAGGAAGAAAAAGTTGAAGAAGAAGAAGAATAAGAAGAAGAAGAAGAAGAAGAAGAAGTGGAAGAGGAAGACGAAGAAGAAAAAGGAGAGGAAGAAGAAGAAGAACTTGTAGTAGAAGAAGAAAAAGAAGAATAAGAGAAAGAAGAAGAAGAGGAAGAAGAAGAAGAAGGAGAATAGTGACACAAAAAAGAGAAGAAGGTGAAGAACTAGAAGAAGAAGAAGACAAAGAAGAAGAAGAAAAGGAATAAGAAGAAGAAAAAGATGATGAGGAGGAGGGGGATTAAGAAAAAGAAAAACAAGAAAAGATGAAGAAGAAGAAGAAGAAGAAGAACAAGAAGAAGACAAGAAGAAGAAGAAGAAGAAGAAGAAGAAGAAGAAATAGAAGAAGAAGAGGAAGAGGAAGAAGAAAAACAAGAAGTTGAAGGAGAAGAAGAAGAAGAAGAAGAAAAAGAAGAAATAGAAGTACAAAAAGAAGAAGAAGGAGAAGAACAAGAAGAATAAGAAGATTAAGAAGAAGTAGAAGAACATGAAGAAGAGGAAGGAGAGGAAGAAAAAGATGATGATGAAGAAAAGGAAAAAGAAGAAGCAGAAGAAGGCAAAAAAGAAGAAGAAGAAAAATAAGAAGTAGAAGAAGAAATAAAAGAAGAAGAGGAAGAAGAAGAGGATGAATAAGAGGAGGAAGAAGAAGAGGAACAAGAAGAAAAGGAAGGTGAGGAAGAAAAGAAAGAAGAGAAGATGAAGATAAGGATGATGAAGAAATAGGAGAAGAAGAAGAAGTGGAAGAAGAAGAAGAAGAAGAAGAAGAAGTAGAAGAAGAAGAAGAGAAAAAAGAGATAGATTAGAGATTATTGATTAAGGGATATGGATTGGGGATTATGGATTAAGGAAGGAAGGATTACGGATTAGGTATGAGGGAATATGGATTAATGATTGGGGAGAAAAGGATTAGTAATATAGAATTACAAATTAAGGATTATAGATTATGAAGTTAGCAATTACAGATTAGGGTTAGGGATTAAAGATTAAGGAGTAAGGATTAGGAAATGAGTGATTAGGACTAAGGATTAAGGATTAGTGATCAAGAATTATGGATTGGATTAGAGATGAAGAGATTAACAATTACAGATTAAAGATTATGGATTAAGAATTAAGTTATTAATTATTCAAGATTAATGATTAGAGATTAAGGATATAAGATTAAGGATTAGGGAATAGGGATTAAGGATTAGAGATTAAATATTAAGAGTGCAAGATTCAGGATTAGAGATTAAGAATTAAAAATTAAAGATTCAGGGATTATGATTAAGATTAGGGACTAGGAATTAGAGTTCAGGGATTAAGGATTAATACTTAATGATTAGAGATTAGGGATTATGGATTATGGATTATGGATTATAGATTAAGAATTAAAGATTAGGTATTATAGACTAGAGTTTAGGGAGTAGTGATTAAGGATTAAAGGTTTGGGATTAAAGATTAGGAATCAAAGGTAGGGATGGATTAAGAATTAAGGGTTAGGGATTAAGGAGAACGAAGAGGGAAGAAGGAAGAAGAAGAAGAAGAAGGAAGAAAGAAGAAGGAAGAAGGAAAAAAGAAGAAGAAAAAGAGGGAGAAGAAGAGGAATAATAAAAAAGAAAGAAGATAGATGAAGGAAGAAGGAAGAAGAAAGAAGGAAGGACATAGGAAGATAGAAGAAGGAAGAAGAAAGATGAATGTAGAAAGAAGAAAGTAGAAAGAGGAAAGAAGAATTGAGGAAGAAGAAGAAGAAGAAGAAGAAGAAGAAAAGGAAGAAGTGGAAAAAGAATAGTAAGAAGAAGAACAAGAAAAGAAGAAGAAAGAGAAGAAAAAGTTGAGGATAAAGAAGATGAGGAGAAAGAGAAAGAAGAAGAAGAGGAGGAAGAAGAAGAAGAAGGGGAAGATGAGAAAGAAGATGAGGAAGATGAAGAAGAAGAAGAAAATCAAGAAAAAGTAGAAGAAGAGGAAGAAGATGAAGAAGAAGCGGATGAAGAGATGGATTATGGACTAGGGGTTAAAGATTAGGGATTAAGAAGGGAGGGATTAGGGATTAGATGTTAGAGATTAAGGATTAGAGATCAAGGAGTTAGATTAGTAACAAAGTATTACGGTTTGGGGATTAAGGGTTAAGGATTAAAGAGTAGGGTTTAAGTAAAAGTAATAAGCATTAGAGACTAAGGATTTGAAATTTTGGACGAAGGGATTAGTGATTAGAGACTTAAGATTAGGTATTAATTACGAAGGATAAAGATTTAGGATTAAGGATTACAAATTAGGGAATAAGAATTAGGGATTAAGGATTAGATATTAGTGATTAAGGATTTGGGATTCAAGAATATGAATTAGAGTTTAAGGATTAGAGATTAAATGATTATAATTAGGAATAGGGTTTAAGGATTAGGGATTAGGTAGTAGGGATTAGGGATTAAGGATTAAGGATTAAGGATTAGTGACTAGAGATTAAGGATTGAGGATAAAGGATTAGCAATTCGAGATAAAATATTTAACAATAGGAATTAGAGATTAGGGATTATGGGTTAACGAAAGATTAGGGATTAGGGATTAGGGATTAGGGATTAGGGATTAGAGATTAAGGATCAAGAATTAAGAATTGGGGATTATGGATTAAATTGTAGTGATTAGGGATTTGGGAGGGATGTATTAGGATACATTGATTTAGTGATGAGAGATTAGCTAGGAAGGTATTAAGGAGTAGGGATTAAGGATTACAAAGAAGAAGAGAAGAAGAAGAAGAATAATAATAATTAAGGACAAGAAAAAGAAGGTGATAAGGATGAATAAGACGAAAAAGAAGAAGAAGAAGTAGATGAAGAAGATGAAGGAGACGAAGAAGAACAAGAAGAAGAAGAGGAAAATGAATAAGAAAAATTAGAAGAAGAAGAAGAAGAAGAAAAAGGAAAAGAAAAAGAATAAGAAAAGAAGAAGAAGAACAAAAAGAAGAAGATGAGGAACAAGAAGAGAATGAAGAGGAAGAACAAGTATAAGAAGAAGTGAAAGAAGAAAAAGAAGAAGAGGATGAAGAATAAGAAGAAGAAGAAGAAAAAGAAGAATTCAAAGAAGAAGAAGAAGAAGAAGAGGAGGAACAAGAAGAAGATAAGGAAGAAGAAGAAGAAGAGGAAGAAGAAGAAGAAGAAGAAGAAGATGATGATGAAGAAGCAAAAGAAGAAGGAGAGTAAAAAGAAGAGGAAGAAGAGGAAGAAGAAGATGATGAAGAAGAATAAGAAGATTAAGAAGAAGAAGAAGAAAGAGAAAAGGAAGAAGAAGAAGAGAAAGAAGAAGAGCAAGAAGAAGAAGAGAAAGAAGAAGAGCAAGAAGAAGAAGAAGATGAACAGGAGGAAGAAGAAGAAGAATAAAAAGGAGAAGAGTAAGGCGAAAAAGAAAGAGAAGAAGGTGAAGAAATAGAAGAGCAGGAAGAAGAAGAAGAGGAAGAAGAAGAGGAATAAGAAGAGGAATAAGAAGCAGAGGAAGAAGAAGAAGAAGAAGAGGAAGAATTGACAGATTAAGGATAAGGAATTAGGGTTAGGGATTATGGATTAGATTAAAGATTAAGTATTACAGATTAAGAACTTGAAATTAGTGATTTAGGAGTTAGAAATTAGGGACTAAGGAGTAGGGATTAGTGATTAGCAAAGAAATAATAGGAATTCAGGAATAATTAGTGGGGATTTAGGATTAAGTATTAATGATTAAAGATTATAGATTATAGATAAGGGATTAATGATGAGCGACTAATGACTAGGGATAATAAGTTAGGGACTAAGATATAAGAGATTAATTATTAGGCATTTAGGGGTTAGAGATTAGGGATTTAGGATTAAGGATTAGAGAGTAAAGGTTTGGGATGTAGGATTTAGGATTAGAGATTAAGGAATTAAGATTAAGATTACAGAATATAGATTAGGGTTTACAGATTATAGACTAGTGGTTAAAGATTAGAGATTAATGAACAGAGATTATAGATTAGTTTTTATGGTATGTAAATTAGGGATTGGAGATTACGAATTAGGTATTAGAGATTATAGTTTAAGGATTAGAGATTAGGGATGAGAGGTTAGAGATAAAAGATTAGAGATTAGATATTTGGGATAGATTAGGTATTAAGGAATAAGGATTAGGGATTAGGGATTAAGGATTAAGAAGGAAGAAGGAAGAAGGTGGAAGAAAGATGAAGAAGGAAGAAAGAAGAAAGAAGAAGGAAGAAGGAATAAAGAAGAAGAAGATGAAGAAAAAGAGTAGGAAAAAGAATAAAAAGAAGAAGAAGAAGAGGAATTAAGGATTAGGGATTAGAGATTTAGGAATTAATAATTAGGGATTAGGGTTTAGGGATTAGTTATTAGGGATTAGGGATTTAAGATTAGGGAGTAGAAGTTAAGGAATAAGTAATTAGGATTAGGGATTAAGGATTAAAGATTATAGATTAGGGATTAGGGATGAAGTGATTAATGAATAGGGATTAGAGATTAGGAATTAAGAATTAAAAGATTAGTTATTAAGGACAAAAGATTAGAGATTAGGGACCTAGGTTTAAGGATTAAGGATTAAGGAATAGAGATTAGGTGTTAAGGATTAGAGATTAAACATTAAGGTTACAGGATTCAAGATTAGTTATTAAAGACTAAAGTTTAAAGATTAAGGGATTAAGATGATGATTAAAGACTTGGGATTATAAAAGGATTTATGATTAGAGATTAGGGATTAAGGATTATGGATTAGGGATTAGGAATTAGGGATTAGAGATTATAGATTAGGGATTAGGTGTTAGAGATTAGAATTTAAGAAGAGGTTAGGGATTTAAGATTTATAGATTATAGATTACAGATAGATTTCATATTAATGATTAAAGATTAAGGAGAACAAAGAAAGAAAAAGGAAGAAGAAGAAGAAGGAAGAAAGAAGAAAAAAGATGGAAGAAGGATGAAGGAAGAAGGAAGAAAGAAGAAGAGGAAGAAGAATAAAGAAGAAAGGTGAAAGATGAAGGAAGAAGGAAGCAGGAAAGTGGTAAGAAGAAGGAAGAAGGAAGAAAGAAGAAAGAAGAAAAAAAGAAAATAGAAAGAAGAAAGAAAGAAGAGGACGATGAGGAAGAAGAAGAAGAAGAAGAAGAGGTTGAAGAAGAAGAAGTAGAAAAAAAAAGAGGAAGAAGAAGAAGAAGAAGAAGAAAAGGAATAAAAAGAAGAAAAAGAGGAAGAAGAAGATGAGGAAGAAGAGGAAGAAGAAGAAGAAGAACAAAATGAGAAAGAAGTGGAAGAAGAAGAAGAAGAGGAAGAGGAGGAAGAAGAAGAAGAAGAAGAAAAAGAAGAGCAACAAGAAGTACAAGAAGAAGAAGAAGAGGATGAAGAGATGGATTAGGGATTAGGTGTTAGGGATTAAGGATTAAGGAAGGAGGGATTAGGGATGAGATTTTAGGGATTAAGGATTATGGATTAGGATTAGAGATTATGGAATATGTATTAGCAACTTGGTATTAGGGCTTGAGGATTAATGGTTAGGGATTAAATACTAGGGATTAAGGAAATTTAATAGGGATTACACATGAAGTGATTATTGATTAAGGATTAGGGATTTAGGATTAAGGGATTAATTACAAAAGATTATGATGTAGAGATTTTGGGTTATGGATTATAGATTATGGAAAAGGAATTATGAATTATAGATTAGAGATTAGTGAATAAGGATTTGAGATATAGGGTTAAGGATTAGAGGTTAAATCTTAGATTTTAAATGATTATAATTAACAGAAGGGTTTTGGGGTTAATAATCAAGGATTATTGATTAGACATTGGAGATTAAGGATTAGAGATTAAGAATTAGAGACTAGAGATTAGGGATTAAGGATTAGGGGTTAAAAATTAAGCATTAGTGATTAGGGATTAGAAATTAGGGATGAGAGATTATGGATTCAAGATTAGGGATTAGGGATTAGATATGGATTAAGAATAATAAATTAGGGATTAAGGATTATGGATTTTTTATTTTGGAGGGTTGGATTAGAAATTATACATTTAAGGATGAGAGATTGGGAATGAGGGGATTTAGAAGTAGCGATTAGAGAATAGGGTTTATGGATTATGAAGAAGAAGGAGAAGAAGAAGAAAAAAAAAGAATAAGAACAAGAAGAAGACAAAGAAGAAGAAGAATAAGTAGAAGAATAATAATAAAAAGAAGATGAAGAATAAGAGGAAGATGACAAAAAAAAAAGAAGAACAAGAACAAGAAGAAAATAAGGAAGAAGAAGAAGAAGAAAAACAAGAAGAAAAGGAAGAAGAAGAAGAAGAAGAAGAAGAAGAAGAAAAGGAAGAAGAAAAAAAGAAGAATAAGGAGAATTGAAAGAAGAAGAAGAAGAAGGTGAAGAAGTTGAAGCAAAGGAAGTTAAGGAAGATGAAGGGGAAGAAGAAGAAGATGATGATGATGATGAAAAAGAAGAAAGATAAGAGTTTGGGTATTTGGGATTAGGGATTAAGGATTAAGGACTAGGGAGTAGGGATTAGGGAATAAGTAATAGGGATTAGAGATTAGAGATGAATGGATTAGTGATTAAAGACTAAAAATTAAGGGATTAATTATTAAGGATTAGGGATTGTATATTTAGAATTTAGGATTAAGAATTAGGAATTAGAGAATAAAGATTAGGGATTAGGAATTAGAGATTTGATATTAGAGATATATGACTCAGGATTAAAGATTAAAGATTAGAGATTAGAGATTAAGGGATTATGATTTGAATTAGAGATGAGGGATTATAGATTAAAGATTAAAAATTAGTGATTAAGGATTATAGATTAAGGATTTAGGATTAGAGATTATGAATAAGATTTATGTATTATATGTTAGGAATTAAGAATTAGGTATTAGAGATTAGAGTTTAAGGATTAGAGATTAAGGATTAAAGGTTATTAAGGATTGAGGATCTGGGATTAGGGGTTAAAGATTTGGAATTAAGGATTAAGTATTATAAATTAGGGATTAAGGATTAGTGATTAGAGGATTTGTATTAGCAATTAAATATTAAGTAATGAGGCTTACGGATTACGAAAAAGGATATGGGATTAGAGATTAAAGATTAAAGATTAAAGATTATAGATTATGGATTAAGCATTAGGGATTATGGAGTAAGAATGGATTAAGGATTATGGGTTATAGATTAGAGATTAAGTATTAGTGATTTGGTATTAGTGATTGAAGTTTAACGGTTTGAGATTAGGGATTATAAGGTGAGCCTTAGATATTGAACTATTTTAATTAGGAAGGGGGTTTAGGGATTTAGAATTAGCGATTAATGATTAGGGATTAGGGAACAAGGATTAAAGATTAGAGGTTAGAGACAAGAGGTTAGGGATTAGGGATTACAGATCAGGGATAAAGGATTTGGAATAAAAAATTATGGATTAACGACATGGATTAGAGATTAGGGATCAAAGAATAAGGATTAAGGATTAGGGATTCAGGAGCGATGGATTACGAACTATAGATTTAGGGATAAAAGAGTAGAGAGGAAGGGATTTAGGACTAAGGATTAGGGAATTGGGATTAAGGATTACGAAGAAGAGAAGAAGAAGATGATGACGACGAATAGGAAGAAGAACAAGGAGAAAAAGAAGAAGATGAAAAAGAAGAAGAAGAAGAAGAAAACGAGAAAACGAATAAGAAGAAGACAAAAGAAGAAGAAGAAAAAGAAGAAAAAGAAGAAAAAGAAGATGAAGATTAGGAAGAAGAGGAAGAACAAGAACAAGAAGAAAATGAAGAAGAAGAAGAAGAAAAAATAGAAGAAGAAGAAGAGGAGGAAGAAGAAGAAGAAGAAAAGGAACAACAAAAAGAAGACAAAAAAGAATGAGAATTGTAAGAAGATTAAGTAGAAGAAGTAGAAAGTGAAGAAGCTAAAGAAGAAGAAGAAGAAGAAATGTAACGGAAGATGAAGTGGGAGAAGAAGAAGAGGAAGAAGAAGATGATGAAGAAGCATAGAAGAAGAATAAGAAGAAGAAAAAGATGGGGAAGAAGAAAGAGAAGGGGAAGAAGAAGAAGAATAAATAAAGGTGGAAGAAGAAGAAGAAGAAGAAGAAGAAAAAGAAGTAGAAGAAGAAAAGCAAGTAGAGGAAGAAGAAGTGTGAGAAGAGGAAGAAGTAGAAGAAGAAGAACATGAGGAAGAAGAAGAAGAAGAAGAAGAAGGGAAAAAAGAAGAAGAGGAAGAAGTAAAAGATGTTGAAGAAGCAGAAGATGAAGAAGAAGAAGAAGAAGAAGAAGAGGATGAAGAAGGGTAAGAAGAAGAAGAGGAAGAAGAATAAGAAGAAAAAGAAGAAGCGGAAGATGAGGATGAACAAGAAAAAGAAGAGGACGTTGATGACGAACAACAAGAGGAAGAGGAAAAAGAAGAAGAAAAAGAACAGGAAGAAAAAGAATAGGAAGAAAAGAAGACAAAGAGAAAGAAGTGATGGATTAAGGTTTAAGGATCAGAGGTTAGGGATTACAGATTGGGGATCAAGGATTTAGAAATGAAGGATTCGGCATTATGTGTTATGGAATATGGGTTAAAGATTAAAGAGGGATTAGGGATTATGAATTTTTGAGTTAGCAATTAATGATTAGAGTTTAGGGATCAGGGATTAAGGATTAGGGAATGGGGATTAGGGAATAAGTAAAAGATATTCAGGATTAGAGATGAAGACATTAATGATTAGGGATTATAAATAAGAATTTAAGATTAGGAATTAGGGATTAGTGAATAAAGATTATGGAATAAGGATTATAGATTAGAGATTGGGGATGTGAGATTAAAGGTTAGAGATTAAAGATTAGATATTAGACGTTAGAGATTAGGGGATTAGCATTACTATTTAGGATTAGGGATCAAAGATTAAAAATTAGAGATTAGCAATTATGAATTATTAATAGGGTTTATCAATTTTAGATTAGGGATTAAGGATTAGGTATTAGAGATTAGAGTGATTAAGAATTAAGTATTAGAGATTAGAGTTTAAGGATTAGAGATTAAGGATTAGAGGTTATTTAACATTAAGGATTAGGGATTAAGAATTTAGGATTTAGGATTAGAGATTAGGGATAATGGATTAGGAGATAAGGATTAACAATTAAAGATTAAGAATTAGGGGTAACGAATTAGGGATTTGGGATTAGAGATTAGAGATTAGAGATTATAGATTAGGATTAAAGATTAGGGATTATGGAGTAAGGATGGATTAAGGATTGAGGATTATGGATTATAAATTAGAGATAACTGATTTGGGATTTGGTACTAGAGATTAAAGTGTAACGATTAGAGACAAAGGATTAGAGATTAAAAAATATGGATGGAATAGAGATTATGGATTAGGGATTAAGAAGAAAGAAGAAGCAATGAGGAAGAAGGAAGAAGGAAGAAGGAAGAAGGAAGAAGAAAAAGAAAGAAAGAAAATGGAAGAAGGAAGAAAGAAGAAGAAGAAGAGGGAGAAAAAGAAGAATAATAAAGAAGAAAGAAGAAAGAAGGAAGAAGGAAGAAGGAAAGAGGTAGGATGAAGTCAAAAGGAAGAAGGAAGAAGAAAGAAGAAAGTAGAAAGAAGAAAGAAGAAAGAAGAAGAAGAAGAAAAAAAAGAAGAAAAGGAAAAGAACAACAAGAAGAAAACAAGGAGAAGAAGAAGAAGAAGAAGATGATGATGAGGAGGAAGGAGAAGGGCAAGAAGGAGAAGAAGAAGCAAAAAATCAAGAAGAAGAAGAAGGAAATTAAGAAGAAGAAGAAGAAGAAGAAGAAGAAAAGAAAGAAGAAGAAGAAGAAGAAGAAGAAGAAGAAGAAGAAAAAGAAGAAGAATAAAAGGAAGAAGATGAAGAAGAAAAAGTAGAGGAAGAAGAAGAAGAAGAGGAAAAGGAAGAGGAAGATGAAGAAAAGAAGCAAGAAGAATAAGAAGAAGAAGAAGAAGAAGAAGAAGAAGAAGAAAATGAGGAAAAAAAATAAGATGAATAAGAAGAAGAAGAAGAAGAAGAAGAAGAATAGGAAGATGGAGAGGAAAAAGAAGAAGAAGAGGATGAAGAAGTGGATTAGCAATTAGGGATTAGGGTTTAGAGATTTGGGATTAGATAATAGGGATTAAGGACTAAGGATTAGAGAATATGTATTAGCAACTAGTTATTAGGTTTAGGGATTAACAATTAGGGAATAAAGAGTATGGATTAAGGAAAATTAATATGGATTTGGGATTAAGGATTAAGAACTAGAAAAGATTAGGGTTAAGGAATGAGAGATTGGGGATTAGAGATTACAGATCAAGGATTAAAGATTATGGATTTAGGATAGATTAGGGATTATGGATTAAGGATTATAAAAGATGGATTGGGCAATATAGATTTAGAGATGAGAGATTAAGGAGGGAGGGTTTAAGCTGCATGGATTAGGGAATAAGGATTAAGGATTATGAAGAAGAAGGAGGAGAAGAAGGAAATGAAAAAGAAGTAAAAAAACAAGGAGAAAAAGAAGAAGAAAAGTAAGAAAATAAATAAGAACAAGAGAAGATGAAGAAGAAGAAGAAGAACAGTAACATGAAGAACGAGAGGAAGAATAAGAGGAACAAAAAAATAAAGTAGATGAAGAAGTGAACAAGAAGAAGAAGAAGCAGAAGAAGAAGAAGAAGAGGAAGAAGAAAATGAAAAAAAATCAAGAAGAAGATAAAAAAGAAGAAAATGAAGAGGAAGAAGAAAGAGAAGAAGAGAAGAAGAAAGGTAAGAGAAAGAAGAAGAAGAAGAAGAAGGTGAAGTAGTTAAAGAAGAAGAAGTAGAGAAGGATGAAGAAATAAAATAAGAATAAGAAGAAGAAGCAAAGGAAGTTGAAGAAGAAAACGAAGAAGAATAAGAAGAAGAGAAGAAGAAAAAGTCTATAAAGATGAAGAAGAAGAAAAAAGTAGGAAGAAAAGAAGAAGTAGAAGAAGAAATAGAAGAAGAAGAAGAAGAAGAAGAAGAAGTAGAAGAAGAAGAAAATGGAGCAAGGGTTAGGGAGGGAGGGATTTAGGAGTAAGGTTTGGGGAATAGGGATAAAGGATTACGAAGAAGAAGGAGAAGAAGAAGAAGATGACGAAGAAGAAGAAGATGACGAAGAAGAAGAAGAACAAGGAGAAGAAGAAGAAGAAGAAGAAGAAAAGGAGCAAAAGAATATCAGTAAGAAGAAGACAAAGAAGAAGAAGAAGAAGAAGAAGAAGAAGAAGAAGAGGAAGATATGGAAGAAGGGAAAGAAAAAGAATAAGAAGAAAATGACGAAGAAGAAGAAGAGGAAGATGAAGAAGTAGAAGATGAAGAAGAAAAGGAAGAAGAAAAAGAAGAAGATAAAAGCAAATTGTAAGAAAATTCAAAAGTAGAAAAGGATTATGAAGAAGTAGAAGAAGAAGAAGATGAAGAAGGAGAAGAAGAAGAAGAAAAAGAAGTAAAGGAAGATGAAGACGACGAATAAGAAGAAGAAGATGAAGAAGTAGAAGAAGAAGAAGAAGAAGAAGAAGAACTAGAAATTGAAGAAGTAGAGGAAGAAGGAGAAGAAGCAAAAAAGAGGAAGAAAAAGAAGAAGAAATAAAAGAGGAAGAAGAAGAAGAAAAAGGAGAAAAAGAAGTTGAAAAGAAGAAGAACAAGTAGAGGAAGAGGAAGAGTAAGAAGAAGAGGAGGAAGAAGAAGAAGAAGAAGAAGAAAAAGAACATGAAGAAAAAGTAGAAGTAGAAGAAGGAGAGGAAAAAGAAGATGAGGAAGAAGAAAAAGTTGTAGAAGAAGAAGAAGAAGAGAAAGAAGAAGAAGGAGAGGAAGAAGAAGAAGAGGAAGAAGAAGAAGAGAAAGATTAAGAAGAGTAAGAAGAAGAAGAAGAAGAAGAAAAGGAAGAAGTAGAAGAAGAAGAACAACAACAACAAGAAGAATATCAAGTGAAAGATGAGAAAGAAGAGGAAGAAGAAGAGGAAGAAGAAGAGGATGAAGATCAGGAAGAAGAAGAAGAAGAAGAGGAAGAAGAAGAAGAAGTAGAAGAGGATGATGAAGAAGTGATGGATTAGGGATCAGAGGTTAAGGATTAGGGATTAGGGATCAGGGATGAAGAAATAAAGGATTAGGCATTCTGTATTATAGAATGTGGGTTAAAGATTAAGGAGGGATTAAGGATTTAGGAGTTAGCAATTAAGGATTAGAGTTTAGGAGTTAGGGATTAGGTAGTAGGGATTAGGGACTAGGCGATGGTGATTAGGGATTATGGATTTGAGATGAAGGGATTATAGATTATGAATTTAGAATTAGGAATTAGGAATGAAAGAATAAAGATTAGGGATTAGGGATTAAAGTTTATAGATTAGGGATATAAGATAAGAATTAGAGATTAAAGTTTAGAGATTGGATATTAAAGTTTAAGGATTAGGGATTAGGAATTAGAGATTATGAATAGGTATTTTGGGTTATAGATTTGAGATTAAGGATTATGTATTAGAGATTAGAGTTTAAGGATTAGTGATTAAGGATTAGGGGTTATTAAAGATTAAGGATTAGAGGTTATTAAAGATTAAGGATTAGAAATTAAGGATTAGAAATCAAGGATTTAGGATTAATGATTAGGGATTAGGGATTAGGGGAGAGGAATTAGCGATTAAAGATAAAGGATTAGGGACTAGGGATTACGGATTAGGGATTTGTGATTAGAGATTAGGATTATATTTTAGTGATTAAGGATTAGAGACTATGGGCTAAAGATGAATTAGGGATTAAGGATTATGGATTATAGATTAGAGATAACATATTGGGTATTAGAGATTAAAGTTTAAAGATTAAAGATTAGGATTAGAGGTTGAAGATTAAAGATCAGGGATTAAAAAATTTGGATGGATCAAATATTAAGGATTAGGTATAAAGGAGAAGGAAGAAGCAAGAAGCAAGAAGGAAGAAGGGGGAATAAAGAAAAAAAGAAGGTAGAAATAAGAAGACGAAGAGCAAGAAGAAGAGGAAGAATAAAGAAGAAAGAAGAAAAAAAAAGGAAGAAAGAAGAAGGAAGGAGGTAAGCTAAAGTAAGAAGGAAGAAGAAAGAAGAAAGAAAAAAGAAAAAAGAAGAACAAAGAATGAAGAACGATGGAAGAAGAAGAAGAAGAAGAAGAAAAGGAGGAGGGAGAAGAGGAAAAGAAGAACAAAAAAAGGAGAGGAACAAGAAAAAAAAGAAGAAGAGAAAGCACATAATTAGGAAGAAGAAGAAGAAGAAGAAGAAGCAGAAAATGAAGAATAAGAACAAGATGATGAAAAGTAAGAAGAAGAAATTGAAGAAGAAGAAGATGATGATGATGATGAAGAAAAGGAAGAAGACGAAGAAGAAGAAAAGGAAGACAATGATAAAGAAGGAGAAGAAGAAGAAGAGGAAGAGGAAGATAAGGAAGAGGAGCAGGAAGAATAAGAAGAAGAAGAAACTTTGGAAGATGGAGAAGAAGAAGAATATAAAAAAGACGAAGGGGAAAAACAAGTGGAAGAAGAAGAAGAGGATGAAGAGATGGATTTGTGATTAGATATTAGCGTTTAAAGATGAAGGATTAGAGAATATGAGTTAACAACTATTATTAGGGTTTAGGGATTAAGGATTAGGGATTAAAAAGTATGGATTAAGGAAAAGTAATAATGATTAGGGATTAAGGTTTAAGAATTAAAAATTAAGTATTAGGGATTAGGAATGAGAGAAGAGATTATAGATTAGAGATTAAGGACTAGGGATTATGGATTAATGGTGGAGTAGGGATTAGGGATTATAGATTAGAGATTAAGGATTAGGGATTAGAGATTAAGGATTAATGATTAGAGATTATGGATTAAGGATTTAGGAGGGATGGATTAGGCATTATTGATTTTGGGATAAGAGGTTAGGGAGTGAGGGATTAAGGAGTAGGATTGGAGAATAAGGATTAAGTATTATGAAGAAGAAAGAGAAGAACAAGAAAAAATTGAAGAACATGGAGAAGAAGAACCAGAAGAAGAAGAAGAAAAGGAAGAAAATGAATAAGAACAAGAAAAAGATGAAGACGAAGAAGAAGAAGAAGAAGAAGAAGTGGAACATGAATAAGAAGATGAAGAATAAGAAGAACAAGAAAATGAGGAAGAAGAAAAAGAGAAGAAGGTGAAGAAGAAGAAAAAGAATAAGATGAAGAAGAAGAAGAAGAAAGAGAAAATGAAGAGGAAAAAGAAGAAGAAAAGAAAGGGAAGAAGAAGAAGATGAAGAAGAAGAAGAAGGAGAAGAAGCAGAGGAAGATGAAGAGGAAAAATAATAACAAGAAGAAGAAGCAGACAAAGATGAAGAAACAAAAAAGGAAGAAGAAAAAGAATAGAAGAAGAAAAGTTGATGAAGAAGAAGAAGAAAAAAAATAAGAAGAAGAAAAAGAAGAAGAAGAAGCAAAAGAAGAAGAAAGAGAAAATGAAGAAAGAAAAAAAAGAGAAGAAGAATCAGATAATGAAGAAGAAAAAGAAGAAGTAGAGGAAGATGAAGGGGAAAAATAATAACAAGAAGAAGTAGAGGAAGAAGAAGAAGCAGAAAAAAGAAGAAAAAGAAGAAAAGAAGAAAAGTTGATGAAGAAGAAGAAGAAAAAATATTAATAAGAAGAAAAAGAAAAAGAAGTAGAAGAGGAAGAAGTAGAAGAAGAAGAAGAAGAAGCAGAACACGATGAAGAAATGGCAAGAGAAGAAGAAGAAGAACAAGAAGGAGCAGGAGGAGGAGGAGAAGAAGAAGAAGAATAACAAGTAAAGGAAGAAAAAGAGGAAGAAGAAGAAGAAGAAGAAGAAGAAAAATAATAAGAAGGAGAAGATGAAAAGGAAGAAGAAGAAGAAGAAAATAAAGAAGAAGAAGAAGAAGAAGAAGAAGAAGAGAAAGAAGAAGAAGAACAAGAAGAAGAAGAAGAAGAGAAAGAAGAAGAAGAAGAAGAAGAACAAAACGAAGTGTAAGATGTGGAAGAAGAGGAAAAAAAGAAGAAAAAGATAAGGAGGAAGATGAAGAAGAAGAGGAAGAAGAAGAAGAAAAATAAGGAAATAAAAGAAGTAGGAGAAGAAGAGGAAGAAGTGATGAATATTTGATTTGGGATAAGGAATTATGGATTAGGGATTAGGGATTAGGGATTAGAATTGAAGGAATAAAGGATTAAGCATTAACTATTAGGGAATATAGGATAAAGATTAAGGAAAGAGGGATTAAGGATTAGGGATTTGGAAGTAAGCAATTATGGATTAGGGTTTATAGATTAGGTATTCGGGATTAGGAAGCAGGGATTAAGGAATATGTAATAAATATTAGGGATTAATGATTAGAGATTTGGGAATAAGGATTATAGATGAATGGTTTAAATGTTAACAATTAGAGATTAAAGGTTAAGAATTAACTGGTTAATTATTAAGGATTAGGGATTAGAGATTATGAATTTAGGATTAGAGATTAGGAATTAGAGAATAGGAATTAGGGATTAAGGATTAGACATTGAGTATGTAAGATTCAGGATTAGTGATTAAGAATTAGAGATTAAGAGATTAGGATTAGCATTAGAGATTAGGGATTAAGAATTAAAGATTAGGGATTAGTGATAAAAAATTGGAGATTAGGGATTATGGTTTAGAGATTAAAGTTTTTTAATTAGGGATTAAGGGTTAGGGACTATGGATTAGGGATGGAGACTAGAGATTAGAGAATAGAGATTAGAGATTAAGGATTAGGGATAAAGTATTAAGAATTAGGAATTAAAAATTATGGATTAGAGATTAGGAAGGAGAGGATAGAGATTAAGGGTTATGAAATAGGGATTAAGGATGGATTATAGATTTAGGATGAAGGGAGTAATGATTAGAGATTAGAGATTTGGGATTAAGAATTATGGGATTAATTACTAAAGATTAGCGATTAGAGATTAGGCACCCAAGATTAGGGATTAAGGATTAAAAATGAAAGATTAGGGATATAAGTTTTAAGATTAGTGAATAGGGATTAAAGATTAAGGGATTGGGGTAAAGATTAAAGACTTGGCATTAAGGTTTAGGGATTAGTGATTAATGATCTGGGATTAAAGATTAGAGATTTGTAATTAAGGATTATAGATTAAGGATTTGGGATTAGAGATTAGAGTTTAGGGAGTAGGAAGAAAGAAGAAAGAAGAAGGAAGAAAGAAGAAGGAAGATGCAAGAAGAAAGAAGGAAGAAAGAAGAAGAGGAAGAATAATGAAGAAAGAAGAAATATGAAGGAAGAAGAAAGAAGGAAGAAGGATGGAGGTAGGAAGAACGAAGAAGAAAGAAGAAAGAAGAAAGTAGAAAGAAGAAAGAAGAAAGAAGAAAGAAGGAAGAAGAAGAAGAAGAAGTAAAAATAGAGGAAGAAGAATAACAAGAGAAGAAGAAGAAAGAGAAGAAGAACAATAATATGTAGAAGAAGGTGAGGAAGAAGAAGAAGAAGAGGAAGAAGAAGAAGAAGAAGAAGAAGAAGAAAAGGAAGAAGAAGAGGAAGAATAAGAGGAGGAAGAAGAAGAAGAACTGAAAGAAGAAGAAGAGGAAGAGGAAGATGAGGAAGAAGAGGAAGAATAAGAAGAAGAAGAAGAAAATAAGAAAGAAGAAGAAGAAGAGGAAGAAGAAGAGAAAGAAGAAGTGGAAGAAAAAGAAGAAGAGGATGAAGAGATGGAATAAGGATTAGGGATTAGGGGTTCAATATTAAGGATTAAGGAAAGAGGGATTAGGAATTAGATGTTAAGGATTGAGGATTACATACTAGGGAATATGCATTGCCAACAGGGTATTAAGGTTTGAGGATTAAAATTTAGGGATTAAAGAGAAGGGGTTGAGGAAAAGTAATAAGGATTAAGAATTAGGGACTAGAGATGAAGGAATTAATGATTTGGGATTAGGGATTCAGCATTATGGTATTAATTACAAAAGATTATGATATAGTGATTTAGTATTAAGGATTACAGATTAGAGAATAAAGGATTAACGATTAATGGTTAGGAATTCAAGACTCAAGACTAAAGGTTAAAGCTTACGTATTAAATGATTATAATTAAGAATTTAGGGTTAATGATTAGGGATTGGGGATTAAGGATTAGGGATGAGAGATTAGAGATCAGGGATTAAGGATAAGGAATTAAAGATTAGGATTAAAAAATTAGGGATTAAGAATTGGAGATTAGGGATGAGATATTAGAGATTAAGGATTAGGGATAGCAATTAGAGATTCGGGATTGGGATTAAGAATTAGGGATTTGGAATGGATGGAATAGGAATTATAGATTTAGGGATAAGAGATTGGGTGGGATGGAATTAGGAGTAGGGATTAGGAAATGGGGATTAAGGATTACAAAAAATAGGAGAAGAAGAAGTTAATGATGAAGAAAAAGAAGAACAAGGAGAAGAAAAAAGAAGAAAGAGAAGAAGTAGAGGAAAAAGAAGAAGAAGAAGAAGAAGAAGAAGAAAAAGATAAAAAGAATAAGAACAAGAAGAAGCCAAAGAAGAAGAACAAGAACGAGAAGAAGAGGAGGAAGATGACGATGAAGGTGAAGAAAAAGAACAAGAAGAAAAAGAGGAACAATAAGAAAAAGAGGAACAAGAAGAAGAAGAAGAAAAAGAAGAAGAGGAGGAAGAAGAAGAAGAAAAGGAAGAAGAAAAAGAAGAAGAAGAAGGAGAATTGTAAAAAGAGGAAGAAGGAGAAGCAGTCGGTGAAGATGGTGAAGAAGATGAAGATGGTGATGAAGAAGAAGAAAAAAGTAAAGGAAGATAAAGAGGAAAAAGAAGAAGAAGAAGAAGAAGAAGAAGAAAAAGGAGAAGAAAAAAAAGAGAAAGAAGAAGAATAAGAAATTGAAAAGGAAGAAGAAGAAGAAAAAGGAGAAGAAGAAGAAGAAGAAGAAAAAAAACTAAAGGAAGAAGATGAGCAAGAAGTAGAGGAAGAAGAAAAAGAAGAAGAAGATGATGAAGATGATGAAGAAAAATCAGAAGAAGAAGAAGAGGAGGAAATAGAAGAAGAGGAAGAAAAAGAAGTAGAAGAAAAAAAAGAAGATGAAAAAGAGGAAGAAGGAGAAGGGGAGAGATGAAAACGATGAAGAAGAGTAAGAAGATGAAGAAGAGGAAGAAGAAGAAGTCGAAGATGAGAAAGAGGAGAAAGAAGAAGATGACAAAGATTAGGAAGAAGAATAAGAAGAAGAAGAAGAAGAAGAAAAAGAAGAGAGAACAAGAAGCAGAAGAAGTAAAAGAAGAAAAGGAAGAATTGATGGGTTAGGGATTAGGGATTACAGGTTAAGAATTAGGGATTAGAGATTAAGGATTAAGAAATGAAGGATTAGGCATTAGGTGTTAAGAAAAATGGGTTAAAGATTATGAAAAGAGTGATTAGGGATAAGGGATTTAGGAGTTAGCAATTAAGGATTAGTGTTTAGGGATTAGGGATTAAGGAATAAGTAATGAGGATTAGGGATTAGGGATGAAGGGATTAATGATTAAGGATTAAAAATTAAGGGATTAATTATTAAGGATAAAGGATTATAGATTAAGAATTTAGGATTAGAAATAAAAGATTAAAGACTAAGGATTAGGGATTAGATATTAGAGAAAAGGGATGTAAATTAAAGAGTAGACATTAAAGACTAGAAATTATAGATTAAGGGATTTGGATTTGCGTTATAGTTTAGGGATTAGAGATTAAAGATTTGAGATTAGTGATTAAGGATTAGGAATTAGGTATTAGAAATTATGAATAGGATTTTTGGATTATAGATTTGGGATTAAGGATTAGGTATTAGAGATTAAAGTTGAAGGATCAGAAACTAGGGATTAGAGGTTATTAAAGATTTAGGATTAGAAATTAGGGATTAGGGATTAAGAATTAGGGATTAAGGATTTAGATTAAGGACTAGGGATTAGGGATTAGGTGATAGGGATGAGAAATTAAAGATTAAAGATTTGGGATTAAGGATTATGAAATAAGGATTTGGAATTAGAGATTAATGATTATAGCTTAGGGATTAAGGATTAGGGATTACGGATTAAGGATATATTCAGGATTACAGATTAGATATTAAGGATTATGGATTATAAATTGTAGATTAAAAATTAGGGATTAGGTATTAGAGAATAGAGTTTAAAGATTACAGATTTGGGATTAGAGATTAGAGATTAAAGATTAAGGATTAGAGAATAGGGGTGGATTATAGATTAAGGATTAGGGATCAAGCAGAAGGAAGAAGGAAGATTAAGAAGAAGGAAGAAAGAAGAAAAAGAAAGAAGAAAGAAAGAAGAAAAACAAGAGGGAGACGAAGAGGAAGAATAAAGAAGAAAGAAGAATGAAGAAGGAAGGAGGTAGGGTGAAGTAAGAAGGAAGAAGGAAGAAGAAAGAAGAACAAAGGATGAAGAAGAAGAAGAAGAAGAAGAAGAAAAAGAAGTAGAAGAGGAATATGATGAGGAAGAAGAATAACAAGAAAAGAAGAAGAATAGAAAGAAAATGAGGAGAAACAAGAAGAAAATGTAGAAGAAGAAGAACAAGAATAAGAAAAGGAAGAAGAAGAAGAAGAAGAAGAAGAAGAAGAGGAAGATGAAGAAAAAGAAAAAGAGGAAAAGGAAGATTAGAAAGAGGAGTAAGAAGAAGAAGAAGAAGAAGAAAATGAGGAAGAAGAAGAAGAAGAATAGGAAGAAAAAGAAGAAGATGAAGAAGAAGTGGAATAAGAAGAAGTTGATGAAGAGATGGATTATGTATCAAGGATTAGAGTTTAGAGATTAGAGATTAATGAAGGAGGATTAGGGAATAGATATTTGGGATTAATGATTAGGGATTAGAGAATATGGATTAGCAATTAAGTATTCAGGTTTAGGGATTAAAGAGTATCGATTAAGGAAAAATAATAAGTATTAAGAATTAAGGATTATGGATTAAGGAGAAGGAAGAAGGAAGAAGAAGAAAAAAGAAGGATGAATAAAAAAAGAAGAAAAAGAAGAGGGAGAAGAAGAGGAAGAATAAAGCTGAAACTGGAAAGAAGAATTAAGAAGGAAGGAGGTAGGGTGAAGTAGGAAGTAAGAAGGAAGAGGAAAGAAGAACAATGGAAGATGTAGAAGAATAAGAAGAAGAAGAAAAAGAGGAAAATGATAAGGAAGAAGAAGAATAGGAAAAGAAGAAGAATAGAAAGAAGATGAGGAGGAAGAAGAAGAAAACGTAGACGAAGAAGAAGAAGGATAATAGGAAGAAGAAGAAGAAGAAGAAGAAAAGGAAGAGGAAGATGAAGAAGAACAAGAAGAGGAAAAGGAATATAAGGAAGAGGAGGAAGAAGAATAAGAAGAATAAGAAAATGAGGAAGAAGAAGAGGAAGAATAAGAAGAAAAAAGAGAAGAAGAGGAAGAAAAATTGGAACGGGAAGAAGAACAGGATGAAGAGATGGATTAGGGATTCAAGATTAGAGTTTAGGGATTAAGAATTAAGGATGGGGGATTAGAGATTAGATATTTGGGATTAATTATTAGGGATTAGAGAATATGGATTAGCAACTAGGTATTTAGGTTTAGGGATTAAGGATTAGAGATTAAAGAGTATGGATTAAGAAAAAATAATAAGCATTAGGAATTAAGGTTTAGGAATTATAGATTAAGGAATAAGTATTAGGGATTTGGAATGAGAGATTAAGGATTAAAGTTTAGAGACTAAGGATTGGGGATTATTGATTAAGGATGCATTAGGGGTTAGGGGTTAGGGACTAGGAATTAGAGATAAAAGATTGTGGATTTGGGAGGTATGGATAAGGCAATATTGATTTAATGATGAGAGATTAAGGAGGGAGCAATTATGGACTAGGGATTAGGGTGTAAGGATTAAGGATTATAGAGTAGAAAAAGGAGAAATTTAAGAAAAAGAAGTAAAAGAAAAAGGAGAAGAAGAAGAAGAAGAAGAAGAAAAGGATGAAAATGAATAAGAACAAGAAGATTAAGAAGAAGAAGAAGAAGAAAAAGAAGAAGTAGAGGAACATAAGGAAGAAGATGAAGAAGATGAATAACAACAATATGAGGAAGAAGAAGAAGAGAAGCACAAGAAGAAGAAAAAGATAAAGAAAATGAAGAGGAAGAAGAAGAAGAAAAAGAAGAAGAGGAAGTAGAAGAAGAAAAAGAAGAAGAAGAACGATAAGAAAGAGAAGAGGAAGAAGAAGGCAAATAAGTTGAAGAAGAAGAAGATGAAGAAGAAGTAGAAGTAGAGGAAGGTGAAGAGGAAAAATAAGAAGACGAAGAAGTAGAGGAAGATGAAGAAGAAAAACAAGAATAACAAAAAGATGAGAAGAAGAAAAAGTTGAAGAACAAGAAGAAGAAGAAGAAGATGATGATGAAGAAGAAGTCGATGAGTAAGAAGAAGAAGAAGAAGAAGAAGAGAAAGAAGAAGAAGAAGAAGAAGAAGAATAAGGAGGAGGAGGAGAAGAAGAAGAAGATGATGATGATGAAGAAGAAGAAGAAGGAGAAGAAGAAGAAGAATAGAAGAGGAGGAAGAATAAGAACTAGATGGAAAAGAAGAATAAGAAAAAGAAGAAGAAGAAGAATAATTAAAGGAAGAAGAAGAAAAAGATGAAGAGTAAGAGGAAGAAGAAGAAGAAAAGAAAGAGGAAGAAGAAGAAGATAAAGAAGAAGAAGAGGGAGAAGAAGAATAAGAAGAAGAAGAAGAAGAAGAAGCGAAAGAGGAAGAAAAAAAGAGGAAGAAGAGGAAGTCAAAGATGAGGAAGAAGAAGAAGAGAAGAAGAAGAAGAAAAAGAGGAGGAAGAAGAAGAAGAAGAGGAAGAGAGATGGTAAGAGATTAGGGATCAGGTGTTAGGGATTATGGTTTATAGATTAAGGAAAAAAGGTTTAGGCATTGAGTATAGGGAACATGGGATAAAGATTAAGGATGGAAGGATTAGAGGATTAATGATTATTGATTTTTGAGTTAACAGTTAGGGATTAGGGTTTACAGATTAGGGATTAAGGATTAGGGAGTAGGGATTAGGGAATAAGGATTAGGAATTAAGGATTAGGGATTAGAGATTAAGGATTAAAGATTACAAATGAAGAATTTGATGATTAAGGAGTAAAGATTAAGCATTAAGAGTTAAAGGATTCATTATTAAGGATTAGGGATAAGAGATTAAGAATCTAGGATTTGGGCTTAAGACTTAGAGAATAGGGATTACGGATTAAGGATTAGAGATTGGAGATTAAGGATGCAGGATTTAGGATTAAAGAGTAGGAATTAGAGATTATGGGATTTGGATTAGCAATAAAGATTAAGGATCAGGGATTAATGATTAAAGATTAGGAATTAGAGGTTAGAGATTAGGGATTAAAGATTTGGGATTATGGATTAGGGATTAGAGACCATAGATTAAGGTTTAGAGATTAGAGATTAAGGATTAGGGATTAAAAATTAGGGATTAGAGATTAAGGATTAGAGATTAGTTATTAGGGATGAGAGATAAGGGATTATAGATTATAGACTAGGGATTATGGATGGATTAGGGATTAAGAATTAGATATTAAGGATTAGAGATTAAAAAATTAAGGATTAGGGATTAAAGAATTGGGTGAGATGGATTAAAAATTATAGAACTAAAATAAGAGATTAGAGAGGGAGGGATTAAGGAGTAAGGATGAAGGAATAAGGATTAAGGATTACGAAGAACAAGGAGAAGAGGAGGAAGAAAAACAAGAAGAAGAAGAAGAACAAGGAGTGTAAGAAGAAGACGAAGAAGAAGAAGAAGAAAAAAAGAATAAGAACAAGGAAAAGACAAAGATGAAGAAGATGAAGAAGAAAAAGAAGAAGAAAAGGAAGATGAGGAACAAGAGGAAGAAGAAGAACAAAAAGAAAATAAGGAAGAAGAAGAAGAAGAAGAACAATAAGTAGAAAAATAAAAAGAAGTGGAAGAGGAAGAAGTAGGAGCAAAAGAAAGAGAAGAAGAAGAAGGAGAGGTGTAAGAAGAAGAAGAAGAAGTGGAAGAAGGTGAAGAAGGTGAAGAAGAAGAAGAAGAAAAAGAAGTAAAGGAAGATGAAGGGGAAGGAGAAGAAGAAGAAGAAAAAGAAGAGAAGAAGAAGAAAAAAATAGAAGAAGAAGAAGATGAAGAAGAAAAAAAAGAAGAAGAAGAAGTAGAAGAAGAAAAGAAGAGGAAGAAAAACTAGTAGAAATGACAGAAGAAGGCGAAGAAGAAGAATGAGAAAAAGAAGAAGATGATGATAATGATGATGAAGAAGAAGAACAAGTAGAGGAAGAAGAAGAGAAAGAAGTGGAAGAAGAAGAATAAGAAAAGCAAGGACAAAAATAAGAAGAAGAAGAAGTGAAAAAAGATGAAGAGGAAGTATAAGAAGATGTAGAAGACGACAAAGAAGAGGAAGAAGAAGAAGAAGAAGAGGATGAAGAATAGTAAGAAGAAGAAAAAGAAGAAGTAGAAGAAAAGGAAGAGAAGAAGAAGAAAAAAAAGTTGAAGAAGAGGACGAAGAGGAGGATGAAAATGAGGAGTAAAAAAAGAAGAAGATGAAGAAGAAGAAGAGATAAAAGAAGAGGAGGAAGAAGAAGAAGAAGAAGTAGAAGTTGAAGAAGAGGAAGAAATGACATATTAGGGTTAAGGATCAGGGGTTAGGGATTAGAAATAGGGATTAAGTTTTGAAGAAATATGCATTAAGTGTCAAGGAATATGGTTTAAAGATTAAGGAGGTAGGGATTTGGAATTTAGTAATTTAAGATTAGGGATTAGGGTTTAAAGAGTAGGGATTAGGGAATAAGAAATAGTGAGATATGATTAGATATTAGAGTTTAAGGATTAGGGATTAGGGATGAAGGGATTTGTGAATAAGGATTAGAGATTAAGATTTAAAATTTAAGGGATTAAGGATTAGGTGTTGAGGATTAAGGGTTAGGGATTAGGGGGTATTGATTAGGGAACAAAGGTTAAAAATAAGAGTAAGAGAGTTTAGTTATTAGGGTTCTGGGTGTTAGCATTTAGGGATTAAAGATTAAGGATTAAGGAGTAGGGATTAGGGAATAAGTAATAAAGATTTGAGTTATAAATTAGGGATTAAGGATTAAGGATTAAGGATTAAGAATTAGGGATGAAGAGATGAATCAATAAGGATTAAAATTTAAGAGATTAATTATTAAGGATTATGGATTAAAGATTAGAGATTTAAGATTAAATATTAGAGATTAAGGAGTAGAGATTAGGGATTAGAGATTAAAGATTAGGGATGTAGGATTAAGGATTAGACAATAGAGATTATGTATTAGAGATTAAAGGATTAAGATTAGTAATAGAGATTAAATATTAAGATATTAAGAATTAATGGCTAGTGATTAAGGATTAGGGATTAGGTATTCGGAATTAGAGATAAGGTATAAAGTTTATGGATTATAGATTATGGATTATGGATAAAGTATTAGAAATTAGAGTTTAAGGATTAGTGATTAGGGATTAGAGGTTAGGGATTAAAGATTAAGGGTTGAAAATTAGGGATGGATTATTCATTAGGGATTAAGGATTTGTGATTAAAGATTAGGTATTAAGGGTTAGGGAAAAGTAAGAAGGAGAAGGAGAAGAGTAAAAAGAAGAAGACGAAGATGAAGACGGTGAAGAAGTAGAAGAATAAGAAAAAGAAGATCAAGAAGAAGAAGACGATGAGGAAGATAAAGAAGAAGAAGAAGAAGAAGAAGAAGAAGAAGAAGAAGAAATAGAGGAGGAAGAAGTAGAAGCATAAGCAGAAGAAGAAGAAGAAGAAGAAGAAGAAAAAGAAGAAGAAGAAGAGGAAGAGGAAAAGAAGAAGAGAAAAATGAAGAAAAAGGAGAAGAAGGAGAAGTAGAAGAAGAAGAAGAAAAAGAAGAAGTGGTTGAAGAAGAGGAAAAAAAAGAAGATGAAGAAAAAGAAAAAAGGAAGAAGAAGAAGAAATGGAAAAGAAGATGAAGAAGAAGAAGAGGAAGAGTACAAAGAATAAGAAGAAGACCAAGATGAGGAAGAAGAAGAAGAAGAAGACATAGAAGAAAAGGAAGAAGAGATGGATTAGGGATTATGGATCAGGGGTTCGAGGCTAGGTACTCTGGATTAAGGAATAAAGATTTAGGGATTATGTATCATGAAATAGGGATTAAATATTAGGGAAGGAGGGATTATGAATTAAGGATTTGAGTGTTAACAATTAGAAATTAGGATATATATGTATTAAAAATTAAGGATTATGGAGTAGAGATTCAGGAATAAGTAATATTGATTTGGGATTAGGTGTTTAGTATCAAAGATTAGGAATTAGGAATTGGGGATTAAGTTTGAACGGATTAATGATTAGAGATTAGAGATTATGGATTAAGAATTAAGGGATTTATCATTAAATACTATTCATTAGAGATTAAGGATTTAGGATTAGGGATTAGGTATTGAAGAATAGGGCTTAGGGATTAGAAATTAGAGATTAGAGATGTAGGATTCCGTATTAGAGATTAGGGATTTGGGATTATAGATTAGGGGATTTCTATTTGCATTAGAGATTAAAGATTAGTGATTAAGGATTAGTGATTAATGATTAAGGAATAGAGACTAAGGATTAAGGATTATAGATTATGGATTATGGATTATAGATTAAGGATTATAGATTAGGGATTTGGTATTAAAGATTAGAGTTAAGGGGTTAGAGATTAGGGATTAGAGGATAGTGAATAAACATAAAGGATTGGAGATTTAGGAAGGATTAAGGATTAAAGATTAAGGATTAGGGACAAGGAAGAAAGAAGATGGAAAGAGAAAAGAAGAATAAGAAGAAAACTGAGTGAAAGAACAAAAGGAAGAATAAAGATGAAGAAAGAAGAAAGAAGGAAGAAAGGGAAAGGAATAAGGAAGGAAGAAGGAAGAAGAAAGAAGAAAGAAGAAAGAAGAAAGAAAGAAGAAGGAAGAAGAAGAAGAAGAAGGAGAAATAAAAAAGAAAGAAGAGGAGGCAAAAGAGGAGAAGGGGAATAAGAAGGAGAAGGAGATTCAGAAGGAGATGGAGAAGGAGAAGGAGGAGTAAGAGAAGGAGTAGGAGAAGGAGAAGGAGAAGGAGGAGAGAAAGACAAAGAGAAGGGGAAGGAGAAGAAGAGTGAAGAGAAAAAGAAGAAAGAATTGAAGAAGAAGTGGAACTAGAGGAAGAAGTGGATGAAGAAGAGGAATAAAAAGAACAAAAAAAGGAGCAGAAGAAGAAAAGGAGGAACAACAAGAAAAAGAAGAAGTGGATGAACAAGAGGAATAAAAAGAACAAAAAAAGAAGGAGAAGAAGAAGAACAAGAAGAGAAAGAGTAAGAAGAGGAGGAGAAGGAAGATGATGAAGAAGAAGGAGATGAACAAAAAAAAAGAAGGGGAAGAGGAAGAAGAAGAAGAAAAAGAAGAAGAGGAAGGAGAAAAAGAGGAAGATGATGAAGAAGAGGAAGAAGAAGAAGAAGAAGAGGAAGAAGAAAAAGAAGAAGACGAGGAAGAAGAAGAAGAAAAAAAGAAGAATAAGAAGAAAAGTTGGATTAGGGAATTGGAATTAGGGGTTAGGGATTAAAGACTAGAGATTAGGGATTAGGTATTAGGGAATACAGATTAAAGATTAGGAAGGGAGGGATTAAGGATTAGGGATTAATGATTAGGGATTTGAGGGTTAGTAATTAAGGATTGGGGTTTTTGGATTAAGGATTAGAGATTAGGGAATAGAGATAAGGGAATAGTAATAGGGATTAGGGATTAGGAATTAAGGATTATGGATTAGGGATTATGGATTAAATCAATAATAAAGGGATTAATGATTAGTGATTAAAGATTTGGGATTAAGAATTAAGGGATTAATTACTAAGGATTAGGTATTATAGATTTAGGATTTAGGACAAGGGATTGAAGATTAGCAAAAAGTAATTTTTTATTAGAGATTATAGATTAGATATTTGGGATGTTGGATTTAGGATTAGAGATTAAAATTTAAGATTAAAGATTAAGGGATTAGGATAAGCATTAGAGATTAGGGATTAGGGATTAAGGATTTTGGATTAGTGATTAAGGGTTAAGGATTATGGATTAGACATTAGAGATTAAGTATTATGGATTATAGATTAGGGATTAGCAATTAGGTATTATGGATTATAGTTTACGGAGTAGAGATTAGGGATTAGAGGTTAGGGATTAAATTTTATGGATTGGAGATTTGGGATGGATTAGTGATTATGGATTAAATATTAGAGATTAGGGTGTAGGAAAAAGATAAAAAGAAGAAAAAGAGTAGGAAGAAGAAGGGGAAAACGAAGAATAAGAAAAAAAGAAGAGGAAGAATGAAATTAAAGGAAGAAGTAAGAAGGAAGAAGGAGGAAAGGAGAAAAAAGAAGGAAGGAAGAACGAAAATGGAAGAAGAAAGAAGAAAGAAGAAAGAAGTTAGAAGGAAGAAAAAAGAGGAGGAAGTAGAAGAAGCAGAAGGGAAAGTAGAAAGAGGAGGAGGAAGGAGAGGAGATGGAGAAAGAGAAGGAGATGGAGAAGGAGAAGGAGAAGGTGAAGGAGGAGTTGGAGAAGTAGAAGCAACGAGAAGAAGAAAGACAAAGAAAGAAGACAGAGAAGAAGAAGTAGAAGAAGAAGAAGAAGAAGAGGAAGGAGAAGAAGATATAGAAAAAAGAAGGAGAAGAAGTAGAAGAAGAAGAAGAAGTGGAAGAAGAAGAGGAATAAGAAGAATAAGAAAAGAAGGAGAAGAAGAAGTTGAGGAAGAAGAAGAAGAGGAAGAAGAGAAAGAAGAAGAAGAAGAAGAGGAAGATGATGAAGAAGAAGAAAAAGAGAGGAAGAGGAAGAAGAAGAAGACAAAGAAGAAGTGGAAGAGGAAGAAGAAGAAGAGGAAGATGGGGAAGAAGTGGAATAGGAAGAAGGATTAAGAATTATCAATTAGAGATTAGGGATTTAGGATTAAAGATTAAGGATTATGGAATAAAAATTAAGGATTTGGGATTAAAGATTAGAGATTTGGGTTAAGATTTATGATTAGAGGTTAGTGATTAGAGATTAAGGGATTAGGATAAGCATTAGGGATTAATGACTTTGGAATAGTGATTAAGGATTAGAGATTAAAAATTAGAGATTAGAGATTATGGAATATAGATTATATATTAGGGATTAAGGGTTAGGGATTATTCATTATAGATTAGTGTTTAGGGGTTAGAGATTAAGAGTTAAAGGTTACAGATTAAAGATTATGGGTTGATAATTGCATTTGGTTAACAATTAGGGATTAATGATTAGTGATTAAAAATTAGGGAGATGAAAGAAGGAAGAAGGAAGAAGGGAGAGGGGAGAAAGAAGAAGGAAGAAAGAAGAAGATGAAGAGGAGGAAGAAGAGGAGGAAAAAGAAGAAGAAGAAGAGGAAGAAGAGGAGAAAAAATACAGAAGAAGGAAAAAGAAAGAAAGAAGAAGGAAGAAGGAAGAAGGAAGGAGGAAGCAAGATGGAAGAAAGAAGGAAGAAGAAACAAGAAAAAGAAGAGAAGAAAGGAGAAAGAAGAAAGAAGGAAGAAGACGGATATGAAGAAGAAGAAGGAGGAGAAGTAGGACGAGGAGATGGTAGAAGAGAAGGAGAATGAGAAGGAGAAAGACAAGGAGAAGGAGTAAGAGAAGGAGATGGAGAACGAGAAGGAGAAGGAGAAGGAGAAGGAGAAAGGGAAGGAGAAGAAGAAGGTGAAAGAGGAGAAAGAAAAAAAGGAGGGAAGGAAGGAGTAGGAGAAGAAGAAGTAGAAGAAGAAGAAGAAGAAGAAGAAATAGAAGAAGAAGAAGAAGAAAAAGATGAAGAAGAAGAAAAGGAATAAGAAGAATAAGAAAAGAAGTAAAAAAGAGAAGAAATAGAGGAAAAGGAAGATGAAGAATAAAAAGTAGAGGAAAAAGAAGGGGAAGAAAAGAAGAAGATGAAAAAGAAGAAGAAAAAAGAAGAGGAAGAAGAAGAAGGAGAAGAAGAAGAAGATTAAGAAGAAGAAGAAGAGGAAGATGAGGAGGGAGAAGAAGAAGAGGAGAATTAGGAAGTACAAGAAGAGAAAGAAGAAGGCAAAGAAAAAGAAGGAGAAGAGGAAGAAGACATGCATTAAGGATTAGGTATTAGGGCTTAAGGATTTGAGTTTAGACATTAAAGATGGAGAGAATAGGGATTAAGAAATATAGATTATTAATTAAGGGGATGGGATTAAGGTTTAGAGATTAAGAATTAGAGATTATGGAGGGAGAGATTAGGTATTAGGTATTAAGAATTAATAATTATGGATTATGATTTAGAGATTCAGGATTATGGACTAGAGAGTAGAGATTATGAAATAAGGAATAAGAATTATGGATTAAGGATTATGGATGATAGCATCAATGATTAAGGATTAGGGAATAAAGATTAACGATTAAGAGATTAATTATTAAAGATTAGGGATTACAGATTACGAAATAAGGACTACAAATTAGAGAATAGTGATTAGGGATTCTAGATTAAGGATTAGGTTTTAGAGATTAGGGATTAGGAATTAGAGAATAAATGATCGTATTAAGATTAGGGATTAGAGATTAAGAATTAGGAATTAGTATTAGGGATTAGTTATTAGGGATTAGAGATTAGGTATTAGGATTTATAGATTAGGGATTAGCGATTAGATAATAAGGATTAAAGATTAAAGATTAGGTATTATAGATTAAAGGATTAGGGATTAAGGAGGGAGGGATTAGGTTTTAGGTATTAAGCATTCAAGATTAAGGATTAGGGATTATGATTTAGTAATTAGGGTTTAAGGATTTAGGATTATAAATTAGAGAGTTAGGATTAGGGAATAAGTAGTAGGAATTAGGGATTAGGGATGAAAGGATTAATAAATAAGAATTAGGGATTAGGGACTACGAATTAAGATATTAATTATTAAAGTTTAAGGATTATGGATTAAGAAATAGGGATTTAGAATTACAGATTAGTGATTAAGGATTCTGGATTAAGGATTGGGTATTAGAGATTAGGGGTTAGAGATTAAAGAATAAGAGATTGGTATTAAGACTTAGGATTAGAGATTAAAGATTTAGGATTATGGATTAATGATTAAGATTTAGAGATTAGAGAATAGATTAGAGAATTGGGATTAGGGATTATGGGTTAGGGATTACGAATTAGGGATAAGCGATTTGGTATAAGGAAGAAAGGAGAAGAAGAAGGAAAGGGAAAAAGATTTCTGAGAGTTTTTTCACGAATCCTCAAGAGAGTACTTTTCCAATCAAAAAAATAAAAAAAGAAAATGAAATATAGATAAAAAAATAAATTAAAATTTAAAATAATTAAAATAAAATATAGATTCTCTATGGATTTCTTTAATGGACTTCATTAGTTCCTAAAATATCTTTCTATCATCCTTTTGATTTTTTTGAATTCTCGCCCGAGCCGGATCCGAAATACCAAATGCAAATGAGAATCAATAGACTTTTTTTAATTCCCAAGGAAGCACATATCTTACCCGTACCTTGAGAAGAAGAAGAAGAAGAAGAAGCGAAAGTAGAAGAGGAAGAACAAAGAACAAGCAAAAAAGAAGAAAGAAGAAGCAAGAAAGAATATGGAATAAGGAAGAAGTAAGAACGAAGAAGAAAGAAGAAAGAAGAAAGAAGAAAAAAGAGAGAAGTAGAAGAAAAAGAAGAAGGAGAAGAAAAAGAACAAGAAGAAGAAGGAGAAGGATGAGGAAGACAAGGAGGAGGAGAAGAAGGAGAAAGAGATGGAGAATAAGGAGAGGCAAAACGACATGGAGAAGGAGAAGAAGGGAAAGGAGATGGAGGAGGAGACGGTAAAAGACAAGGAGTAAAAGATGGAGAAGAAGGAGGAGAAAGAGAAAAAGAAGAAGAAGAGGAAGAAGAAGAAGAAGAAGGAGGAGGAGAACAAGAAATAGAAGAATAAGAACTAGAAGAAATAGAAAGAGAATAAGAAATAAAGTATAAGAAGAGAAGAAGGAGAAGAAGAAGAAGAAGAAGAAGAAAGAGAAGAAGAAGAGGAGGAAGAAGAAAAAGGAAAGAAGAAAATAGAGAAAAGGAAGTGGAAGAAGAAGTGAAGGAAGAGGAAGTAGAGGAAGAAGAAAAAGTTGGAGAAGAATACGACGAAGAAAAAGAAGAAGAAAAAGAAGATGAAGTGGAAGATGATGATGATGATGAAGAAGAAGAAAAAGAAGAAGATGAGGAGGAAAAAGAAGATGAGGAAGATGTGGGAGAAGTAGAAGAAGAAGATGAGGAAGAGGAGGAAAAAGAAGAAGAAGAGGAAGAAGAAGAAGAAGAAGTAGAATACGAAGAAGAGATGGATTAAGGATTAAGGATTAAAGGCAAGTTATTATGGATCATTGATTATGGAGGGAGTGATATGGTGTTAAGTATTAGCGGTTAGAGATTATTAATTAAGGACTGATGATTCAGGATTAGGGTTTAAGGATTTAGGATTATGGAGTAGGGATTAAGGAATAAGTAATAGGGATTATGGATTAAGGATTAGGGATTAGGGTTAAGGCTTAGAGATGATGAGATTAATGATTAGAGATTGGGGATTAAGAATTAAGTGATTAATTTTTAAAGATTAGGGATTATAGATTTGGGAATAAGCATTAGGGATTAGTGATTTATAATTAAAGATTTTGGATTAAGGTTTAGGTATTATAGATTAAGGATTAAGGATTGGAGAATAAGGGATTGGTATTAGGATTAGGGAAAAGAGATTACAGATTAAGGATTTGTGATTAAGGACTAAGGATTATGGATTAAAGATTAGTGATTAAGTTTTAGAGATTAAAGATTAGAGATTAGTGGTTAGGGACTAAAGATTATGGATTAGGTATTAGGGATTAGGGATTAGAAATTAGAGATTATGTGATTAAGATTAAGATTAGATAAGAGATTAGGATTTAGAGGTTAAAAATTATAGATTATGGATTATGGACTAGAGATCAGAGATTAGGGACAAGATATTCTGGATTATAGATTGGGGATTAAGGATTAGAGATTAAGAATTATGGATTAGGGTTTAAGGATTAGAGATTAATAATTATGGATTAGGGATTAATGATGGACTAGAGTTTAGGGATTAAGGGTTAAAAATAAGGATTATAGCTTGAGATTAGGGATTATGGATTGGGGATTAATGATTAGTGATTAATGAAGGATGGATTAGAGATTATAGATTAAGGATCAAGAATTAGAGGTTAGATACAGAGGGATTAACGAGTAGGAATTAGGGAATTGCTATTAAAGATTATGAAGAAGAAGAAGGTGAAGAAGAACAATAACAAGAAAAACAAGCAGAAGATGAAGAAAAAGAAGAAGAAGAAGAAGAAGAATTGGAAGAAGAAGAAGAAGAATTGGAAGAAGAAGAAGAAGAATATCAAGAATAAGAAGGAGAAGGAAGAACAAGAAGACGAAGGAGGAGAAGAAGAAGCTGATGAAAAATAATATGAAAAAGAAGAGGAAAAAGAAGACAAAGAACAAGAAGAAGCAGAGGAAGAAGAAGAAAATGAAGAAAAAGAAGAATATGAAGAAAAAGAAGAAGAAGAAGAGTAAGAAGAAGAACAACAACAAGAGAAGAAGAAGAAGAAGAAGTAGAAGAAGAAGAGAAGAAGAAAATGATGATGATGAAGGTGAAGACAAACAAAAAGAAGAAGAAGAAGAAGATGATGATGATGAAGAAGAAGAAATAAAAGAAGAAGAATAAGAAGAAGAAATAGAAGAGGAAGAAGAAAAAGAAGAAGCTGAAGAAGAAGAAGAACAAGTAGAAGAAGAGGAAGAGGAAGAAGAAGAGGAATAAGAAGAATAGGAAGAAGAAGAAAAAAAGGAAAAAAAAGAAGACGTGAAAGAAGAAGAAAAAGGAGAAGAGGAAGATGAGGAAGAAGAGGAAGAAGAAGAAGATGAAGAAGAAATGGAAGGAGAAGAATTGAATGAAGAAGAGGAAGAAGAGATAGATTAAGGATAAGGTATTAGGCATTAGGGATTAAGGACTAAGGATTAAAGAACAAAGGATTAAGCCTTAGGTATTAAAGAATATGGGTTAAAAATTGAGGAGGAAGGATTATGGAGTAGGGATTTGGAAGTTAGCAATTAGGGATTGGGTTTAAGGATTAGGGATTAGGGATTAGGGATTAGAGAGTAGGGATTAGGGAATAAGTAATAAAGATTACATATTATGGATTAAGGATTAGAGATTAAGAATTAGAGATGAAAGGTCTAATGATTATGGATTTGACATTATGAATTATGAATTGAGGGTAATTATTACTAATTAGGGAATAGAGATTACGAATTTTGGATTGGTGATTTGGGATTAGAGAATAGGGATTAGGGATAAGGGTTAGGGATTAGAAATTAGAGATTATGGATGTAAGATTCAGGATTAGATATTAGAGTTTAGGACTTAGAGATTAATGGATTATGATTAGCATACAGATTAAGAATTAAGAATTAATGATTAAATATTAGTTATTAAGGATTATGTATTAGAGATTAGGGATTAGAAATTAGGAATAAGGATTATGGATTATAGTTTAAGGATTAGGGATTAGGTATTAAGGATTAGAGTTTAAGAGATTAGGGATTAGGGATTCGAAATTAAAGATTAAGGATCAAGGATTAAGGATTAAGGCATATGGATTAGGGATTAAAAATTAGGATTTTGGGATTAAGGATTAGGGATTAAGAAATAATGATTAGAGATTAGGGATTATGGATTATTGACTAATGATGGATTAGGGATTGGTGAGGGATGGATTAGACATTATTCATTTATGGATTAATGATTAAGAAGGGAGGGATTTATTATGGATTACAGGATAAAGATTAACTATTATGAAGAAGATGGAGAAGAAAAAGGCGATGCAGAAGATGAAGAAGAAGAAGAACAAGGAGAAGAAGAAGAAGAAGAAGAAGAGGAAAAGGAAGAAAAAGAAAAAGAAGAAGAAGAAGAAGAAGAAGATGAAGAGGAAGATGAGGAAAGAATGGAAGAAGACGAAGAAGAAAATGAGGAAGTAGAGGAGGAAGAAGAAAAAGAGAAAGAAGAAGATGAGGAAGAAAAGGAATAGAAAGAAGAAGAAGAAGAAAATATAGAAGAAGAAGAAGAAGAAGTGGAAGAAGAAGGGAAGAAAATAAAGAAGAATAGGAAGAAGAGATGGATTTCGAATTAGGGATTGAGAGTTAGGGATTAGGGATTAGAGATTAGGGTTTAAGAAATAGGGATTAGGTACCAGGGAATATGGATTAAAGACTAGACAGGGAGGGATTAAGGACTAGAGCTTAAGGACAGAGAAATAAGTAATAGGGATTAGGGATTAAGGATTATTGATTATGGATTATGGATTATGGATTATGGATTAGGGATAAAGAGATTAGTGATTGGAGATGAGTGATTAGGAATCAACAATTAAGGGATTTATTGATATGGATTAAGGATTAGAGATTAGTGATTTAGGATTAGGCGTTAGGGATTAGGTCATAGGGTTTAAAGATTAGAGATTAGAGATAAGAGAAGTTAGATTCAGGATTAGAGATTAGAGATTTGGGATAAGAGATTGAGGGATTAAGATTAGCATTAAGGATTAGAGATTAAGGATTAGGGATTAATGATTATGAATTAGAGAATAGGGGTAAAGGATTAGAGATTAAAGATTACGATATTTTTATTAAGGATTAGGGATTAGGTATAAAGGATTAGAGTTTAGGGATTAGAGATTAAGGATTAGAGGTTTGGGAATAAATATTAAAGAATTAAGACTTGGGATGGATTAGTGATTACTTATTAAGGATTAGGGATTAAAGAGAAGGAAGAAAGAAGAAGAAGATGAGGAAGAACAAGAAGAGGAAGAAGAAGAAAAGAAGAAGAATAAAGACGAAGGAAGAAGAACGAAAGAAGAAGGATGGAGGAAGGAAGAAGAAAGAAGGGAGAAGAAAAAAGAATGAAGAAAAAAGAAAGATGGAAGCAGAAAGAAGAGCAAGAAGAAGAAGATGAAGAGGAAGGAGAAGGAAACTAAGAAGGAGGTGAAGGAGAAGGAGAAGGAGAAGGAGAATGACAAGATGAAGGAGATGGAGAAAGAGAAGGAGATGTAGAAGGATGAATAAGAGAAGGTAAAGCAAAAAGAGATGGAGAAGGAAAAAGTCAAAGAGAAGGAGAAAGAGAAGAAAA
This sequence comes from Vanilla planifolia, assembly GCA_023846275.1. Classification (NCBI taxonomy): domain Eukaryota; kingdom Viridiplantae; phylum Streptophyta; class Magnoliopsida; order Asparagales; family Orchidaceae; genus Vanilla; species Vanilla planifolia. The sequence continues at coordinate 95,245 of JAIUJO010000329.1, read as the reverse complement.
TAAAGGAGATGGAGAAGAAGAAGAAGAAGAAGTAGAAGAAGAAGAGTAGAAGAAGAAGAAGGAGAAGGAGAAGAAGAAGAAGAAGAAATAGAAGAAGTAGTTGAAGAAGAAGAAGAAGATAAAGAAGAAGTAGAAGGAGAAAAAATGAGGAAGAATAAAGGGAATAAGAATAGCAAGAATAAAAGAAAGAGAAGACGAAGATGAAGAAGAGGAAGAAGCGAAT